>VXBH01001825.1:11209-58617 GCA_013400035.1 Rynchops niger
TTCCCTGTCCCTCTTGAACTGGGGAGCCCAAAACTGGACACAGTATTCCAGTTGTGGCCTTACCAGTGCAGAGTAGAGGGAGAGAATGACCTCCTTCGACCTACTGGCCACACTCTTCCCTATGCAGCCCAGGATTCCATTGGCCTTTTTGGCAACAAGGGCACATTGTTGGCTCATGGATGATTTACTGTCTACCAGGACCCCCAGATCCTTCTCCTCAGAACTACTTCCCAGCAGGTCCACCCCTAACCTATACTGGTGCTTTGCATTCTTCCTCCCCAGGTGCAGGACCTTGCACTTGCTTTTGTTGAACCTCATTAGGTTCTTCTCTGCCCAGCTCTCCAGCCTGTCCAGGTCACGCTGGATGGCGGCATGGCCCTCTGGAGTGTCAGCCACCCCTCCCAGTTTGGTATCATCAGCGAACTTGCTGGGGATACACTCTGTCCCCTCATCCAGGTCATTAATGAATATAATGAACAAAATTGGACCGAGTATTGACCCCTGGGGAACATAAACATATTGTACTGAATATTATCCTTAGACCTGTAATTTTGTTTTATTCATCAACTAACCCATTGCCTTATTCCATGTGATGACATGTATTCTACAATCAGAGATTTATTTGCTCCTACCATTCAGTTGTGGAGTTAGTTGTTTTCTAAACCAGGTGTTTTGCCAGCTATCTATCACTGCTGTCACTTTTGCTGGATGTAAACATGTTAGTATGATCCTGTGTTCATTTATAACTATAAGGTATGACATTTACATTTTCTACTCCTGCTGCAGGCATTCATTAGTATGCACCTAATCTTAGTCTTGTTTCCAGCTGGCAGCAGAAACCCCCAGATTCACACTCTGAGCAAGGGCTGGATTAATGAGAAACATTTCAAAATGCTAAAAAAATGTGTAAGCTATCCTTGAAGAAAATCAGGAAAAGCATTTGAGTGACCAGAAATCAGTGCTATAAAATGTAAATAAAAACTTTGACGCCATTAAATATATAAAAACTGTGGACATAACCATCTTGGCAATATTATTTTTGAATACATTACAACTTTGAGAAAACCTGTTCTAAATTTGCAGCAAAGCATCCTGTTAATTAAGCCTAGTTATGAAACAGTCAGAAATGACTTTTAGCATATGTGGAAATTTCTGACAGACAATAAAGAGAGAGTAGATAAGAATGGCGTGGACTTCTTAGGTAGAAATTAAGTTTTGATCTTGTAAGTGGCCCAACGTTGCAAATGTTTACATTATCCTCTTTCCTGAAAGATATACTTAACAAGTAAATATTAGAGGTCTGAGTTGATGGCCATGGAAAAAAAGCTTTGTATGTGACTTCAATGACAGCTGCATGTACTGTTTAGTCTTACCTAAAAGCAAAAGCATCTCCAGTTAGTATAAAGATTCCATATCCCTCTTAGCTAAATTTGAAGCACTAAGGTGTAAACAGTAAACATAATTTTCTATGCATCAAAACGTAGCAACACCATGAAAACACAATGTTGCCCGGAAAGCATTTGTTGGAAGAAGCTGATACCTTATTTATATGGGAAATAATTTGAAATAGGTGAACAGAAACTGTGACCTGGCACCACTATTAGAAGGCATAGAAATATCTTGGGGAAAAAAAGGAGGAGAAAGAATAGCCTTACCAAAGTTGCCAACAAAATGAGATCTCTAAAATTAATTCAGATTTCCTTAGTACCAAAAAAATTCTAGCTGGAGTCCCTAATGTTTTAAAACATTGTTATTTTGTTCCACAGGTAAGCTATTTCCCTTTTTTATAATATATTTTTTCGCCCAAGCTAAAAATTTTTGGAAGATTTAAAATACTTCATAGTCTCAGGCCTTGAGGAAAGAGCTCTGCAGACCACATCTCCCTCAGATCTCCTAATTATTGCAGAAAGAATTAGTCCTTTTTGATGTCCTGGCAAAGTGGTCAGTCTAAGCTTATGGGAGGCATTCAGCACCACTTAGACTAAGCAATTGTAATTTTTTTCTATTAATATTCTGCACCTGTTTAAGTTGCTAGAAATTTCTGGAAACCTTCTAATTCCCATTAACTTCAGCACACATTTAGCGCTAAATCTAGGGGAATAACAAACCACACAGTAATTTGTCTATGTCATGCAGATACAAGTTACCACGTGTATACATCATGTAGTTCTTATTTGATGCTCCTATATTAATTTTGACATCATGACAATTAATCCTATAAGCATTTTTTTTTTATAATCGGTTAAAAATTTTTACACTCAGTTTACGTTGTATTTTGCTCTTGGCAAATTCAAGTTTTCTGGGATGGCACTTATTTGTATTCTGTTGCTTTAAAGCAATTTTTGTATTCAGCATGTAGGTCTGATGTTGCTTTGTGTTTGCTGAGCAAAAAAAGCATCTTTTTCAGTAAGAGTGGTGAAAATATTTAATGGAATGTCGCTTTAGACTGCATCTAAAAGCATAGCCTTCTAAACCTGGTTACCAGTAGATTAGGTTTCTTCCCACATACATTCATAGCACAATATCTTTTTAAGTTTATTAAAGTTTACTTGACTTATGTCAATGTCAAGAAATTCAACCTCTACCTTCTCAGTTCAGCCAACTGTTAATGTTAATGCACAGTAGTGCATTCTTTAGTTACATAAATTGCATTTTTTCACTGTAACATGATCTCATTCTCTAAAGAGAATGGGTACTTTTTGTTCAAGGAAGAGTTGTTCAAGATTTTGCTCTTGTGGCTTTTTAAAGGGTTCAATATTGTTTATAGCATTCTGTTCAAACCCAACTCTGAAGATGAAAGCTATTTTTTTTTTTTTTTGTCTTGTTTTTATGGTACTCACCGCTGCAACACCAAGTGTTCCACAAACGTAAGAGTTTAATTTCACAATATACCACTAAATATATGGGAATTTCACAGAATATGAATATTTTCCACAAATGGCGGGTGCCTAAATCTAAGATCATATTTTTAAAGTGCATACTATATAACATGCAAATGTGCAACATCATTTCAAATACGACTTCAGAGTCTGAAACAATGAACTTCAAAATGTATAACAAACATACTAATCCCAAACACATTTTTATTTGAATTTTCTATTCTACCTTAAAGACAAAGTTTCTGTGTTCACAAGGACAATGTATCTGAACTCAAGTTTGAAGATAACCCTTCCTGAAAGGCAGGTTAAAAATCCTCTCTGCAAGAAGGTATCTGTTTTCCAGGCAGTTTCTAGCCCCATGCTTTGGTCATCCAGTTTACATGCTAACTGTAAGCTGGCAACCCGGGACGTGGTTTCCAAGCTCATGATTTTTTTTTAAAAAGACAGGCTCCCAGGATACCCTGCTATCCTCCAATTTCCATACAAAGCAGCTTGTATTTCCAAGACTTTTACAACTTGTCGCTCAGTGGCAACTGACTGAGAAGAAAAGCTGGGACAACCGTGGTGCTCCAGTTTGTGGAAGCCTGAAATTTGGCTGATTCAGAGACAGAGCACCTACTCTTCCTAGACTCAGTTGTTACCAAAGCACAGGGTTGCTAAAACTATCAAAAGAAAAATATATGACCTGTCTTCTTTCAACAAAGCAAAAGCCCCTCCACAGTTTTAGCTTTGTTCTTATAGCTGAACCTTTTGGCTCAAGTGTGTAAATAATGATTAGCAATATTGATGCTATTATCCATTCTTGTATCACTTGCCACTATGTCAAGGATAAATCCTGAAAGCAATGTTTTTCCCTTCTTGTCTTCTCTTTAAAGGAGTTGTTCTATTTGTGCTGAGATGATCTCGAATTCTGCCAAAGCCTTTAGGATAAGTATATTTCAGGCAGTGAACTTCCAGGCAAAAAAGAAACTACAGCCACCATCAAGAGAAAGTTATTTATAAAACCATATAGAAAATCTGTGAAAACTAGTGTAGTAAACTTTTAACTGAGGTCATTTGTTCCAGCTGCCATTAATATAAATATCAAGTGTGGTACTTTCTGCATGTATCAAAATTTGAACAAAAGAGAATAAGTAGCATTCTGAGCCAAATAACATCTATGTTTTTCTCTGTAGGCATTTGCAGATTTAATATTTCTACCTGACATTTAAACATAAGATTGGTGAGAGAATATGCATTTTAAGGTGTTTGAGATAATATATTAAAAAAATACATATTGTTTTGAGAAATATAGCAGCTAAAATGGCCTGTTGATCCACAGATACTTTTACCTTTTCTTTTAACCTCTTTTTATCATTTTATCTGCTCAAAATAAATGCACAAAACAGTCCATCAAGCCCACTTTGAATTAATAATTAAATTCTACGTCATCTAAAACTAGCAATATATTTTCTTACAGGTTGCAATAGTAGCTTGTATTTCATCTTCTAATCTAATAATCTAATTCCAAAGCATAATCTCAAACACATGCATACCTATGTATACGTGCATACACATGCATTTATATACCTATACACAGGTACGTATAGATACATATTTATAGCTTTCCGTAGATATGGACATGAATAACTGGAACAATACATGTAGTAGTTATTTTTTAAAAATGTATAAAAGCTATATCAATGTATCTTGTGACCTTCTCCTTAGAAACTAGAATGGCTGGGAGGCATTCAGATGAGTTATCATTTAAGCATCTAAAAAAAGAATATATAATTTAGACTTAAAAGATTAATTCAAAACATGTAGTTATGATGGCTTCCATTGTCTTTAAAGAAAAGAGAGGGTTTCTATCAGGATTTAAAACCATCTAAAATAACGTCCCTTTCTTTAAATTAAAAAACTAATCAAAAGAATGGATCATTGCCTAATTTTCCAGTAGGGAGGCAGAGAAAAATGTGGCATCACTAATCTCTGGGAATTGTCTTGGTCACTGCCCAGCACCACTCCTTTTACTGAAAAGTATATCTCTCAATTTAGGAAAGACAACTAAGTTTGTGTTCGGCTGGGCTCTTAGAAATTTTTACCTAAAATTCCAAAGATGCCACTTCTCAAACTATGAATTGCAATGGTTTAGTTAAGTGCTAGCCAGCAGGTTAAAAAAGAGTCGCTTTAAAAGTCACATCAATGAGCTTGAACTACAAGTGGAAAAAAAAGATTTTCATTTCGTCGCTGGAAAAGTTAAGAGGTCATGTAAGGAAAGGGAATTAAGTTAAATATGAAAGGTATCTGTTTTGAAATTTATTAGTAGTTATATTATTTCTGCTAATTTTTCAAGAGAGACTATTTTAAACCAAAGCAAGGCCTAAAGTTATACATATTTTAATTTGATATAAATTCTGAGTCTGTGTGATTGGAACAATCCAAATAAATGAGATGATAAAAATACTAGGTCATGGCAATTAAACTCAAAGACAGTTTTCTTTTAAAAGGTGCATCTTCAAGTTAAGCTACTTCCTTTTTAGATTAAAAATGAGTGTCTTGTTTATGATATGTGACAATGAATTTTGATCTAGAAAGTAGAAACTAATTACATTTAAAGTGTTCCACTAAGGTTGGTCATTAATATATTGGGAACAGAAATGACAGAAAAGAGTGAAATTAAAACTAATACCTGCCTTTTTATCTTTATTTTACAGGAAATGTGTTTGTTGTAAGCCTGGCAGTTGCAGACTTGGTCGTAGCAATCTACCCATACCCACTGGTCCTCACATCTGTATTTCACAACGGATGGAATCTGGGTTACCTTCACTGCCAGATTAGTGGCTTCTTGATGGGCCTGAGCGTCATCGGATCAATCTTCAATATTACAGGCATTGCTATCAATCGGTACTGCTACATCTGCCACAGCCTCAAATATGACAAGCTGTACAGCGACAAGAACTCATTATGCTATGTTGCTCTTATCTGGGTCCTAACATTTGTTGCTATCGTGCCCAACCTGTTTGTGGGATCACTACAATACGACCCCAGGATCTACTCGTGTACATTTGCACAATCCGTGAGCTCGGCGTATACAATCGCAGTTGTGTTTTTCCATTTCCTGCTTCCCATAGCCATAGTTACTTTCTGTTACTTGCGAATATGGATACTTGTTATTCAGGTAAGGCGAAGGGTTAAACCAGATAACAACCCTCGACTGAAACCACATGACTTCAGAAACTTTGTAACCATGTTTGTGGTATTTGTACTGTTTGCAGTCTGCTGGGCTCCTTTGAACTTCATAGGCCTTGCGGTGGCTGTCAACCCAGACACTATAATCCCTAGGATTCCAGAGTGGTTGTTTGTATCAAGTTATTACATGGCATATTTCAACAGCTGCCTTAATGCTATCATATATGGACTCCTGAACCAGAACTTCAGAAGAGAATACAAGCGAATTATTGTCGCTTTTTGTACAGCAAAAGTTTTTTTCCAGGATAGTTCTAATGATGCGGGAGACAGGATGAAAAGTAAACCTTCTCCGTTGATTACAAACAACAATCAAGTGAAGGTGGACTCTGTCTGAAAATGGGAATCTTCTTATTGTCACTCAACAGCATCCAAATAAAGTATCTGTTTTCTTAGACTTACTATTAAATATTAGTGAAATATCTCTTCTACACTGAAAGCACTTTGATCAAATTCTTGCATGGTATTTGGGAACTCAAGTTAAAGAGCCTTGTCACACAGATCCTATTATACAGTGGTATATCTCTCATATAAAGACAGAATTATATCCTTGAGGGAATTACAAAATTATGCACGGATACTTTTTTTTTCTTCTTTCTTTTTCCTTAAATGGAGATAAACAACTAGAAAGAGAATGAAATAGAAGTGTCCATGTTGCCTGGCTCAATAAAACAAATCTCAAAACTCTTCCTACCACTTTCTGCCTGCTTCTTCTGGCCAGGTTATGGTCCTGATCCTAAAGCCTCTGAGAACTTTTTTTAAAAGATGAGGTCAGACCAGTATGAAATATATTAGGAAATGCGAAGTGAGAAATCAAGGTAATTGAAAATTCATTAGTATTTTGATAAGTATCTCAACCTATATTGCTTTGCTCCTAACATGGACATGATTATTCATTTTTTGGAGATTAAACCTCACCAGCCCTCGTAGGAATGGCATTCCCAATTGAATTTTCAATTTTAAAATAGATTTTAGGAGGAGAAATATACCTGACTGATTATCTTCAAAGCTACAAGGGCAGGAGGAAAAACAGTAAGGAAAGAAAAGAGCCATGATTCATCAGCTCAAGCTGTCTGGGCATGAAAAAACGGTGTAGGAGGGGTGGGAAGAGAAATACAAACAACCGTTTTTTCTGAAGAGACAGTAATTCACGAAATCGGGAAATACCCCAGAGCTCCTATGTGCTCCTTGAAATATAAGTGAAGAAGGTTCATTCTCACCTGTGTATGGAACAGAAGTTCTAAGCCTCTGTGTGAAGATGATTAATGTATTTAAGAGGAATAGTGTGTGAGGATGACAGTTTTGTCTGGTTAGTGGAATCTTAACCCTGGGAAATGAGATACATTTACAGGATGAGCATTTAACATCTTTCTCTATTTGTTCTCCTGAGAATAGCCTGAGACTATAGGTTATTTTGCAATCTGACACAGATAAGCTTTTCAAAATAACAATCAGGTGTTTACCACAATGATGAACATCGTCTAATAACCTAGAACAATTAGACACACCATTAAATAATAGAAAAGAGAAGATGCTACTTATGACCCTGGTAAAAGAAGGAACACGTGACTCAGGACAGGACCTGCTATGTGGACTTTCCACAGACAGCAGGCACCTCTTCGGTGAAGGGAAGCATACTGTGAAGTGAGGAAGAAGAGACAGACAGGCTGTCTCCTGCAACAATGAATCTCTGTTTATAATGAAGTCCTCTGATAGAGAAAAGCAATTCACAACAATAGGATTCAACTTCAAATTGACCTTAAATAGAAGGAGCATTTAGTTCTGGAAAGATGCTCCAGCTGTCAGACCTTTGCTCAAGTGTTCGTACCTACACTGAAGTTCAAGTACACTCGAGCTTTTCCAAGCCAGTTCCAGTCATTTCAACTGGACTAAGAGTTTATGAATAGCCATCAGACTTCTGCTAGTCTATATTAAAATGTGGACTTTACCTAAACAGTTCATTTAAATTATTACTTGCTGTACTGGAGATATTCTTGAACTTACATGTCCTAGAAGTGGTCACTCTATGTCATATAATTCCTTAAACTGCATACAAATCTAACAGCATTTCATATTTCTTGGACCATAGATTAGTGTGCCCTTGACTTAATAATGAACTAAAAGGGAAGACATTAATATTTACTTGAAAATCCCACTGACACTTCATCAACCGACCAATTTCTTACCTTAAAAACAGGTGCCTCATGTCAAGATGACAATGGAACTAATGAACGACATTGTAAAACCCTGGAGATGAACTAGCAAGTCAGCGCATTGCCAGGGTGCTTGACTCATCTTTGTTTACATTTGCTAGTCAGAACCACTGTGTAAATAACCAGCTCTCTTCTACTGTGGTATCATCATATGATGTGATATGATACAACATGATGAACAGCATAAAGTATATCACAGCTTTCTTCACTGTGATTTCATCCTTGGAGGATGCTTAGCTCTGTAATTTTATTGCTTTGTGTGTAGTGATTTCAGAATAGCAAGGGAGGCATGACCACCTTATAAGAAAAGAAGCTTTTCATGTAAGAAAAAAAACGCTATTTAAATTCTTACAAAATTTGCCTTATTTAAAGCATATTTTCAATGAAAATAATGTCTTACAATGCATCTAATGAAGTAGCATAAAGATAGCTTAATTATTAGTAACTTTAGAATTCTCAAAGATCTTTCACTTGCCATTTCCAACAGAAAATGTATCGTTCTACATATTTATGAGACAGTTCAAGATACTGTATCCAATATTGTGGGTTATCTGAGGAATTAAAAGTCCCCTGTAATTCACAAGTGCTAAAATACATTTTTGATGATAATGAAAATGGTTTGCTATATGCAATACAACATGTTATACCAAAGGTATATATTTTATTGAACAGGCCTGTAATAAAACTGGAGAGCATTTTTCAGATCTGATATTTTGAAATATTTGTATTAAATCTTAATCACAGAAATGTGCATGTTGGTGATGTTATGAGCTGCTAAATATAGCAATAATTTTAAGAAATTAATCTCTTGTTCTTCTTTGGTGGGAGGGAAGAGTGTTAGTCTTTAGAATTTCGTTTAAATTAATAGGGATGAAAAATTTGAGAACTATCTGCTGCCCTCTTCAAATTAATGTTTCATTTACTGCCATTTTGAAGCACATTTTAGGTAAGGTTTGCTAAACAACTCATTGCAAAAGTGAAAGAGTAATTATGTTTAACTCTGCAGTAATAATTTCTTTTAATCATTTTCTATTGCTTCCAAGGAGTCAAAGTGATTCATGTAAGACAATGAACAGCCTCGTCAGCTGCTTGTTGACAATGAGCATGACAATGTAAGCCAGCACCTCAGAAAATCAGACTGTTTATGGTCAACATGAAAATAACTGATGAAAATAATCATGATTTCTGACCATTCTAAGGAGATGGAGTTAGAAACTTATCCAAAATTAGTTGCTTCTGTGCAAGTGGATTAGCCATGACATGTTTTTTACATTCCAAGTCATTAAATTTCCCCCTGTATGAAAGACCAGCATAGCACAAATGCATTATTGAGAGTTCTACCTGAAGTTTTAGATAGTGTACTTGTCTGATAGCAGTCATCAGCCCTGGATGGATTTAGTTCTAAACCATGAGTCTTGGCAGTATACCACACCTGCAGGGACCCATCCCTTTCCTACTTCCTATCCATTTCTGCTCTGAGCCCCAGTGAAGTCAAAGGACCTCTCTGAAGGAGCATTGAATCCCTTGTATGAAACACACTGAAGACTTATAACCTAACTTTTACCCTGACTTCATCCTACAAGAATTTCTTTCTTATATCACAGCCTTGATTATGATGACAATCTGAATATAATCTTATATCAGTACATCTTGAACCCTTACAGATTTTACTGGTGGTCATCTTCATTGCAAACTTCATGTTAACAAGGAAGTTTGGCACGATTTCCTATTTTCCAGCAAAGACAATATTAACAAATATATTAATATAAATTAACAGGGTATTTATTGTAGTTAAAATGTAATTGTATGCAACACTGTAATTTCATTTCAGATAGCTCACTTAAGAATGCTTTGCACATTTTCTTCTTCCACTGGGCTAGTGGAAGTGCATAGATATAAAGCAAATATATGTTATCACTATAGGCATAATATATAGCAATGATTTTACTATTTTTTTCTTGTTATTTGTTTTAGAAGGTAAGTCTTTGAATCATCCATAATAAACATACTATTGTAATCAATCTGTATTGCAGTGTATAGCACATCCTTCTATAATGAGTTAATAACACAAATTCTTCTTCTTTTGGACCACTTTTGAAATGGTATCATGTTGAATCTGATTAATTATGACATAATAAAGGGAACTGTTATTTCCCTTAAACTGCAATGAAAAAACAATTGTAAAAACAGCTCCTTAAAATATAATATACAAGTACATAAGTATATGTGGTCACTAAGAAACATCTAGATGTGGCACTTCAGGGCATGCTCTAGTAGCAGAAATTGTAGGTTGTTTGGTTGGACTTGATGGTCTTAAAGGTCCTTTCCAACCATGAAGATTCTGTGATTCTGTGAAATTTAAAATAGAATCTCAGAAAATCTTCTATTTGAACAACTTGTTCATGAACTATAGTAATACAGATGGACTGTTATTCTTTAATTCTTTTCTAATAACTGCACTTTCTAAGTATCATTAATACGATTTACAAATAATTAAGAACTACAAATGTCTGTCATCATGTCACTGAGGCTTGGGAAATCACATGTGCTAAAGCCAAATTTCTTGGAAGCAAAAATATTCAAGCAGTGGCCTGGCTTATAGCCCATGTACTGTATGTCCAATTTTTTCCTGTGTTAAGTCAGAATTTCATTATGTGCTTTTATGAATTTACTCATTAAAAATATTATTCCTACCTCAAATATGTGTCTGAGAGATTGCAATACAGAACAGGGTGTAAAAGGCTCACAGTCCATAGCCTTTAGAATCTTTAGTAGAAAGAAAAGTAAATTCAGCAAAGAAGTACATATATTAATAACGGTTGAGGAAAACATTTTCCCAATTCAATAAAATACTCATCACTCAAACCATCCTATTACCAAACACTAACCAAGGTATGCATATTTAGAGAAGCATGTTATTCATAAGTGTTTATATCGATTATTCCAAAAGTTACAAAACCAAACAGTATTTGAGACACAATGTCTCATTTTCCGCTCACATAAACCCGTACAGCTTCACTGATTCATGCCAGCTGAGGATTTTGGCATATTAGGTTTCATAAATGTAAAATTTAGCTATTTTACACTATTTCACAAGCAATATATGTTTCTAAGCAACTCATCCATTATCAGCTGTCCAGGTTGTGGGAGAATGTGAATTTGACTGGTATCTGCAAAATTAACTTCATCCAGTGGAACTCTCTCTGCGACTTGTCATTTTTATAAGTAACTATATGAAGTTAGCGGTCTTTTATTTGGCTTCATTCTTAACTGTATGATGTATGTATCTATCTAGCAGAAAATTGTACCAACACAAGAGATTTGGGCAATCCAGAAACAGGAAGTCTACTTACTGTTTTTCTTTCTGCTTATATTCCACATGTGCACAAGGGTTTCATTTACTTGCAACAAGAATTTTACTTTACAGGTTTGTTTCCAGTTGGTAAGTGCTTATACCCAAATACACACTCTTCACTCTTTTGCAGTATATACAAATATTCGGTTTTTCATAATGTATATAAAAGTCAGGGCAATACAATGAGATTATCAGGTGCATGGTTCAGACAAAAATATTTTTCCACACAGCTTAAGCTGTAGAATTTTTGCCACAGAGCAGTGCCTATACACCCTAAACAGGACCACAGAACCCAATTGCACTGGTTCACAGCAAGAAGATTCCCTAGGGATAGCAAGCACAAAAATACAACTTCATCATCAGGAAATCCCTAAACTAAGGATTATTGGAATGATCCTTAGAGGAAGTATCACTATATTTTTGCCCTGTCTTATCCTCTCCCTCAGCATAGACACCGGCCAAAGGATCCTGGATTAGATGGGCCTTTGATCTGACTAACTACGCACGATCAAGAAATGTGAAACAGGACTAATCCACTTTGAAAGACAAAGGACCTGATCATAATTGATTTGTTTCATGAAACTGGCAATGTCCTTTCTTTCCCCTACTAACCAATAACTCCTAATACAGTAAAAGCTCTGTTTTAAAAATATAGCACGGTCAAATCCTAGGAAAGTAGGGAAGGTTAGGATAGGACAATAGGATAAGCCCAGACAACGTGCTTTCATTCCTCGGTTCTGACATGCAATCAGCTTGGTTATCCCTATTCCATCTGTCCCTACATATTGAAGTCTCCTATGAAGTGTGACAGGAAGGGAAATTAAATTCAGCGTAGGTAGCACTAAGTATCAAAGCATTTGACAAAAAATAAATGTCTGTTACCTAAGATTTAAAGAAAGAAATTAAACCTTGTTTCAGGAAAAGCTCAGCAATAAGCAATAATTAGGAAGGAATCATCACAGAATCATAGAATCATAGATTATGTTCGGTTGGAAGAGACCTTTAAAGGTTATCTAGTCCACCCCTGCTTACTGCAGGGACATCTTTAACTGGATCAGATTGCTCAGAGCCTCATCAAGCCTAGCCTTGAATGTCTCCAGGGATGGGAGGGATCTCCAAGCACGGGTAACATCCCTGATGTTACCATCAAAAGAACATTATGGGAAAAAAAGAGTCCATCTTACATATCAAATCAAGATTTTATTGCTAGCCTAGTTAATGTTTTAATGGTCTAACAAAAAAATGCCAGTTATTCTTAGTCCAGTTACAATTAAACTAACACTCCAAGTCCAAATAACCTCTTATAGAAAATCCTTATGGATGATATGATTCAAGTCACATATATGACTACACATTAAGTAAGATCTGTTACACAGATATCTGCTATTGGGAATCTGAGTCAGTCTGGTCCTAAATAGGAATATCCTATCTCTTTTCTTTTATTGTTTCTGATTTGCTCCTTCAAGACAGATCTTGCATTTGATTCACATGTTGTTAGAAAACTGTTGTATGGGAAGTAATCAAAAGACAGAATCCATCTTACGTAATTACTTCACTGCTGTTAGATATTAAGTGTTTTCAGAGCAATTAGGACAGTATACTGAAAGAATTAGCTAATCAGTAAGCTTCCATAATAATACAGAAAAGCAATAATTTTTTCTACTTTTTTTTTCCAGTTAATTTATCTTCTCAGAATATTTCCTTGATATCTAAGAAGGGTTTTCATAATACAGGTAATACTACCTAATGAATTATTTCTCAGCAAGTAGAAGAATTCAAAATAAAAAAACCTACTCGTTGTCAATGAAACAGTTGAATAACATTTGTATTGAAACTTGAAATAAAATATGATCAAATCTCCAGAACAACTTTCAAATAATGAGAATTATTTTTCATACTCTTCTTATTTAGGACATAGGTTGCATATAAACACCAACACACTCATCAAAAAAACAACTGTCACTGTTTTTTACAGATGAGTGTGTATGTTCAGGAAGGCAAGCCAAAAGACTGTTGAACATTCTCATAAATAACTCTGCAGAGTGTCATTAGGTCACATCTAAAGACAAATATTATTAGTTAGTTATTACAAACTAACCATGTAATCTTAGTGAAGGGCAGAATGATGACAGTGTGGGAGATGGAATGAAAAAAATCCCATTCATAGTAGAAATACACAAATAAGGAAATTCAGAGCACTGTCTGTAGCCATATGAGAGCATTCTTAAACCGGAGCTTTAGCCTCATCGGTTACTTGTATTTTAGTTTTCTTATTCAACTTCATAACCTTTGGGCAGTGTTCCATGCTACTGAGAACAGCAGTTTAGTATCTGTCTGTGACTTTCTTGGTTTCAGTTCTTCCTTCTTTTTTGGAAGAAGAAAATGTTCAGGGAGAACACTGACAATGCATTCCAAGTATGTTTGGATACAGCTGGGTGTACATAATTGTAGGCAGCTATGAAAATTAAGTTTGCATTCAGTAAAAAGTAAGTAACAGACATAGGGAATGACTAAGTAATTTGAAAATCATATGTATTAGATTTGTTTTGTCAACACCAAATAACAAACTGAGCTATGGTGAACTGTTGGAGTGCATTTCTCCTGTTGTCCTACTTTTAATTTCATTTCATTCAACCCTAATGCTTTGTAGCTGGTGGAGAAGTCACCATAAAATTTTGGAGTAGATTTTCATGTGTGTGTGTGTGCATGCCTGCTCTATGGAGGTGGGATAGAATGATATCTTATAAACAAAAACAGTTACGTTGCTCATTGTTGCCAATAACACAAGAACTGCTACCTGCTATACCTAGGAAAACACAAAGGAATGGCTGCTACCTTGTCAGTCACCCTGTAGTGGGTCTCCCTTCTCTCTCAGCCTGATTTTCTACATGCTTCTCTGCCAGCTTGAGGAGAGGCAAAGTGACCACTCCTGTGGCTACTCTGCAGGCACAGCAGACTTCCCACTCCAGGGTTATGCCTCTGGATCTGATGTGTTGCAGTGCTGGGCTCGGTGCTAGCAGAAACACAATGAATGCTTAGTGCAAGAGGGAAACAGTTCTGAAAGGTCTTGCTGGTGTTTATGAAGTCCTGATGGGCACGGACCATGCTAACCGTCCAGTAAAAGCCATCCCTGTTTCACCTTACTGTCTGCTAGTCCTAATTCTTCCCTTTCCTAGGCAACAGAGACCACAATTGCTAATACCAGAGATCAAGGTATTAATGGGTTTCAACTGAGTTGTGACAGCAGATTCTATGAAGTTTTTTCTTATTTTCAAGGCTTGCAGCAACAGAAAGTGGATCTAATTGGTAGAATTTCATTAGTTTTCAGACATGGAAATTTAGAACTTTCTGAGTTTGCTGCTTCTAAAAAATAAGTATTTTAACTTGGAGATGAACTGAAATAGAAGGTAAGTAATTTGTACTAAAACAATACCATTCCTTTTGTTGAAATTTGCTATCTGCTACCTTTTGTTGTATGTCAGCATATCTTGCAGGTAAAGTGCATTTGAATTGGTTAGTACTTGAACAGGACATCTGAATGAAATTTTTTCAAGTTTTATCAGTGAAGTTTATCCAGTCATGATAGTCAATACTAGTCCAATTTTACTATGGAAGAATGAAGGACACTGTGGTCTCACTCAGACAAAATGTATCATCAAGGCACCGCTATTTGTCTTTTTTTAAAGGACACACCATGAAAAATAGGTAAGTAACGTCCAAATTCAAGCCTGAGTTATTATATTCTCTCTACCTAAAGGTCTCTCTGTTTTAGAGCTAACCTGTATAATCTTCCTTTCATGCAGTAAAAATTTGTTTAACATTGATATGCATTACTCCTCCATTGCAACAAGAATTACACTCCCAGGATGGCTGTACTTCAGCAATAAATGACAGAGGAAGCACAAATTGTTCCTTTAACCAGCCGTCAAATACATATATGCTTATACTTGCAAATAGTGTAGGATAAATTCTCCCTACTCAAATCCATACCATGAACGTGGTTTCTTTCTAGAAAAAAAGAGTGAGACAATCAGAATTAAAAGGAATAGACTACAAGTGGTCCCCTGGGTCACTTTGAAAGTTGTGATTGCCAGCCCGAATTCTTCACAAACCATGAATTAAGCACACAAAAACCTGAGAATGCCATTAAACAAAAATACGATTTCAAATAATAATAAAAACAGAGTACTTTCATTTGCCTTCCATTTTCAGGTCTTTAAGATGCGATCATATTTGTTATTTTCAATCCTTCCTTAAAATCTGGATGACTACACATTTACTTTTTCTTTTCCAGCGAAGAGTGTGTATTGAGTTTGCATGGCAAGGTTTTGGGTTTTTTTCTGGGGGGGAGGGGTGGGGGGAGCGTTGCACAGCAGCAGAGACAACCTGTGATGAACTGACCACAACCCCCATTCCCCATCCCCTTACGCCGCTCGGGGCGGGGAGGTAGAGAAATCGGGAGTGAAGCTGAGTCTGGGAAGAAGGGAGGGGTGAGGAGAATGTGTTTTAAGATTTGGGTTTTATTTCTCATTACCCTACTCTGTCTTGTAACTGGCAATAAATTAAATTAATTTTCCCCAAGTTGAGTTTGTTTTGCCCATGATGGTAATTACTGAGTGACCTCCCTGTCCTTATCTTGACCCACAAGACTTTCATTGTATTTTTTCTCTCCCCTGTCCAGCTGAGGAGGGGAGTGTAGAGTAGCTTTGGTGGGCAGCTGGTACCCAGACATGGTCAACCCACCACAGAGTGATATTCTCCTGTAACTGTTTGTAGATGAAAAACATATATCATAATCATGCTGAAATTAGAAGATCTATACTAAGATACATATTTAAAAACCAGGAAAATCACTCTCCATGTACTTCTCCCATGCTCAACAGAAAAAAAAAATTCAATAAACTTCAGTATTCCTTTATCACTTGATGCAAAATAGCTTTTGAATAGTTGGGTGGGTAAATAATCTATTTTTTAACACCTACACTCTGTCATTCTTCTAATCTATTTTTTGCAAATAATCCTAGGGAGGGTGAGGCACCGTGAGGAAACCACAATGAATTAACTGCATGCATATTGTCTTTACTGAGAATTTTATTGCTATTCAGTACTAAGGAAAATTTCTATATTAAAATGCAATTAAAAAAAATAATAAAATCAAATTAACAATATTACTGAAATAGTCATCTAAGAATTAGGTATATTAAAAAACTATTTTCACATAAAAAATAAACCCAGATGATAGTCTTTCAACTATTTAGGACTTTTTTACCCTTAGATTATTCCTAACATGTTTTTTTCCACCCCGAGTATTTGTAATATTAAAATAGAGATGGTTGTGCAACAAAATTCACTCGTTTTGATTATGGATCTTATATATCTAGGCCTCCAGGGCATCATGAGCGCAAGCCAATTGGAAGACCTGGAGGAAAGGCTTAAGTTCAGCTAGCTCATACATCCCTTCCAGCACACGTGATGAGCAAAATACTGATGAAACTCTCCTTTTGTACAGATCTGTACAACCTTTTGTACAAATCAGGAGCAGCAGCTAGTGACCAGTGGTGAAATTCCCTTTCAGGAAGTATTCATTGCAATTCAGACCCAGAGGTCTGACTGTGGAAGGGTGAGGGTACTTCAAGACTCCACGCAGGGATAGCCCTTAGTGGCAACCAGCAGAGTAGACATGTGCCAGTATCATAAAAGAGTCTTTTCTATTTGGTTTAACAAGATCTTTCAGGATTTTACAGCAGCATACAACTCTTGACAAATTTTATCTGTGCTCTCCTTAGATAACAGTCCCAGAATTACAAATTAGATCTAAAAGTTTCAGTGGTTTAGAGCTATCCATTTTGATTTGCATTAACTTATTGCTGCCTTTACATTGTCTACAAATTGGTGCTTTGGAAATTAAAACCAAATCAACCCAATATTATACAGTAATTTAAAAAATGCATAACAATTATTGGCTAAACTTTTGCAATCCTAAGAAGTACACTTTTTCATAAACATATAAAAGAAATAAGGCTTGAAAAATACAGGAGCATCTTAGAACTGAAACAAGAATTCAAAACAAAATTAAAAAAAAAACAGCAACAACAAAGTCAGACAGAATGCCTTCTTGAATGAACCACACATTTCTACTCAGTCTGTTTTTGACAAAGCTTAATTCTGTTAAGGGGGCAGAACTGCACATCTAACATGCCTAAGGTGTGCAATTTTTGGTTGATAGTTGAGAACTGAAAGACAACTACCTGTATCCATGAATCCAGTACGACTTTTTATTTCTAGCCTTAAGCAAACCTTCAGATAATTTCTAGCCTTGTTTTCCTTTATGAGAAACACTAGCCACTATTTTTATACACTCAGAGTCCCAAGGATAATTATACCCTGTACATATTGTAGATGAGAAGCCTCCAAGTTCTTGCATAGGACCTTTCCAGAAATAACAAGCAAGTGAGCCATGTGCTAAGTAAATTGTTCTGGCGTGTGGCCTGTAACTGCACCCCTTCCAGTATGGAACTGCACATGAAATTCTTATATGACTTATGTGCAGTCGTTCTTCCACCTGGCAAATGCATATCTTCTCACACTGTGCAGTTAGCATTGACCTCAATAAGATCCTTGCACTGTAAATCAACTTAATCAAGGCTGGAGACATCCAAGGTAAGAAGTGGAACAATTAATCTGCTGTTCATTTCAAAGTTCAAACTCTTCTAAACTATCCCAACAACTAGAAGTGGTTCTTAGACCTATTTGTATCAAACTGAAGACCCCCTATTCTTTTATTTTCTCTTTTTGCTAATATATTCATGCATTCCCCAGCATACTTAAAACAAGGTCATGTCATTCGCCTACTCCTTTTTAATAAAACATCAGTCTGAAAATGTCCATTTAACTGTAACTATCCACAAGATGTTACCACATAAACTATCCAACGTTAACTCAAAACTTTACAAAACTAATGAGAATTTAAAACTTCCTCAATATCAACCTAATAGTGTAAAAGTTGCAATCTTAGTTTATCCTTACATATTATTAACAATCTCTCTTCATGTCACGCTGCAATAGGTCATAAAATCAGTTCCGATTTTTTTTTTTAATTTTCTGAATTCTTAGGAAACAAGATACACAATATCAATACCAATAGCAATAATATGCAGGATTCTAAGCAGATTTATGTGAAAACTGAGGCATAGGTTTGCCAAGTGTTTGTGTTTGTTTGAGTAGTGTTACTGAAAATTTTTGGCTTAGTGAAACACCACTGTGGTTACATGAAAGCACACAAATTTTTAAAAACTTTCTGGAATTTATAGAGCCTGCATAGGTTGAATATTCCTAAAATAGAAAAAGGTGGAAATACCTCTGTGAAAGATATCTTACTTACTGGAGCTCAGAAAAAATTTTGTATGTGTACATTTGAGATTCAATTTCAATAAAATCATAATTTAATTTGCTTTCTATTTCCTGTTTTAATTCCAGTAATTCTTTTCTATTTCAATGTATCTGGTAAGTGTGCAATTATAAAACTTGTAGTCCATATTTCCATCACAGTGACATATGACCTAGAGTGCAGAGTACAAGAAAATGTATATGTAGTTTGCATTGGGATTTAATTATATTTTTTAATGTAACAAAAGATATGCTGTCATTTAAGATTATTTAAGTTATAGTAAAAAGGTTTTTGACAAATTACTTGTTTAATTTATAGTACAAGGATAAAAATTCACTGGCTTAGATTGCCTAAGAGAACTAGTTAAATTCAAATAATGAAGATATGAATTACTTTGTTTTTGAAGATTTATTGAGCAAAAATTAAAATTCTTCAAAAATGGTAAATAGTGGCTTTCATTTCCTAAAAATCCATAGGCACCACAAAAATGAAAAGCGCTACTCAGAATTAATAATACAACTCTATTTCTAGTTATTTTGATTCCAGAAAGCACTTTTATCTAATGGATAGCAATTATATTGTGTATTATTTTTTCATTCCAGCCAGCAAATTTCAAAAGAGCACTGGAGAGTTAACAGCCATCTAAATTGTTAAAGAGCTGTTTTCAGAGGCCATAGAAAATGTTGCCGTTGTCAGTCTGCCTGTAACTGCGTACATTTGCTTCAGGATCTGAGATGCACATGACGATAGTGAGATTTGATGAGCTTGCCCCTCTGAAGGAAACCAAGCTTTGGTAAGATCTCATGGAAACTTATTTATTGCTGCACTTTCAGTCATAAGGTGAAGCACACGAAGAAACCTCAGGAAGCACAGTAATAAAACACAGTAAGAGGGAATGCTCTCCGACTGTCATATCCTGAACCATCCCCTGCTGTTACATCAAAGCCACACTGGGGCAGGAGAATGATGAATCAGACCCAAGGGCCAAATTCCCTCACTTTCTAGGGGATAACAGTTCTTTCTACCCCAGCAGAGAATGAAATCTTGGCCTTTAACTAAGTTTTCCCACAACTGGCTGAGGCTCTCGTCTCTTTCGCGCAGTGAACCACAGCATAATTACATACACCAGTATACATACATCCTGCCGATATAAGTACCACTGCACCTGCAGAGCGTGGGAATTGACAAGCATGTTTAGGATTTTAAAGCTGTGCCAGAGGTGCTACGAACACCCAGGGGCTGTGTTAATCCTGTGTGCCCCACGCAAGCACACAAGGTGCAGACCTCCACCCCTGGAAGTCTGTCACCCCCTCTCCGGATGGTGATCGGTGCCTTAGCTATATGGCTCCAACTCCTACCACAACCTGAGCCAAAAGCATACAGTGAGCACTGGCCCTGTGAGCTGCTTCAGGGCCTCAGAGAGCGGCGGGCAGATGCGAGCAGCCACACATAGCCTTGCCCAGGTATAGGTCCCCAAAGGCCTCGGACTACTAACAAATAATTGCCTTCCTGCACTCAGCTCTACTACACTCTCTCAGATTATTCGGGGAGTCCCTGAAAGCTTGAGGGAATTCAGGAGCACCAGATTACCTGAGCTAGAAGTAAGGGCTCACCCTTCGCCGCCATGTCAGGCCTCCTGCCGCCAGGAGCCCCTGTCACTATGGCAACCAGGAGCCCAGCAAAATGGCTGCCCTCAGGGGGCTTGGGCCCAGGACTTCCTTGACAGCCAGCAGCTGGGTAGCTGTCCTTCACCGGCAATTCACCACCTCTTATCCAGGTGCCTGGTTCCCCCATCCTGCCAAACACCTGGGCTTCAGCTACCCATGCCATGGTTCTGCACCAGGCCTTTGCCTTGTACCTTAACCAAGATGGCTGCAAAATGCTCCTGTGCAGTGCCTGGTACATCTGCTGTTTGCACGAAGCAGAAGAATATCAGGACGTTAAAAATTAAGACAAAGGTTGTTTTGCAGAGTGCTGGAGCAGGTATGTACTACCCAAAAGCCGAAGCATGGTATGAACCTCTGAGCATTTGCAGAGGAGAAGCAGTAAAGTAAGGAGTGCAGTCCATGGAGAAGTGGATTTCAGCTTGATCAAAGCACAGGCGAGGCAATGGCTTATTTATAGCTGTTTCCTGTGGGGTTTGGGGTGCATGTGGGTACTTGACAAGAATGTGTATCACAGAAAAGCGGGTAAGGTCAGTCATGTTACGGGAAGACAAACAAGAAAGCAATTTTCAATTAAAGTCCAACATATTCTTTCAGGCAAAACGTGGCAGGCCAGGCCGAGCACCTGCTCCTGCTGCAGCCCAGAGGCACCCTGATGAGCCAGCTGTGACCGACAGCACCTCATAAAGCAGGAGATTTGATTTCTAGATCAGAAACAGAAATGTCACCGCTGGGAACCAGGCACAGATCTCTCAGCACCGGTGAGTGATATCGCAGATGGCCCTTGAGTCCCCGGTATACATCTGCTAACGTCAGCACCAAGGTGAGGGTGTCAGTATTTTGTGCGGTTAGAAGAGCTTCCCTGCCAGACCTTAAGCTCTGCTTCCAGGCTGCCAGGTGAAATTTAGCCGGAGAGTGATGACATGCAAAAGGTGGCTGGACACGGACTAGAAAGCTGTATTGGCAGAGTCCTCAACCTGCGTGAGACAGGCAGTTTAGATGGCAAGGGACCTGTAAGCCTTTAAATTTGTTCACCTGAATTTAACTATTAAGTTAGTGTGAGGGGAAAACAGTTGGTAGGAACTGCAGTGTGGGACTGTTTTGACTGAGCAACTGTAGTTGCTTAAACATAAAGCAGATGGTTAGTTTACCTGTGGTTAATCCAGATTATTTCTGCAGAAAAGCATTCACACAGCCATCTTGTATTATTAGCCTTATTGCCAACAGTTAGAAATCTGGTGTAAAAAATTTTTGAGGAAACAACCCCCAAATTTATAAACAGATTACGTATTTTAAATGAAATTTATAAACTAGGAAGAGAGATTGAGATGCTATCCAACAGCTAGGAGAGCCTATTGTATCACAGAATTTGCACAGATGCTTTGCAGTGGGAATGGCTTTGGGACAATATCCTTAGCTGCTCCCACAAATCCTAGTCCTGGCTTCATTGTGTCTGTCATCACCATTACTATTTGCATAAAGCTGTCATTGTATTTTTTGCAACCTCAGAATTAGCATTATAATAAAATGGTCCATCTGTAGAAATCACATAAGCATGTGTCTCTGCATTTAAGATGATGGCTAGGAGATTCATGTTCATAGACATTTGCAAAAATTCATGCATTCTCTTTTCCTTTAAAAAAAGTAATTACTGTTATATCAGGGAATACTATTGCTCTTCAAAATGTATAGCTGTGCATTGCTGTAACAAGGTTAAAAGAACATGCTGTGTAATGGAGTATAGCTGGGGGACATATAATTCAAAAATAATATCACAATTCATTCAAAGCAAACAGGCTTATTCTATAACAGGTACCTCCAGATGTGGGGCGGTATCCAACTAACATGCATTTTTAGATTTCTTAGTTTTTCTGGTATACTTGTGAAGGGGATGTCTGGAAATAAGTGTCATAGTGCAATTACTGATACCCTAATCTACAAAAAATATTTTTGGAGGCCATAGAGTCGCTTATTGCATTTGATGTAATTACATGGTCATGCATTCTGATTTTGAATGAGTTGAATGAGAAGACGGCTTCAATACCTTGCAGATATGTCTGTAATTTCTGTAACATTTTCCATATCATGTTGTTCTTGATATTTATTTTATTTGTCTTTCTGAAACAGCATGAGGACTATTAAAATGAAACGACAGCTACATTTAATTATGGCATGGCTTAAGAATCTTAACTGAGAATTTCATTTTTCTTTTGGAACACTTGCAGAGAGAACATGATTTCCTCTGGCTTTTTTGTTTGGTGTTCTTCTACTGATTTTTCTACTGCTAAAGGAAACATAGTATTGCATCTCAAATCAAACAGTGAAAATATAAGTGCTACCACAAGTTGCTTCTGGTTGACACATGAAATTGTTGTGATTAGTCACATCTTGGTGTTGCAGGTCCTGGATTGTGAATGCAGGCAATTCTAACAAAAATATTCCCTGTGTACATTAAAAAAAAAAGTTATTTTTCAGGAGCTTCAGCCATGCATTTTTTGTATGAGCTTCTTGTAAACATTCCTACTAATAGAGATTTGTCAGAAGGTAATTGAAGAAAATAAGTAGAAATAGAATATGGCCACAGCTGAACAGAATTCACTTAAATATTCAGGAAACTATTAATAGAAAGCGCTGGTAAAATCTGTCTAGCACTAACATCTGGATGACTTGGGTAAAAAAAAAAAAAATTAAATCCTACTTTGAAATAAAATTTATTAAAGTTACCACAGTATTCTGGGGCCTCGTGTCAATTATCCAGAAATCCAATTTATTGCAGATATATTGGAGGTTCACAGAAGAGATAAACAGTTGCTGTGGTGAAAAATGCTACGGGAGTAACTAGGTAGAGGATAGAAAAGTTATTTGTTCGTATGATTTGCTTTAGGATATTAATTTCATGCCCAAATTAAAACTGAGCAGTGGTATTTGCATTAGCTGTGCTTTAGTGCAAAACCAAATCACTTTGTTATTATGAGTTAGCAGTTTTTCTTCTTAGAGGAAATAATGAAAAGCCCTATTTCTTGGACATATAAGCAGATGAGCCATCACCATAGCAACTGAAGGGACGTATCCATTGCGTCATTCTGTCAAATGGCCCCTGCATGTGACTCCAAGCTCACGCTCACATTCCTTTCTTCCATCTGAAAGTAGGTTTTAGTCCTGGCATCCAATAAAATCAATACTCAGTAGCATGTTTTCTGCCTGCCATAGTTTAGAAATAGGAAGCTACTTAAAGCAGCTTTTTTTATCTTAAAGGAACAGCAGAGGTAGTTTATCTGTCAGTGCACTGAAAGGTAATGAAAAAGACAGAATTAATAGAAAACAGATCATTTGTTTCCAGGAATGCTAAGGTTCCTCTTGCTTTTGATTGTATTTAGTGATACAGTCATGTCTTTGTTACAAAGCATTATCACAGGTTCTTTGGACAGCTTTCAGCAGAGTCTGGCTTATTCAAACACCATGTTTCTATCCCAGAGTTAAGAAAGAGGCTTTGATTTCTTCACCAAAAGAAGAAGAATTGCGCTGCAAATATGTTTTTTAAATCAGACAGCAGGAACCAAATACAAATTGCATAGTGCTAAATGATCATCCATTTTACTTGCAAACTCTAAAGCAGGATTTTATTTTCCTGTTCTCCCCATCTTCAAAGTCTTTCAAGTCGAGCATCCCTCTCAGACTCTTAAAGGTTATTTTCAACTTGCCTCTCCTTTCCTCTTCGGCACCCTCAGATACTAACCTTCTTTATAGCTGCCTTGTAATAAGAACCAAGACATTTGGCGTCTGCTTTCCTGATTGCCAAAACAGCCAGGCTGAGCTTCCCCAAATGTTACAAAAATAATGGCCACTTATGCTTGTGTGGGTTCTGTGTTTTACCTCAACAAAGTCAGCCCAGATTCAGTTTCTGTAAGTCAAATGACTACTGCAACACTCTCTGGGAGAAAGAAACAAATTCCTGCCTCATTAGGTAGATCTGAAAGTAGCCTTGTTTTGAGCAAATGTTCTTTCTTTGCTGAGTGGTTTGTGATGAGTAACAGCAGTGCCTAAAAATAACACATAAATATTCACTGAACAAAGTCTAACTACAGGTTGATCAGACACCAGGATCACTTGTGTCTGTGGAACAGTATGACAGTTCTCAAAGATATGGAGCATAAGAGATGGGAAAAATTATGATGGAGAGTAGCCACCATCCCTGTGTTCCACTACATTAAAGTCATGGAATGGAATACCCTCCACTACGGTGTGTGGCTTCAGAATCTGAACTTTTTTTCCCCCCCAAGAATGCCTTCTTCAGGCTTTCCTGAGTGCAGGAGATGTATCAAAACTGTGCTCTGTCTTTCTCTCTCTCTCTCTTTCTCTCTCTCTGAAATACTCAGTACATTTTAGGTTTATAAAAAATGTAAAATGTATTAAAATGTACATAAAACGTAGAAAGATTCTATACTCAAGTGAATTAATAGCTATATGCAAAAGTGATTTGCAAAATGTCAATTTCCCATACCAGAATAATGTTCTTGAAACCCTATCTAAACTGCCAGTTTCAGTTAAGCTAGATGGACTGGTATTTTTCTAAAGCAGATTACACAGAATCACACCAGTGAAACTGTTTCCTATAAATAAGGCAAGTGAGTCTGGCAACCTTCTGTAAAAAAATCAGGCAAACCATAAATGCTTTCCTTGTTAGGTGTCATCAGCAAAACCAAGAATGCTGTACAACTACAATGCCTAGCAGTTTGTTTGGGGTTTTTTTGTGGGTTTTTTTTTTGTTTGTTTTTGTTTTTGTTTTTTTTTTTTCCCAAATAAAACAAGACATTTGGGTTTCAATCCTGAGCCAGAAACTTTGAGGTGTTAGGAACTTCAACTCTAAATCCAAGTAATAACAGTTTTCTTCCCACTTTCAATCTAGTTAGTAGTTCCTGGGAAGATGAACACCTCATTGAGGAGTGGAAGGCAAATAACTGTTTTCATAAAAAGAAATCAGGAAGGCTCAAAAAATAATTTACTTGAGTTTACTTGAGTGAAGTCAAAGAAAGTACAGATGCAAGTGGAAGCCTTGGCTGTAACTAGATCTCGTTTGTGCCTGATCGTTTACTTGGCCCTTCTCAGTCTGACTTTATGCACATGAACGGAGTATCAGTTTTCTAAGGTTCCTATTGATCACCTTATCTATGCTTTCAAAACTGTTAGCTTGACTAAAATAGAAAAAAATATGTAAACACCATCCCTTGAAGAAAGGACTGCCAAGTCTTCTTTTTAATCCAAACCCATTGTGTTCAGGAAAAAAAAAATCCAGTGGAAAAAATTATTGGCATTTGAAGGCCACACAGTATTTTTGGAAGTGTTTTCTGTAAGATGTGTTCAATAGGGGCAGCATCAAATATTAACTTTAAATGCAAGTGTCACATCTTTAGCTGATGTAATACTAATAAAATAGATCCGTGTCTGTGTTCCGAAAAATCAGTATTGCAATTTGATTCAGATATGCTGTTGCTTCCCCTTTTCTCATAGATCTGTGTACATTAAATCATGTCAGTTTCCATTTGTGAGAAGATTACAGATGTGTATACTCAAATTTAGTCTGTAATTTATTATTGTTTTATATTAAAAATTTGGTGTCTTCCAGTGCCCCTGCTCAAAGCTGTGGCTTTGCAGTAGCAAGTGCAAAATCTCAAAAGGTAAATGTAGCCCATGGGCCAGTGATTCCCAAAGGGTGTGCAGTGGTAAATAGTGTGCCATAAGAATATTAGAAATATGGCAGCAATTTGTGTGCTCTGCCATTTGCTTTTAGCATCTAATCTCAAGAACCTGGTGGAAGTGAGCGGTGGTGGGGATGCCATGTAAGCAGCCCATGATAGCCAGGCTTGGGGCAGTTTGTGAAGATCTCCTTTGTACTCCCAAATTTAATCCAAATTAAAGTGTACTCCAAGTAGCAAAAATTTGGGATATGTCACCATAGGCCAGTGAATCTTCATAGGGATTGACAATCTTTCTGTTTTCAGAGGCAAGTTAATTCTTTTAGTAATATTTCACTGCCCTGACATTTTCAGGCATCAGACAATGGTTTCTGGACACACAGCAGCCCAGGTAACAAGAGAATTTCAAACTGTGGCCAAATGGTTTATATACTTATCTACATAAATAGCTTATACTTAAAAATTAGGCTCTACCCAAGATGTTGATGTTGGTGTATCTGGTCATTAAAGACATAGTACGTGTGTGTAAACAGTTCCTTGTTTGCTTTTTGTTAAGTTTTTATCTGTTTTGTGCTCTGAAAACATTAATCGGGATGAACAATTAAAATGTTACGTGAATTAGCTCCTTCAATAGAAACCACATGAGTCACAATGCTCAGTCTGCTAAGCCATCGCTGGGTTTTTAGACAAATGATTTACTAAGAAGAAGAATGATTAAAAAAATCCTAGCTCCTATGACTGATCTTTTAAGGCTAGCAGAAATTAAGGGTCTGGTATTGCTTATTACTATTTGGCCAGTTCCACGTGATTAGATTCATAGAATCTTCATGGTTGGAAAGGACCTTTAAGATCATCGAGCTCAACCAAGCAACCTACAATCTCTGCCACTGGAGCATGCCCTCAAGTGCCACATCTAGACGTTTCTTAAACATCTCTAGGGATCGTGACTCAACCCCCTCCCTGGGCAGGCTGTTCCAGTGCCTGACCACTCTTGCAGGAAAGTCATTCCCCCTAATATCTAACCTAAACCTCCCCTGCCGCAGCTTCAGACCATTTCCTCTGGTCCTGTCATTAGTCACCTGGGAGAAGAGGCCAACACCCCACTCTCTCCAACCTCCTTTCAGGGAGTTGCAGAGGGCAATGAGGTCTCCCCTCAGCCTCCTCTTCTCCAAGCTAAACATGCCCAGCTCCCTCAGCCTCTCCTCATATGACCTGGTCTCCAGACCCCTCACCATCCTGGTGGCTCTCCTCTGGACACGCTCCAGCACCTCAATGTCCCTCTTGTACAGAGGGGCCCAGAACTGAACACAGGACTCAAGACTTATTAAAGAACTTTGATTAGCCTGCCTGTGTATCCTCTTATATTGCTCTATTAGCTTCCTTTCAGATGTTGACAATTAGAAAACACTTAGAAAATTGTACATATATATTTAAACTACAGTTAAATCAAAACCAGGAATTACTATTGTATGAGGTGATTTGTGTTTAGAATTTGCCTGCTGGTATTTACATGAAATGCCTAGCATACTTTCCAGATATTATCACTGTAACAAATGCTTTTCCTTAGAACTTGTTTTCTAGATTTTCTTTCTAGAGTTAACACCTTTCATTTTAGACCCTGTTTTCAAGGGTGTGTAAAGTTGGACACCCATTAATTTTTATTTATTTATATCAGTGCATTCAGAATGAAAACGTCTTCCTCAAACTTGCCTATTTGTTTTTGATATGGAGCCTAAACGGGAAGGCTGAAGATTGGCTTGCATAGGAATTCCACAATTGGAATATCTTAGATGCGTTTAGGTAGTTGAGTGTAATCTGGCAAAAAGTAGTTGATAGTGTAAACCTCGTGCATATCAGTGGTATATGCCATGACATTTTTAAAAGAAAAAACATTTTCTTCTTTCAGAGATGTTTAAGTTTACATTTAACGCTTCTTATATTGTTGGCCATTGTGAAGAAATCAAAGGGTCCTCGGAGTAGTCACTCATAGCTTACAGGTTTCTCCTGTGACCCAGGAATTAAGTGGCAGGTAGAAAGTCCAGGTTAAGACTTAGATGCATCAGGGGCAGTTCAAAAGCTTATCTTTGTGGCTGAGGATCTCAGAACTTTTGATATGGTTCACTTGTTGTATAAACTTGGCTCTGCTGACACTGACAGTGGGACTGAGTGTGCGTATCCAGTTTCTGATAGAGAATGACCATCAGAATGACCAGGTACACTGGCTGTGTGACTTAAATAAATTGCCTCCGTACCAAAGATAGTATAAGATGATGTTCTGAAACTTTACAGAAGGTGTAGTGCTGGAATCATGATGCTTACCCACTTACTGGGTGACTTACCGCCATCCAGTATCTCTTCACCTCATCTTCCCAAGACTTAGTCCCAGCCCTAAGATCCCAGCTTCCACCAATAAGAGCTGCAGCCTGCAAACTGCCAAGATTCAATTTTATTTGTCAACTTTCATCTTTGCCCATCATTATTCATACTGGGAGATGGAAATACCTGCAATGTAGTATATATGGAAACAGCTTCAGTGCAGTAAATAAACCCTACAGTGATAATTTGTATCAATGCCATCTTTTCTCTTTTGCTTTAAAATTGTAAAATACAGTCAAATGAACAGGCATTGGCTAATCATACTGCCAGTTTTTAGCAAGGAAGTAGTCTCCAAAGCTACCACTAATAGCAAAAAAATTATATATCTTGTCTGCTACAAAAGATATTGTAGAGAACAGTTCAACATAACAAATGTTCAGATGAATAACCAGAGATGGAAAATAGGTAAACTAATTCCTCAAGTTGAATTCCTCCAACTAAATAACTCTTCCTAACTATAGTTCATTCAGAAACTTAGAGGAAGAGGAAAATTACTTATCTGCATAGGAAAGCAGAAAACCCAAGTAGATGTGGAACAATTAGCATCAAATCTTTAATCACAACTAAATAGCATCTTTTCAGCATTTAAAAAAAAAAAAAAAGAACCTAAACACAAGAACAGAAGAACAAAAATTATGCATATTGCTAATACTGCATAAAGAGCATCTGTCCTCATTAAGATGGTATTTTTTTCTTCCCAATGTACCACATTAATGGATCCAGCAGATCCAAGCTAGAATGACAATCTGACCTCTATGGAAACATCAGGATTTATTCATCAACATCTTCAGAGCTATAAGATGTCACCTAGAGAATTATTTACGAGATTTTTCTTTTTCTAACAAGGATTTAGCTTAATTTATATGCCCTACATATAAAATGCAGCTTTATTGGTTTAAATTACATGCCTTCTGTGCCTCTCTGCATAAAAACCTTTTTTAAGGGAAACAAAGTATTTCCTTCCCGTGTTCACAGGTCTTTGGCTTAAAAGGAGAAAAAAAAAAAATTCTTTTTAGTTTCTCCAACTTTTCCCACATGTCAGACAATAATGGCATTGTTAGTGTTTTTCTCTCCTTCCCCTGGGTTCCTGGAGTTCTCTCTGTATGCAAGAACTTCAATATTTCATTTAAGGAGATTTAGCACTAAATCCTCTATAAACCCACAGAGAACATTGCAATTGCCAGTGCCTTTATGTGATATATTTCATATAATTTTCAGCTATTTTTGAGCTTTGTTGTTTATCTGATCTGATAACTTTCTTCATGTTATTATACAGTCTGGCTAAGATAAGAAATCATTGCCTAATAATAGCAGACCGGAGACTGGTAGTAGTGCCCAGAGGACCAGGCTGGCTCAAAGACCATCAGCTAGAATACACAGGATTTCAGGAGATTTGGCAGTGATTACTAAAGATAAATTGCTATCATACTTGATCATAGAGAAGAAAAGATTTTCCGTGGTCTAAGGACAGTTATACAATTACCTTTCTTCATAAATAGCCATAGCATGACATGAATGAAAAGCAAAAAATGTCCTTGTGCATAGACAGGGCCAAACAGGGCATCAGCCATCCTTTTATTTTCTCCCTTGCCTCTAAGATCAGAAGTTGTGAGGTGCTGTCAGTTCCACTGTAGGCACACTCAAAAACCAGTGATAAATATTCTGAGTTGGCACAGTGAATAGAAATGTCTTGCAAAGAAGTCTCCTACCTTGAACTGTGTATGTGTGCTCTATAAAGTGCTAAATATTATGTATTCGTTCACCTAAAATTTTACCTGATAGAAGAATATCATAAATAGTTTTAGAAAAGCTTATCATCTCCACACAGCCTTATGCTGTGGTGTGTGTCATCCTTTTGGGCTTCTACAGCTGTAGCAGCAGGTGCCAGTAAAAGGATTTTAGCAACAATGTGTGGGATACAAGTTACGTTTGCTCACTAGAAGTGTGGTTTATTCAGTGGTCATGGAGAAATGACTGAAACAATTTATTTCATATCTGTAAGTAGAATTGGGAGTACAACTCTTTTTAATCAAGTTTCTGTCTGTCTTGCATTTAAGTGCATTGTGGGATTAGTTGAAATAAATGGGTATTTTACGAGACAGGGAACTAGATGGCATTTCAGGTTCAGTTGCTTTGTGTGTGGACTCTATAAATCTTGGTACTCCCGGTTGTCCTCAGCCTGATATTCTGCTCCCTGTCCCTCACTGCCCCACCAAATTGCATCACATGTATTTTAGGAATGTACAATATATTGCAGCAAAAGAAGGCATACAGAAACATAATGGAAAAGGGAATGGTGCCAATTAAAGTACACATTGTGGAAATGTACCTCTTAAAGAAGAATTAATTTGCTTTTCCAGTCTCCTTATTACTTACAAGGTAAGGCACACAGGTTGCAACAGCTTTTCTATGACTTGAGATTCTTTCCAATATTGAATCTTTTTTGTATATGATCAAAATGAATCTCTTTGGGTGGGATTTGCAAGCAGAAAGGGATTTCAGTATTTGTAGACAGGAAATTATGTTAGCCAATGAAGAGTATATTCCCTAGCTTACATTCAGATGAGGTTGTTTTCTTTCCTGTATATGGGACATTGCTACTTCATCACTTTTGCCTGTACCCAGACTACGTCATAAGCCCATTGCTCCATTTCAGCACTAGAACACTTTGCAGGCTTTCAACATTTAAATGCTTTCAGACTGAAATAGATCTCACATTTTCCATTTTCTTCATACACCATTTGAAAAGATAATTGTCTCACAGTAACATGAACTACAAAAGAGAGATTATTGCTTTGTAGATTTTCTTTGTTTGTTGAGGATGGGAAAGTAGCCTGGCTGAAAGATTTTTCCTCTCCTCACATCTTGTCTCAGAAATGTTAAGGTTTATTTGTCATAATTTAAGCTTCAGGTGCCACTTCAGATTCCCTCTTTTGTAAAAGAATCCAAAGACTTTGCAATGCTGCCTACATGTCTGCCCAACTGCCAGGACTGGCTCTCATAGGACCCAGGAAGAAGCTGCACAAGTCCTGTCATTTCAAATGCAGTTTCACGGCATGCATGTGTCTTGTATTGCAGCTGTAAAGGTTTTATGTTGTTTCTTATCTACTATTAGCTAATTTTCTGTTTGATTTTTGTCAGTATTTTCAACATTAGTTGAAAATATGTGATTTACTAATCTGCTTTTGAGCCTTCTAGTGAACAGCATTTAAGACATGGTTTCCCCTTGCTTATGGTGAAATATAATGAACTACAGTTCCTTCCTTACTCTTTATTTATTTTCTCGTCACAAGCTGCAAATATATTGAGAGTCCTTTCCAGTTTTTAAAGACATCTAGAGATGTGAAACAGCTGGAAATGTGAACAGCTGCCAAATTACAGTCTTCTTGAGGACTTTGGAAGAAGGCCATCTGGCGCAAATCCCTCTGCTTTGGAATTCAAAGCACTAGGCACCAAAATGCATATATACCTCCCTACGGACCCTCCAAAATGAGCTTGTCCTGCATCAAGGCATGACAACGGGGTGGAATTACGTATTACCCAGAGTCTCTCAAAGGGCTTGCACTAGCACATCCTGCAAGCACATTTTCATGGCTCTGCATTTTCTGAGAAAGAATGAATCTTATTTACAACACACAACATCCCTTTTCTGCCTGCAATGGTACCAGCTTCCAGAGGCTTTCTGTTCCCAGCCGTCATGCTCCGTTGATACTTCGGAACACATCTATGTTACAAAGCCAGTGCTCGCACAGCCACGTTGGCACAGCTCCTGCTGGAGATGCAGCACAGGCTGACAGGAGAACCTTTTCAGCTGTCACAGCGACACTACCTATCCTGTGTAACATAACCTAAAACAGCAAAAGCACTTTTGTATCAGCACAGCTGTGACAGACACCAGGGGGGTGTTGATATGCTGTGTTTGCCGAATACCCTGATGTAATGTCACAATATTCTAGTTTCAAATATAAAGGAAGGTGCTTCTTACACTGATATTTTTCTGTGTGGTGGTGCTTTGAAATTATCATACAGAATATTCTCAATTAGTGCTGCAAAACATAGTCTTTATTACAGAACGGTTGAGGTTGTAAGGGACCTCCAGAGGTTACCTGGTCACTTATGCCAAGCATCAGTCTCAGTCAGAAAAGGTCCACGTCCCAGTCCAGATCATGGACCTGCAATCTGACCTTTGAAGCTCAGAAAATGAATAGTATTAAGATGGAAGCGTCAGCTAGAGTGAACTAAGCAGAAGTTGTCCAAATATGGGGTCCCCTGTAGAAAAAGCAGATATAAACAGAACTTGTCCTGATGCCCTTTGCACACGGAGCTGGCTTTCAGGAGCACAGGTTTGGTGCCATGAGAAAAGGGCGGGCTGCAGTCTGCCCTGCGTACCCCCGCAACCAGAAAGAAACTGGGACATGCTCACATGCTGTGCAGACTTGAGAGACGGAAAAAATTCCACACTGCCTCTGCGATCAAAAGGATAGGGTTTGCTTTCTGAGGCTTTCAGGAGGTTGCAAACAACAAGCAAACAAGCAAAAAGGTAGTGTGATGAGTCTCAGAGCATGATATTTAGACAAAAAAGTGCAAACATCTTTTAAAAGAAAGAAGACTTTCCGCTGTCTTATCCACAATATGTTGACTTGGTAGATGTGGAGTACCTCTCCATATATAATAACTTGGTTTAAGTGTATCTTTACAATGACGTAAATTGTAGCCAAATTTACCTCAGCCTTACATAAAAAAGACTAAACGGGAAGAATTTTTCTGACTCTTTACAAGTATTCTTTATAGAAGGAAAGGTAATCCAATCAGTGTCAAACTCACTCGGATAGGTTTTTTTATCCAGTCACTAAGCCCCTTGTTAAATAACACTGTTTTCACAATTCTGAAATTAATGCTGAAGTAAAAACTGCTGGCGTAAAGTGTTCAATTTCTAAAATGTAGAAATATTTTCAACTACACTATCTGATATGTTGTTTGCACTTACAAAGACACATAATAACAGCCCTCACAAGTTTGTCTTCTTACTAGTCTTGGGATTGTGTAAACCTAAAAATTTCTGAAGGTATAGGAAGTTTCTTATGGGGACTATTTTACATAAAGAAATTGTTCTTTCTTTCACAAAAAGGGACTACATAAAGGTTTCTTCCTAACAATGGAGGAAGCTTTTAGCCATGCACATAGAACCTTTGACTAGACAAAAGGCTGTGAGGGAAGGGAGATCACAGACTACTTTTACCCTGAAGAGTTAAAGAAGGTCAGTGCCAATCAGCATGGGGATTGATTAATTGGCGTAGCTATTAAAAAAAAAGGAGAGAAGGAAACAGTACTAACAGAATGTCACTATGGACCTTAAATTACACAGGTTAGGTAGAAGTTTCTTACATCTGTGGTATTTAGACAAGCTCTTGTTGGGAGGATAATATGAGTGATGTGTTCTTTTGGATATTTGAAGTGGGGTTTTTGTTTGTTTGTTTCTTGGATTGTTTTATATATTAGTCTGCTCAGTGGTGCCTGTGCTAGCAGCTGGGATTTGAAGAGAGTGAGAAGATTCTTTTCCAGAGAAGAAAAAGAGTTATTTTAAATGTGGGGTTTGATCACTGTAGTTCTGAAGAGTGTGTCAGGCCTAAACTAGGCAAACCAGTAGTAAAGAGAAGCCTGTCCGTAAAGGTCATTATTTCTCAGTTGTTGTGGCAGATAATCCACTTAATTTTTTTAATGATGGGAATTGCACACATAATACAGATTTTCACCATATGTTGATGTGCCTTTGTTTTGGTTTGTAGAAGAAGATTGAACTGATCTGGCTAACAGGGCAGCAACGGTTCTATCAAATTACCCAACCTCCAGAGGAGTATTTTGGCAGCAGTCTTAATTGGAGCTATTGTCTCAGCGCTGTCATTATATAGGTGTGTTTTAACAGTTATTTCTTTTTTTTTTGCTCCGCCACATTCTGTTCTCTGGCAGTCAGAGTCCACATTGAGATCAGCCAGAAACTTGCAGTACCAGGAATCATTTGATGTAGCCCTTATTACAGCTTAGATGCTGCACCAGGGAGGGCTTTGTCAGAGTCTGTAGGTGAGATGTCACTTTCTGAAACTTGAGTTTCAGTTTTGTCTTCAAGTTGGATGCTATTCCAAGGTAATTTAATTATACATTGTAATCTAAATGCACCTCTGTTTTTTGGAGAAGAATTAGTGGCATATAGTACTTTTGCACTGCAGAAGCATCCTTAGGGATTTATGTTACATGAAACTTAAAGAACTACTATTTTGCAGAACAATTATATGATATTTTTCTCTACTGCCACTGTTTCTGTTGGATATGATTCAAATACACACATTTATTTTTGGTCTCTCTTCTACTGTGTAAGAAATCATTACAGCAAAGTATAAAAACATAATATCTATTGCCTTCATGATTATGCATAGAAATAAAGTAAAAAAGATTTTTTTTCTTTCTAAATCTATTGGAAAATTGTTTGCAGTCTTATTTTGGAGCATATTGCAATTGTTGTTACGAAGTTAGCACAGACATTATCTCTTAAATCAAGTATATTTCAAAAGTGAATGTTCTATTTCTGCTAGTTAAATCTACCAAGTTTCATGTTTTCATTTGGTACTGCATCATGTATAAATTGATTTTCTAGATTTAGGAGGACATATTTGGTTCCTACAGCTTTCAAAAGCATAATGCTCTACCAAGCTGTCTTCTTCTCACAGCTGGCAGGACACTGAACACTTCTGTAAGAAACAATTTAAAAATAAAAATGAAGGGAAGGACAAACTGGAAGAGACAGGGCACCTTTAAAATGCCGTGACTTACTTACATGTACAGAAACATTCACTCAATCGTTTGCATCATGGAATTGTATCGATTCTTTTGGGATTGTGTTTCAGGAAAATATATTCGCCTGTTTAAAAACAGTGAAGTACCTCTATGTCAAATTCATACACAAAGGTAGAATCTTTAGTGAGCTCAGTGTAAGATTACTGCTGATGAAAATGTAAGGGGCCTACTTTATACTTATATGATTTCTAGGACTTTTCATTGAACTAAACCAGTTTTCCAGGATGTGTCTCTGATCCTGCATACATATTTATATAGGTCTAACATTGCTTACAGTCATATTCATGGCAACTTAATGAAATTACTTATACATAATTGCACGGCCTCAGACTGAATTACCCAGTGTATGCTGCAGTCGTGTATTGTCACACAGTTAACATGGATTCTCTTCTCTTGAGCATTGTGTGACAGTGGTACATTGCAGCTTAGCATGGAGTCTAGCTTTCCAACAGGGAGAAAAAGTCTGAGTGACGAGTCACAAAATGCTGATGTATATACTAAGCAGTTCTCAGGGAGTATTGAACAAATCTTCATCTATATGCCCACAAAAGATTAGTCTCTAATCTGCCTGAGAAGTCTTGCTGGCTCACATTAATACATAAATAAGGCAGTATGGTTGGGAATGAGTTAGAAAATCACAGCCGGATTGTCTGACCATGCCAGTGGGGCTGATGAAAGTAGGGCTAGCCAAGCTAAGTCACCTTCCATGCTTCGAGCCCAGCCAGTTCCCTGTCTGTCACATCTCCTCTCTAGTTTACCCCAGAGAATAGGACTGACATACAGGCATGGAGGTCATCAGTGGGGGCTGCCTCTGAACTCTTATCTATCCATTGTGAACGAACTGTATTTAAAAGGGAAGAAACTGTAATGATGAAAATTACGTGGTCAGTCTTTTTTTTGGGATGTAACTGTGATCAAAGCAACTTTTTCTGACACAATTTGCTTATTTTTCATCACTGAAGTGTACTTATTTAGGCATTCATTTCTATGCAGTTACTGTATTATTTATAGAAGTATGTCCAATACAGACACCGTTAAGACTGGTGCCAAATATAAAACCTTACCTAACATTCATATTGGTACAAACCCCACGATTCTAAAATTTCTTCCCAAAAAGGAAAACAAGTGCTTTTTCCACAAACAGCTAAGCTAAGGCAATAACAACTCACCCAAAGATTAATTAAGAAAAATTATTCTGAATAAGAAAAAAATGAGTGAAAATGACAATCTGTTCGTGGACAAATCTTAGGCAGAAAGAAGCAAGCAAGTTAGCTAATTAAATTGCTCATTATGAATTATTCATTCAGCTCAAGCTAAGTCTTTTTTATAAATGATTTTTTGGTGGTAGATATTAGTTTGTTTTCCTAAGGATGATTTAAATAGTATAATTGATAATAATCTCATTGTTTCAGTGGACCCTCAATCCCATTTACACCCAGGGCTAGTTGCTTTTAGGTGGGCAATAATGATTGTGTTTCCCTGTCTTGGACATTCACATTTATTATGTTTTTATAGGTTGAAAATATCCTAGGACAGTTTTCAGTTTGTCCACGTCAACATGGGGATAGATATTGTCCCTAGAACATATAGTCTTTCCCCCAAGTTCTAAAAACTGCCTTTATTTTTTGAACTACAAAAAAGGCTTTATTATCTAGTGGGGAAAGAAATGAGATTGATCTTGACAGATCCCCTTACTTTTTTTTTTTCTTTTTTTTTTTGACTGGAGAAGAGGGGAAGGCAGAAAGCAGAACAGGAAATGTGAGGAGTTGAAAGACACAAAACTTGTGGTCACAAAACGAAGTTTTTGAAACAAGTAAGATATTTCATTTCTTTATCGAAAAACACTTGTAATGGCTTTTATTTCTGAAAAATGGCAAAAGTCCTGCCAGGTCTCCAGCATCTTCCCAGAATTTGGATCCTGCTCTGCTGTGTGTTATCACTTAGGAAACCTGTAGATCTGTGGCCTTCAGGGTTGATTATTGCAGTGTATGTTGAAATTAAACCTCTGCCTATAGAGAGCAAAATTTTTACTTTGATTAGAAAATACAAGTCATTCAAAAAGGTCTTTGAGATTTTATCTATGGTTGCTGCACTGGCTTTCAGTTATATACCAGTTCAAAATGAAGGTCTCGTTCCTCTTCAAAATTGTCTGATTTAGTGATTCAAATTACTTTCCTGCCTATCTGCCTACCTGAGTGACCTGCAATTCCTGCAATAGTTACTTTCAGCCACAGTAACAGGACTGCCAACTTCCAAGTGCTATGTCTGCTCAGGATATAATTCTTCCAGCAACCATTCCACAAACATAGCACTTGGCACTAAAGAGATCAGACTGGCCATGAACCCTTGTTGCTGCAAATCAAAACCTTAGCACCACTTGAGTAGAAAACCTTCCCTAAATAAATCTATAGACTGTGTGGCTACAAGAATCACTGCAGACTGGGGAGAGGAATGGAATCAAAGGAGGACTTTATATATTTTCTGCAATAAGCAGTCACTTCAGATAAGAATAAAACATTTGAGGCTAATGTCATTTCTTCAAACATTTGAATTTACTGATTTCTCATTTATTTCATTACATACCACTGTGTTGTTCTTCATTCACAGAGTCTTGTTCAAATCCTCAGAAGTTTTTCTTTTTCTGTATAGGTTTTGGCAGACAGCACATTTCTATTTGCTGTAGTTCCACTGTTTTTTGACTTCTGAAGTTTTGACTAATTTTATTGGCTATATATTTTATCTTTTTGCATTAACATAATTATATTATCTGCAAAGGAACTCGTGGATGAAGTTCCTAAACCACTATCCATCGTATTTGAGAAGACATGGCAGTTCAGTGAAATCCCCAGTGGCTGGAAAAGGGGAAACATAACTCCCATTTTTAAAAAGGGCAAAAAGGAAGACCCAGGGTACTACAGGCCGGTCAGTCTCACCTCTGTGGCCCAGCAAGATCATGGAGCAGATCCTCCTGGAAACTATGCTAACGCACATGGGAAATAAGGAGGTGATTGATGACAGCCAACATGGCTTCACTAAAGGCAAACCATGCCTAACAAATTTGTTGTCTTTCTACGATGGCTTTACAGCATTAGTGGATAAGGGAAGAGCAGCTGACATCGTCTACCTGGACTTGTGCAAAGCATTTGACATTGTCCCTCATGACACCCTTGTCTCTAAATTGGAGAGACATGGATTTGACGGGTGGACCACTCAGTGGATAAGGAATTGGCTGGATGGTCGAGTTGCGGTCAACGGCTTGATGTCCAAGTGGAAACCAGTGATAAGTGAAGTTCCTCAAATGTCAGTATTGGGACCAACGCTGTTTAACATCTTTGCTGGCGACATGAACAGTGGGATTGAGTGCACCCTCAGCAAGTTTGCAGACGACACCAAGCTGAGTAGTGTGGTCGCCACACTGGAGGGAAGGGATGCCATCTGGAAATACCTTGGCAGGCTTGAAAGGTGGGCCCGTGCAAACCTCATAAAGTTCAACAAGGCCAAGTGCAAGGTCCTGCATCTGGGTCGGGGCAATCCCAAGCACAAATACAGGCTGGGTGGAGAATGGATTGAGAGCAGCCCTACAGAGAAGGGCTTGAGGGTTTTGGTTGGTGAGAAGCTCAACATGAGCCAACAATGTGTGCTTGCAGCCCAGAAGGCCAATTGTATCCTGGGCTCCATTAAAATAATTGTGGCCAGCAGATTCTGCCCCTCTCCTCCATTCTTGTGAGACCCTACCTGGAGTACTGCCTCCAGCTCTGGGGCCCCCAACATAAGAAGGACATGGACCTGTTGTAGCAGGTCCAGAGGGCCACAAAGATGATCAGAGGGCTGGAGCACCTCTCCTATAAAGACAGGCTGAAGGAGTTGGGGTTGTTCAGCCTGAAGAAGAGAAGGCTCCAGGGAGACCTTATAGCAGCCACCCAGTATCTAATGGAATACTAACAGGAATGCTGGGGAGGGACTCTTTATTTGGGAGTGTAGTGATAAGACAGGGGCAATGGTTTTAAACTAGAGCAGGTTAGGTTTAGCTTGGACATTAGGATGAAGTTCTTTACACTGAGGGTGGTGAGACACTGGAACAGGTTGCCCAGAGCAGTTGTGGATGCTCCATCCCTGGAGTTGTTCAAGGCCAGGCTGGATGGGGCTTTGAGCAATCTGGTTTAGTGGGAGGTGTCCCTGCCTATGACAGGGAGGTTGGAACTGGATGATCTTTAAGGTTCCTTCTAACCTAAACCATTCTATGGTTCTGTGATTCTATGATCTTGCCTTGGCTTGCAATTTTTGCCATATATTCCCACCTTGTGTTAAAATTTATGCTAAAATTTCCATCTAGCTTTCCTTTGGTTCTCTTTGTTGTATCTTTCCACAGGACAGAAATTGGAGTCTTTGTCCCTTTTATTATGGTGACTTGCAGTACTTCATTCTTCTTGCCTGTGTGTGTGTTCAAAAGATTTGCCTGCCTCAGTTTTCAATTCACAAACTGCTTCTGAGCTGGCTGAGAATCATCTATTCAATTTTGCAATCATTTTGATACCTAAGTTCTAAGAATAGTCTAAATGGTATAAATACTTAATACTGGAACAACATGCCAGGTATGTACAAGTTTTAAGAGGGGATCGTTCACATGATATAGGTCTGTTCAAACTTCTAAAAAAGTAGATAAGTAGAACAGTCATGGCTTAATATGCGAAGCAAACACACGCACAATATGTTCAAGTCTCATATTGCAAGATGTATCTGGGGTTTATATGTCCAGAAAGTAGGTAAAAATTTGTTGTGGGAAGTTGGGAAAGGTTTCAGAAGCAGGACATAGTATGGACAGGAGGCAACGAGATATAATACTAAATGAACTAAAATGTTATTTACAGTTCTCTTTTTAAAGTTCTCATCTTTGAGGGCCTGTTCTGAGTCCTATGGAACTTGAGCAGAAACTGCTAAAACACAAGGGCTTTATGAAAACCATTTTGAATGGGTATTTTTCTTCTCTGTTTACTGCTACTGCACTGAAAAATGGCTGCAGAGCTTATGGAATACATAAGGGCCAGAGACCGATATAAAATTGTTTATTATGATTCTCTGAATTTAAAATTGTTTTGATGAACGTGATTCATTTTTGGATGAACATAACTATTTTTCCCATTTTTACTATGAAATACTGATGTCAAATATTATGCTAAATGATTGCAGAAGCTGTAAAGTTTATTTTGTATTATGTGTGCATTAAGTTACAATGCTTTTTTATGGCATATGTAAAAGGGAATTGTTCTCATAGGATTGTTTTTTTAATGAGAAGTGGCAATTTGGGTGTACTGTTTGTTAGTAATATGTAAATTATCTGCATGCATAACACAAAACATAATACTTGGCTGCAAGCAAGTCTCGTAAGAGTTTACCAATGGATTATAATGGGACCATTATGATACACTGCAAATGGAAGATGATAAAATACATAATTAAGGGACAGTGAATTCTGAATCACCATTGGTTCTGGATAATTGCACTTGGCTAGGATTACTTCTTTTCCCCTAATCAATATACAAATTCTAAAGCTCATCTCAATATCTCACATATATTGGAAATTATGAAAATCTGGAGCTGTAACAAATGGGGTAGCTTATTTATTTTAGTCAAGTACATTGATTGCTAGCAATAAAAGAGGAAAGCTTTGTCTTTTTCTTTTTACCGTAAATTATTGGTAGAGTTTTCTAGCATTGAGGATCCATATTTATTAGAGATACTTTTCTCCAAATGTTTCTTATATCTCATTACTGAAGGTTTGGCTGCCTATCTAAGAACAATGTAGCTGAAATTCAAAGAAAAGACTACTGCAATATCTTACCATGTGTCTGACTATTGCTATTTTATATGTTTTTTTTCTTACTCACGGTTTGTATTTAAATTCAGATAAAGCCATTACTCAAGTGCATTACAGAGTGCTAGGATCCAGTTTGCCCTCACAGCCTTTTCTAGAGACATCTACACTCTCCCTGCCTGTGCTGAAACTTGATCAAGCCCTGTGGCTTTGACCTCAGTAAAGTTTTCAGGAATGTAGCACAAAGTCTTCAGAAAGGATATTTTGGCATTCACTAACCTTCGAGCACAGGTGGAATGATGAAAGGCAGCATGAATCTAGTATTGCAAATGAGTACATGCAGACTTTCCACAGGGACTTCGGCAGTGTCTGCTTGCTGGCCAGATTCAGAGTTGTGATTGTTCTTCAAGGTCAAAATAATTGAGCGGCTATGCTAAATATCAAAAAAATAAGCTCATATTGGAGATTGAGGCCACTACTTATGTGCAGGCTAGATGACTTTCAGAGATCTTATGATAATGAGATATGATCTTTTGACAACAAAGAAACCCCATGCAGCGCTACAGGCTTGGGGAGGAGTGGCTGGAAAGCTGCCCAGCAGGAAAGGACCTGGGGGCGTTGGTCAATTACCACCTGCCAATTACCTGGTCAATGGTTGGACTTGATGGTTTTAAAGATCCCTTCCAACCAAAACGATTCTATGATTCTGTGGTTCTACAAAACCCTTATACTTGTAAAATCTCTGGAAAGAAGGGGATAACAGTAGCCAAGTGGTAACACTTGGAATTACAGAGATGCAAAAGTCATGTAGAAGGTGTCGTACCTGGCTTTCCCAATTCACTTTTAGTGTGATTGAGGTATGCTTGACTGCAGAGCTGAAACAGCTCTAGAGCTGAAGTGAGGGTCATCGTGAGAAACGTTTGGCCTTGCTGCTGCTCTTTTTTAGCTTTTGTGGCAATGAAAAGGAGTACCTCCAAATGCAGATATTACAGAGGCAGTGCAGGGGTGGAGAAAAAGACTCATATCCATATCTTTCCTGCAATTCCTTTGAGAGAAAACTCAGGTGTTATACAAATGGATTTATCAGCTTGTGAAGACTGGTGTTGTCTCCTGATGTATGCATCTCTGCAGTGACATTTTCTTCTGAAGATATCTAAAAATGAACAGTACTAGGAAGTGGAAAGTCCTTTAGGATAATAATTCTTCTAGTTCCTTCCTACTCTACTTCATAATGGCGTACACAAGAGAATTCACCAATTTGTGAATTTATGTAACTTAAAATGTAAGGGTCTCTTCAGTTTGCCTAAAAGATGTAAGTTCCTTACCAAAGCCATGAGAAACCCTAGTCTGCTAAATACTTTTTGAAGCAGAATGGAAAGGTACGTAGTGATGCTGGTGACCAGTAAAAATAGCACGAATTTCCCCAACCTCTGGTTTATTTATCTATTTAAAATATTTTTTTTTAAATTAAGTTGAAGACAGAATAACACACACCAGAACAGAATGACACTTATTATAACTTGGAAAAGAATAACAGTTATTGTAATCAGTCGGAGCCCAACAATATCTTCTTTCACATGAAAAAACAAGATGGAATGTCTGCACTGAGTACTCGGGAGGAGTCTGGTGGTCTTTTTCTTGTATTAGCAGAAGACTTTGTATTTTTAATTGTATTAGTGTGCAATATTGCTTTTTGTGGATCGGATTACCTCCTAAAAATGCAGTGGTAAATGAGAGACATATTAATGTGATTTTTGAAGCTTAACTGATAATAGCATTTTTACAATGTTAATAAACGGAATAAAGGGATAAATAATATATACAGGCGTTCTGACTTGGTAATAGTAATTCTGATGTGAAAAAAAACTATCTATCCTCCTCCTTCAAGCTCCAGGTTCTGACACTATTGCCTTAGGTCTTACTCCAGACAAATGCTTTCAATAGGAGTAGAAATAAGTCCTTAAAGATTAACTCTGTTATTAGAGTGACTGTTCCAGAATAAATCAGGAGATCTTAAATTTCTAAAGTCACACAGATTTATTTCTCTGCTTTGTACTTTCTACAAGTAAGGAAATATGTTTGGCTGGAGCTTTAGCTTTTTTCCTCTTTTTTTTTTTTTTTTTATTTTTCTGTGTCAGTTTTGCAATCTCAGCTTGGAATTTTGCAGTTAACTGTGAGCTTTCCTGTTCCTTCACCATTGCCACCACTGCAGGTCCAACAGGGCAGTATCTGTCTACAGGATTCAAAAGCCAGGGCACCTGGACTGTTGTTAAATTCTCCCTTTGATTGCTGCCTTCGTAACTACGTTGACTAAATTTCTGTAGGAGTAAAAAGCAGGCAAAGCTTATTTTAGTTAGCAAGTTAAGCAGTTATAACTAGAAAAACATCTGAAGAAGTGATATTTTTCATTTTTTTCCCCAGACTTTATCTGCTTTCCTAAGTTTTCTTGAAGAGATTGAAAAGCAGGTTGCTAGGCAAATGCTCCTGCAAAGTAATCACGTTTTGATGTAACTTTGTCACAAGATTCATCAGAGGGATACATATTAAGTTCTTTACAGAAGTAGTTATTGCAGATATTAAGAAGCTATATTCCACAGACTAAAGCTTAACTTTCCCAGCAGTTCATTACAGTTTCCAGCCATACAAAATGTGTATTAAGAAAATGTATGCTGAATTTATACAATAGATCTTTTATCTAGCGTTATATTTAAAACTTTGTCAAAAGATCCTAGTACTTTCTGTAAAAATGTCACAGGGAGATTTGTCCTTGGTTTATTAAAGACAGATTGATGAAATGCCGAAGAGTGCAAGTAACTGTCTGACATTTTTACAAATAAGAAGTACTTAATTAGAAATACAACTCTTCAGATCATGCATTTCTCTGTTCAACGTAGATAGAATAACAACAAAACAAAAGTACTTTGCAAAAATGCTATAGTTCCAGGGGGGAGCTCATATGTTTTGAAGTGACAGAACTAATGTTTCCCTTGCTCATTGCAAAAAGTGTCGTGAGTGTCTGCTTTAAGCATTTTCTTATTCTGACCATGATCTGTGCATACTACAGTTTCACTGGTTCCTGTGAAGAGCCATTCCTGTGCTACCTAAATGTCTGTGCTCTTCCATGTAGTGCTTTTGCCAGTTTGCTTTCCTTTCAGGAACAAATAATGATACAAATTTCTGTCATATTTACTTTGTGCCTTTTTGTGGCTTGTCTAAACTTTCTTTAGTACAAGATATTAAAGTCCCCAGCGGACTGCAGCAGAATATATTTAATATGACCCCCAAAGCCATAAATTTTAAAATGGCTGAACTTCTGCAGAGATTTCACCTGCTGTTGTTGGGGGATGACTACGACAAAGTTTGCAATAAATTCTTTGTGGCTGTATAGTTATTGTGTGCGTGACTGCTCATTCCGATCTGTGCTTTCAGCTCTGCTGTAATATGAAACCGAATGAATGCTCAGAAATCAGAAAGGTTAGGAATAACAAGATAATTATTATTGTGATTGCTTATAAGCGTTTTCCTGAATTGAGAGAGATGCGGAAAGATTTTTTTTTTTTTTTTGTATGCTTGGAAGTTCTTAAAATGTACTGCCATAAGTTAGGAAGTAGACACTGTGAGCAGCCTGAAATGACAATCAAATCAACTTTATGAGGGTTATAATATATCCTGAATATAAATGCTTCAAAAAGCATAGAAGGGCAGAAGAATTGTTTAATAAGATACAAACCCCTTGAGTACCTGAAAATTATATTGATCTCATTTTAAATGTTTATAAGTATTCAAATCTGCTTTCAAAAGTCCATTACAGGGTCCATTTTTGTTTGATAAAAATACACAGAAAACTTTATTTTCTTTTTTCTAAGGCCCGTTTACATAAAACTCAATTCAAAGTTTACATAGACCTGTATTGAAGATTTAAAATGCATTTGAAGGAAGGAATGCCTTGTCTCTAGAAAAATCTATTTTTCTGGAGAGTTTTTACTTAGTTAACTGAGGTACAATGTTGTTATCTTTTATTTGTTTGCTTATTTTTCTGTTTTCTGTTATTGTTGATAACTATTTTGGGGTAAAAAAAAAAAAAAATCACCAGAAGTATGTTCTTTTCCTGGACATTCTAGTTGAAAATACTGAATCCATATGGGAAATATTTATGACTGTATTTCAAATTGATTAACGTATTACAGGTTCATTAGATACATCAAATCCTTATACTTTTCCAGAATTTAAATTAATTCACTTCTTCCCCTTTTTCTTGAAGTGTAAGTAAAGGACTCTTGCTGAAATAAGGACAGTTCTCGGACACAGTGTGTGTGTGTGTGTGTACATATATCTCTATATATCTATTTCATGGTATACAGATTGATATGAACACATTGCTGTCCTGAAGAACTTGAACAGAGAAGACAGGATGGGAGAATAAAAGAACCCTTATTATCTCCCACTTATAGTTACCAAACTGATGCAAAGAGAATTGCCACAAGAAATTGCCAGTAGGAAGCCTGGAGGAAAGCTTATCTCCTGGATACCACCACGCTTAACTGCCTGCCTCTCAACTGGTATATTAATTCACTCTCTGAGCCAATGCAGCCACCGAGCTGTTTCAAAATCTGCAGTGATATCTGCTGATCTGCATGAGTATGTGAATTCATCACTATTACCAGATTATTCTGCCTGAAAGGCAGAGCCCAGTTAGGAATGGCTTCTTACAAATGAAAGCGTCACCTCTGGATTTCTGTTGTTTCAAATGAATGAACAAAAATATCATTTTAGCTCTGAATAGTACCCACAAAATCTACATTTGCTGGGCAAGGACAGCACTTCCCCCCAGTAGATAAGAAGCCTTCTAACAGGAACAGGAGAGTGATAATCGTACATACCATAAAGTTGATTATGTACATGGTCAACATACCCACCAAATTCACCAATGAAGCTCACATGAACCACTGTGTATTCATTATTGTGCACTACAGTACTGTGCTTGCATTGATGGATTAGAAGTGAATACTTTTCCCTAAAAAATTGTAGCAAATCTTTGATTTGATACAGCTTGTTTTGAAAGGCATTGCTTTTGGCACTATGGGATGGGTGGGAAATAGGTCACAGCTCGTCTGCATTCCAAAATGCAGTTAACTGCTATTTCAGAGCCTGTAGCAACAATTTCAGAGATGAAACATGAAAAGGACAGGGAGTTTAACATTATGTAAGTATGAGAAGACAGACACAAACAAACAGATTGAAAATACATTTACTTCTGGTAGGAGTTAAAAATTATTCCCTCAATTATGTCTCACTTTTCCTTTAAATTTTGCTACAGATAAATGTGAAAAAAGTGTGTAAAGCACAGTTAGAGGAGAGAAAAATTCAATTTTTGTCCAGTCTGAGGTGGGAAATCTTAATTTGAAGTTCTGTCAGTGAAGTTCTGTCCACTATTGTGGATTTGGCTGAAACGGTTCCCTCGCGCTTTTGACAAAGATCACCACCATCTCAGTAGCTACAGCAGAACAGGGCGCTTTTCAGCTGCTGCACTTTGAGATATCAATAAAGAGTTCCCTTGATTAGGATTTGGAGGCTCAGAGCCAGACTGTGAACCAAAGCAACTGTAAGAATATGCAGCCTGTTCTCTGCTGTCTCTACAGGGCAACAACCTTTGTCAGAAAGATGGTTCAGTTAGGGCAGTAATGTCTTAAAACACTTTACAGGAGATAACTATATCAGAGGTCATCAAGTTATAAAATTTCCTTTCTCACTTGTGGATTCGGGTGCTGCTTTCCCAGACTCAAATTTATCTAAATTGCCATATAATCTTCGCCCATATCAAAAAGGTATATGCTTTGTTGTGCAAAAATTCACTTGATTTTTCAAAATCTCATGATTCAGTAACTTGAATTAATCTGATCTGATCACAGTATATATATTCCCTCTCCCCCCCCCCACCCCCATCTCCTCTCT
>VXBH01001825.1:58737-72540 GCA_013400035.1 Rynchops niger
CCCCATTTTACTTTCCAGGAAATGAAACCAACTAAATTAACTTGTATTTAGAGGCATGTGTCTTTGACTACACTGATCCAGCTTTGGTTCTCCTTGCACACTCTGCCCCCACAAGTGTTCTTCATATGATGAAGATTAGTCTCAGTGCCAATTTTAACAATGCTTCATGACATTTAGAGAAAAGATTTGGGGGGCATATCGGAAGGTGAGATATATATGGGAATATTTGCAGCTGCCTTTCACATCCTTGCCATTTTCAAGTCCAGTGCTGCAAATTTAGGTGATGCTTCTGCGTTTCACATTGATAGCCTATCCCCTTTTCTACCTTCGATACAGCATATTTTTATTTTTTAGATCAGTCAGCAATTTCTTATTCAACCATTTTGGCCACCTGCCATGCCTATTCAGTTTTTTGCACATTGGAATGGACCATTAGAGAGTGCTTAGTGAAGGTTGTCCTCCTAGAAGATCAACTGGCTGTCCTGGACGTCTTTCTCCTGCCCAGCAGCATCCCATGGCTTCCTGCCTATCAGTTCTCTGACGATGCCAAAGTCTGCTGTGCTGGAGTCTCCTGCCGCCCTTCCCTGAGGATATTAAATCTCGACCATCTCATGGTCACTTCAGCAAAGGCTTTCATCAACTATGACGCATTGGACAAGTTCATCCTTGATTGTGAGTAGCGGATGCAGCAAAGCACCTTCAACGTTTTTGTGTCCAGCCTGCATCAAAACTTGTCCCTAGAAATTTGCTGGATATGGTGCACCCATTATGTAAGATCCAAAAAAAATATGAAAGCAGTTCAAGTCAGGAGGCAACTTCTGGTGCTGCCTGCTTCCTGGCTGCAGTCCTCTCACCCTGAACACCAGGTCCTCTGCCCTTTCTTTTCTCCTGTCCTGTGCTCCCCACATACTCCAACTTTATTGGTCATTTTTCTAAAATCATGCAGATAGTTCCTGGGAATTTACTTTGTACCTATCTACTTCACCTTTGATTAAATAATAAAGAAGTTTTAATCTGAAAATTTAGACAAAAGAATTATTACTAACAATAATCCAAGGAGTTCTCTTTTATTACTAACAATGTTAATAATCCCATCTTGATCCATCGAGTGATATTTTCACTTACAGGGATCAACTTGTTGACAGCCTCAGTTTCGAATATTCTCTTTGGATATGCAATCCATTCCTTGCTGTATTTTCAAAAAAAATCTACTTGAACCCACCAAACATGAGTCTCACTTCAAACAAAGAAGGTCTGTGAGAAGGGGAATTTCCTTAATTCATCACTGTTTTATAGTCCACTGAAGGAAAAAATAATATTTTCTGTATTTTTTTCTGGAGTTCATAAATGTAAGTCTTTCTCTGCAGATACTTTTAAACATTCAGATTCCAGTTTTGGAAAGCTGTCTAATAAGCTGTTTCTAGAAACATATCAGCATTTTTTATAGATTTCAAAGTGCTATACAGAGAAACCCATTATGATTGTTAAATTGTTTGTGTTACAGAAATGGAATCTGAGGCACAGAAAGGGGTTCTGCTTTTGACTGTAGAAGATCTTGCTATATTAACTTTTTAAAGCATAGTGCTTATTCACATTTTGAAAATTTTCTAGCCGTGTTTTAATTTTTTTAGAAGCCAATTCTGAAACATTTTGTGTTTGTAAGGTCGTGGCAGGTACTCTACAGGGTTGCAAAAGCTGTTGTTTAAGTTCAGCCTAATAACTCTTTTCTGCTCACCAGGACAGTATACCTGTCCTCTCTTAGCCTTTTCTGATCCATCATAAACACAGCTGTTTACATTTTCTTACATTTTGTCACCTCTTTATTCCCATTATCTATTCTAATTCAATGTATGTTTTGGCTTTCTTTTCAATTCTAATTAAGTGGTTAACAAATCTCTGAGGTCACACTTTGTTTACTACACAGGGACTGTTTATTTTGGTTAGGCTTGCCTTGAAGACTATTTTCACATTGTCTTTTCAACATACAAATTAAATGATTGAAGGGACATTACCAGAGTGTAGGAATGTTTGAGACATTTGTTTATTGTATCTTAAAGGTGGTCATTAATTTTCCTTATGTATAAAATAATCACAAAGTGGAGAACACAATTAGAATGTTTTGTGGTCACAGTCTCCTATCAGGTCTGTCTAAACCTTGTGAGTTTGATGACCCTAGATTTAGTATACTTCAAATATCCTCAATTGACTTCGCAGTACCTAGAGTTAAAAACTTTTGTGATTTTCAGTTTCTCATACTTAACTTCTATGCTGAACGTGGACAACTGAAGTCATTATTTAGTATATTAAGATCAACAAAACCATGTAAACAAAAAGTAATTTTCTCTTTTGGCAATGCAAGTGATCTCTGACCTGTACAATTGCAGGTTGTTATAAAGTCAAGTTTAATGATGGTAAATACCCCAAAGATCTACTGAATGCTATTTTAATAATTTTATTTACCACTGATTATACTGTTTATTAAAATTCACCAATGCACTGTGTTATAATCCCATTTGTCCTATATACTAAAACTGCGTGTGGCTTAAGTGAGCTGACGATGAAGTAATATTAGTGATTTAAGGCAGGTAACTGGCAGAGATAGCAAGGGTTTATCCAATTTAGGGAGTGTCTGTCTAGACTTTATGGTGTTGGTTTTATGGTACAAAGTTCTAAAACATCTCTGATAGTATTTCTAGTTGTGATCATTAAAATCAGATGGTAAGGGATTACTAGTAAGATACTTTACAGAATTAAGAACTTGCAAAGGTTCTATGAATCAAAAAGAGCCTGGATGTTTTATTGCCCTCCCGCATTCAATAGAAAGAATTTTTCGTTTTGTTTTCTTAAACTTTGAAAGAGAGTAGGGGCTTTCTATGTTGGATTAACCGTGGACTGAAGAGCAGTTTATATGACCCTGCTTTGGCAGAATAAATTATTTGTATTTGTTTTTACTACTTGGAAAAATGATTAATTAAGGTATTGTACTGGAAAATCATGAGATGTCTTAATTGTTATTTCTAAATGTTATGATACGCCTGAGAACCAGGAGAGAAGCGCCAGAGACTAAAATTTAATTTAAGTTGTACAGCATATACTGTATGAAAAACCCCAGCAATCTCAAAAAAATTAGAAGTTCACGGAGCCTTTGCTATATTTGCTTTTTTTAAGGTAATTTCAGATTGCAGATGTTCTGGAAAAAGGAATAAAACCAGTGACTTGGATTGGTAAATACATCAATTAGTTGCCTTCACCTCAATCCACTAAAGAAAGAGGCAATACCATGATTTCTTGATAGCTGACTTTGATAACGTGTGAGTATTTCATCAGCTTGAAGCACTGGTACATTATGAACCACTCGACTCATAAGTGACACTTTGTGTTTGTCCTTTCATTGACCAGAAGTGACTAGGCAATGTGTGGTCTGCCAAGCCTGCGTATGTCACACCGCCCCATGCATAATGCAATTACATGGAGAATCCGGAAAATCTATAAATTGTTACTTTGTTGTTCTGATTGAATTTGCAGAACAATTCTACCCTTGTATCTGAGGTTTGGGGCTCTTCTTTAAGCATCTCTAAGCAAGTGGTTTTGAAGAAAAGTTGTAAAAGACTGAACCAGAGGTAAATCAGAAAGTGGTGTATTCCCTTTCACGAAAGCAGCTGTGAGCAAAGCCATGAATTTTTATTTCTATTTGTGTCATAGGGCTTCCCTGAAAAGTGATCATAAAAACACCTTAACTACTAACACACCACCTCACCATATGGTCCAGTAAACACCCTTACCAGCAGAAGGTGCCAGGGTTTATACTGGCCTGGCCGTGCAGGGTCTCGGCACTTGCCTTCACTTGCCTTGGCCTGAGCCGGTTGGGGCTTGGTTTAACGTTGAGCAGCGGTCAGCGGCTGCTGCCCGAGCCCTGGGAATACCTAGATTAAGGCATCTCTCTCATTCAAAAGATGTGAAAGGAGAATTCCCTCTCTGTACTAAAAGATTACCAGTCTTCTGACAGCTTCTGACGTAAACATTTCCATATATTTTAATTGGTGCTGATTGGTTATTTTAAAGAACGTTAAATGTTATCTCTAAATTGTTCTCTTGAAGGAACGCCTAAAACGGCATCAGTATTTACGTTCATGTATGTTTAATCTCTATTTGACACCTGCTAATGCTTTATCAAATACTTGTCTCTGAATTCTGAGTAAGTTGTAATTATTCTAAAAGTTCAAAAATAGTATTTTAAATCTACAGATAAAAATAGAGGGGGTTTAGTTTTTTTTTCAATTAAATTATAGTTGGTCTTATTTGGAAATGCACTGCAGTTTCTTTAGCATCCAAATCAGGAAGACAATTATGTACATTGGCTGTGTCTAGATTATCTCTGAATCTACAACAAGCAAGTCCTTAGATCAAGCCTGGATTGAGACTTTTTTTATGTCAAGTTTGATATGACTTTGCTCTCAAACCATATAAATCATCATACGTCCACAGATTTCATTGTTTTGGATCACTGTGTAGGTGCATGTCGTGCTTTGTTTGTAACATAATGACGTATGTTTGCTGACACTAGTACGTTGTCATTGTGTAGCCTGAGAAACTCAACTGGAATATGTCCTTTATCTTGTTACTGAGACTATATCCTAGTACTGCATCATATATTGCTTCCCTAAAAATTGGGGGAGATAGCTACCATGAGAGAGCAATTTGTTTTAGGAAATGCAGTCTTCTTGCATTATCACAACTTTTGCAGCAATTCACTTGGTTAAAATGAGTGAAGAACGAGACCTGTTGCTCTCAGCTTTTTTATTTCAAGCAGTTGACTGGAAAGATTGATGCAAACTTTTTATCTGAGAATCAGTGGAAGAGAAAGAGGCTCTGAAAAGCAATCCAAAGCTCTGCCGTAGCATGTCATCAGTGAGAAACAGAGATTACAATGCTCTTTGGTCTTCTCTGTTGCAGTATACTTGTTCAAACACACATAGTTGTCCCAGTGAAGTAAAAATAAGAATACCAATAGCCCGATTTCCTTTTTCCAATCATTGCAGTTTGTTCAGTGTAATTCTTGCGGAATGAGGTCACAAAATATCTACCGCTTTTCAAATAATTATTATGACTTTCCTATTAGGTTTGGTAATTATATTTGCATCTTTATTCCTCTTGCCATTTTTGGCTTGTCTGAAGTGCTTATTTGCATAAAAAGAGAGTCCACAGCCTTGAAGGCTGTTATTTGGTGTAATTTACAACAGAGAACCAAGGCAGTCTGTGACACAAAATCAGGAAATTAGCAAAGCACAATAGTGGAGGGCAACAGATCAGTGTTAGGCAGGTTTAAAGTGTGGGGATGTACAGGTAGGAAAGAAAATCAATTAATCTAAATAAGAAGAAAAAATAAATCAAACGACAGGTTTGACTAGGTTCAAAATTGATGTATCCAAAATAGCTCGCAAATATTCTGTGATATGCAACAGCCAAGCTATGTGGTAAGAGCCAAGTTTAACAAAAGTTACACAGTAACTTTTTCAAATTCAGGTAAACACACAACAGATTAACAGAATGATGACACTTCTTTTGAAGTCTGTGGGTGTTTTTATTTTAGACTTGGGTTTCTTTTGGAATCAAGTATATCTATATTTTCCTCTAATGAAGATGAAAATTACATTAAGCAACTACATAATTTTGTCTTTATTTCCCCCCCAAAGATACATCAAATATTACCCTTGTGTCTGTGTGATAACGGCATCAGTTTTGTTTCTCCCTGTTTGGAACTGCTAGTCAACTTTGTGGGATGTTCATTCATACACGTCCTTGTCCTTGCCACCATGCGGTATCCTTAGCATTCTTTTCGAATTACATTTATACCTTGTAATTTAATATGGAGCCAGAACATCTCACCACCAATATCACAGAATCACAGAATCTTCAGAGTTGGAAGGGACCTCTAGAGATCATCTAGTCCAACTCCCCTGCTAAAGCAGGATTGCCCAGAGCACATCACTCAGGACTGCATCCAGGCGGGTCTTGAAAATCTCCAGAGAAGGGACTCCACACCCTCCCTGGGCAGCCTGTTCCAGTGCTCTGTCACCCTCACCGTGAAGAAGTTTTTCCGTGTATTTGAACAGAACTTCCTATGTTCTAACTTGTGCCCATGGCCCCTCATCCTGTCACGAGGACAATATCTATCCATTGTTCTGCCTTAACTGAAGAATAGTTATTCAGTAATATATATCTCTTAATTTTTACAAATGTTCTTGCAAAGCAATCTATGTCCTTCTCAAAGATAACTTGATCTATCCTATTCCTTGTGTCTTGTGACACAAATCCACAAAGAAACTGTACTATCAAATAGTAGTTTGGAATATTTAAGCAGATGAATTTTCTTGGCTTTCCTCAGTTTCCCTTATGTCATATTGTACTTGAGCGATCTCTTGAAAAAGAATACCTCTTTTTTATAGTACTATATAATTTTTTCACATACCCATAAAACCACCATTGCTTTTGGTCCTGCTGTCTCATATAATATATTCACTATCTTAGTTTTGTATTTTGCTTTAACTTCTTTAAAAGAAAGACCTGGTATTTTTCTTCTATTTTCATTTCATGGATTTGACCAAATTCTGATTTAACTAACTTTTTTATTATTATTATTCTGTTATAATTCCATTTATTTCAACACAATTTCCTCTAATTTACTATCCATGTGGAAGAATACAACTCATTTTCTACCAACCATATTTTTTACCTATCACTGTGCTCTGAACTCTAGAATTTATTTTCCCATTTCATTTTATCACTTTATCATTTCAGATTTATTTTATTTACCATTGTTACATTATTCTCTTCATATGTATGTATTTGTTTACAAAGATTCTGCTATAACTTCTCTAGTTATGTGTTTTTTCTGGTTTAAGATTTTTCCACCACTTATTCTATGTCTCAGCTAATCAGTATTTAAAGACCTATTTCCAGAAATGATAGGTCTTTTAAAAAACCACATACTTTTTTTTGCAGGACTGAAACGTACGCGATTAGTTTTGTATCTTCATTTTTTGGCATTGAAATATCTTTAAATTTACTGCAATTCCTTGCAGCTAGGTTAAATTTATACTAACCTCTGTGCTTCCTTAGGTGACTGGTCAGGAAATTCTATCTTAACCCAGCAAATACTAATGACTCAGACATTCCTTTATGAACTCCAACTGATTACTTCAATTGTATTTTATCTACCCAGGCAGCTTGCGAGCACAAAATGCCTCAACCTGTTTTTTTTAATAAAAAAAAAAAAGTTGCCAAAATGTTACCACAATGCTCTTTTTTTTTTTCCCCTGCTGATCAGTCCCGAGTGATCTTTTCCTCATCAATCCCCATGCTAATATTTAAAGCATTCCGATCAACTAGTTCAAAGTTGCTCTCCTAAGCATAACTAAGATTTTCTATGGCTGTTTTTCCATTCCAATACCCAAAATATTAGTCAGTAAAAGAAACATTTTCATAAGAGCTAAAAGAAGATATGCTAGAGATTTGTTATTTTATGACATGCATGTTTATAAATAGATTACATAGGAACATAAGAATAGGAACCCACCACCCTTTGAAACTAATGCTTTGGTCCTTAGAAGAAAGAAGAGAGAAGGTGGTGGCCTTGGTATTGTCTTCCAAAGAGGTATTCATAAAAGAAGTTTTTGAAAAACCTTTGGTTTCATGGTTGATTTCATCAACAACGTCACAAAACCAGTGATAACCAATGAATACATCTACTTCAAGATCATGAAGTAAACTTTCTTTGCCCTGTATTTTTTGGGAGAAAGATGTCTTACCTTTTTTAAGAGTTTTTTTATATGCCCTAGTGTTTTCAGTGACTGGAAGCTTTGAAAATGAGTAGAGCTGTCCTACATGAAGAACATAAATTTACTAAATAATTCTGCGGGAATAACATTAAGTTTTTAACAAATATAGAACAATTACTTTTGAGGATATGTTTAAAAAAATAAATCATCCAGAAAAGGACTGAGCAGTGGGTTTGGTTGATAACAATCTGTAGCACTGTGTAGGTTGTTCTCAGCGTGCCTGGCAGCATTGTGGTTTCCAACATTGGCAGTGTTGGAGAGAAAGTGAAACTGTATTAAAAGTGCAACCTGGGTTTGAAATCTGCCTTTAAAGGAAGATAGAGAGAATACATATTTTCTGTCTCTATATAGAGACAAAAAGAGATAAGTATCTCTACATGTGAGCACTGTTTCCAAGTTTCCTTTGAGACAGCTCTGGAAGCTTTCGGTCTGAATGCCGAGGGGACTTCAGAGGTTTCTGCTGGTAATGCTGATGGAGTTTACCAGCTCCTCTCATTTAAGGTTACGTGGTGTAACGATATGACAGCTGCCATCAGCAGCTTAGTGCAATTGCTTTCTGTTGTGTTTGTTTCTATCCATAGCATGAGATTATAGAAATTTGCCAATTATCTTTGTATTATGAACTAATGACTTAAAATCGTTCTCACACTTGTCAGCATGTTTTTCCAAAAGCTTTTTAATCTTAACTAATGAGAAATAATTGCTGAAGATTTTAAAAATTATAAGGTGACCTCAGATATAAAAATACATAGGAATGTATACTAAAAAACGTATAAGGAAAAATTAATCTTTTATGGATGACTAACACTAGCCAATAATAAACATATTATATGCTCTTTCTGTATTGTAATTAGATATGTTTAAAGTACATGTGACTAAGCTACACGGTCTCTAAGTTTATTAGAATCATTAACGCAACTGTTGTGAGAAGTGACACTTTTTTATTCAGCAGGCATTCCCCCTTGAGGGGAATTTCTGCACTCTGTCTCTGGGTGAGCGAACTCTGTGATAGACAGATTCACTGTGTTTGAGGGGAAGTATCTCTCGCAGGCTATTAATAAGACAAAAAATACTACAGTAATTGTTACCATAAGGGAATACCATGACCCCAGCAGTCAGCTGTGCTTATCCATACTGAATAACTACAGAGGAAGTTCTGTAGAGAGATTCACAACTAATTTTTTTTTTTTTCCTCCTATGATGTTCTCATACCATGCCTATATAATTCACAGGGTAGAAACCAGAAAACACTCGTGCCTCTGTCTTCTGGTCTGCCAAGCTTGTGAACCACGGTATGTAATAAATTAACGAATTGCTGCGGCAAAGGCTAAAAAGTTTCTAAGTCCTAAGAAATTGTTGGCAGAAGTTTTAATGAATGATTGCAACTGCTCCATTTTGGGGATTGTTTTGTTTTTTTTTAAATAGAAAACTAAATGCAGCTTTTCAATATTCTGCCAAAGATTGGTGCACTCGTATGTTTGTTTTGAAATCAGTTTAAATCAGTGAGTGATTTTCTTTTATAAGATCAAAGTTTGGCCTATAATACTATGCATTTCCTGTCTGAAAAGACAAACATTCTGAGCACCTATTTGATACCAGTTTTTCTTACTTTTAATAAAATGAGGCTGTTCTTCTGTAAAGAGAACTGAAGATTCCGGGCAGCACATTTAAACATTGCTATGAGCAGTCCAACCGAAGCAAAACCTGTTCAGAGAGCGGGGTAAGGTCCTACATTCTCATTAAAATTTTGCATCCATGTTTTCCAGCAGCAGTTCAGATGAAAAATAGTCCAACTTTTCGATACTTTCCATACTCTTAGATCACCAGTGTACAATGGTGCTATTAGCAATTATTAACAATTATTAGTAGTATTATTATCAAAAGAATAATAAAGACACTAAGCTATTCAGCTGCTAAAGGGGACTAAGTATCTTAACTAGACGTAACATAAAATCTTCCTGTAGGATTGCTCCATTAACATGAGTGTGGTTCCACTACTGTGTCATTGTCTCAAGCGTTTTGGCTTTTTAATTGATCTATTTTGCTTTCAAATATTGTTATACACACCTATAACTGTTCTCAGTTATTGATGTACCTACTGAAATGGGAGCCTTTAGTCCCAAACTGTTGCTGTAACATTAAAAAAAATTTTTTTGTCTCATAAATGAAGCCTCCGGAACCAATTTGCCTCAGGTATTCATCAGTGATGAGGACATCATGTTGCTGTGGTAGTGAGTGTTTAAAATATCACTGTGTGGGTGGTATGTTGGCATGTTACTTTCTACAACCCAAGCCCTTCTGATTAAACAAAACCTAGAGTAAACGTAAATCAGCAGTAATTCTCTGTTTAAAAAAAAGTTCAGATTTCACTTTTTAAAAAGTCATATATTTAAAATCAATATAAATGGTATTACCCTATTCTCATACAATATATCAGAGGAAATTTAATGTTCTTTTCTTTGAATAAAGTGCTGGAAAGTAGTATGGACAAGGAAATGGCGTTCTTGCAGAGGCCAATAGATCTTTTCTCTCAGTCACCACAGATCTCTTTTATCAACCTGTTGCACTCTTAAACACTCACCTGGCATAGATTAAGAAAGGAATGCCTGCCAACATTTTATTAGACTCAGCTGCAGGAAAGGAGGTCTCCAGAAAATCTCTTCTGAATTTAGGTGTGGAATGAAGCACCGTCAAACAGATGGAAGTGCAGAGTGGTGAAGTGGCTTCTTTTGGGATATATGAGCTATATTTAGAGTACACAATCCAGGAGCACACCTTAGTTCCTAGGCCCATGTAAGTGATCCAGGCATATTTTAACCCCATATCAGAATGAGATCAGATGCATAAAAGCCCCTGTCAATTAACAATTAACAATTCCTTTCCTTGGCAAGAAAAGCACTCTGTGTGGAGTTGCCTAAGAGAACAGCATGTTGCAACCAAATCTTGAAGACCAGGCTATGCCTTGTGCTCTCCTGCACGGCCAGAGAATCTCTTGAAGAGATCTTCTCATAAAGATTCCTAACCTCTTTGTTCTGTCAGCAGGTTGGCCTTCATTCACAACAGTGATTCTAGGTTGTAGATGGCTTATTTATGTCCAGCTTTGAAAATGCAGTAATTTACTTCCCAGAAAATCAAAACCCTTTAATGTGCCTTAAGTTACTACTGTGACATCAATAAAAAAGAATATGGTCTCACTTAAAAAGGTAGACAACAACCCTTGCCTTTTTAAATCTTTTTTGAATCTTTTTATCATCACAAACATTTGCTTTCCAGTTTGCAAATTTGTGTCTTCCATTTAAGTCTTCCACTGTAATTGCAAAAGAAAAAAAAAAAAGACAGCGTACTGAATTTTTTATTAATAATCCTAGATTAATCTTGTAAAAGACAATGTAAGTTTTGCCATACTTCACGTATTATTGTAGAGAATATTAATAAAGGTTTTCCATGCCTTCCAAACATGTAACAATAAGCATTATTAATAAAAAATAATCATTGTCATTTGTACATCATAAGCCTGAAATGTGATTTGCAGACCAAGTGGAAAGGCACCTGCACAAAGACATGGCTTTTTGCAGCCACATTACCAATCTATGAAAATCATGCCATAAATCTGTTTTGTAAGAAACTATAACCAAACCAGGAAATATATATTACATATTCATACTTTATTAGTAGGAGACCCACATAATAAACAAAATTTAATCCATAATGCAAGAATTCAACCAAACTACATCCCAGAAGACACAAGTTAATTTTGATGACAGTAACAGCATTAACAATTAAATGTAAAAGGGCAACTGCAATAACCAAACCCAGTAAAACTGGCCAGGTGCACAGGGGAATAACACATGTCTGATAAATGAAAGCAGATAAATATGACTTGGACTTTCAAACTCATAGAAATGGAACCTTACATAGTTATGAACAAGCAAAGGTTTACTCCAGCTGTGACAATGTTCAAGCAATATATTAACAAAGGTTTTCTGTACACAGAAAACTTTTGCTACTACTTTTCACTTCCCCTAAGACACTGTCCTTCCGGGAGAAAGAAGGAAGACTCCAAGGGAATGACAAAGCATCCCAGCTTCCAGCTGAGGGAAAAGGTAGTTTTGGAGTCAGAGAAAATAAATGCAAAAGCACTTCAGTGGAAGGGTGATCCTCCAGGTCCAGCAAAGTGACAGAGTCATATCAATGTGTCTGCTACACTGAGGGTGGAAAAGAAGAGATTAAACTGCCCCAACACTGTATTTCACAGTAATAACATATAAACTTATGTCTTTATCTGCCTATACTTGAAGGTGACTGATACGTCAGTATTTTTTGTTTCACCTATTTAATTGCCCAGGTGCACTGACACATTGAGTCTTCTTTTTCTGTTTCCCCTCTGTTTCTGTAATTTCTCCGGAATTACTTGGATGAATAGTTCTGCTGTTCTAAGGTTTCACAGCTGTTTAACTTCGATAGTAAGTATTCTAACATCTTGGTTAAAGAAGGGGATTGGACTAGATGATCTCCGAAGGTCCCTTCCAACCCCAACCATTCTGTGATTCTGTGAAAAGATTTACAGTCTTCTAGCACTATGAATCATTATAGAACATAAACATTTTTGTTAATAATATGTTATGTAGTTTAGGTTAGTGTTTTCAAAAATATTTGAAAGAATTAAGTATTATTCTCTTTCTTTGGCAAGTAGACTTTAAGAATATAAAGTAGAAAAACCCTAAACTTTATCATGGGCCTCTTAAGAGCTGAATTTCCCAAAGTATTTGCAGACTTATATAGTTTTATATTTCTTGTGGCCAGAATTATGTATGCCATGATTTAAACCAAGTAACTCCTTTAGCCAAGAAAGATGAGATTTGAAGGCTTTTTCCAAATCCATCTTGTATCCAAGGATGTACACACACTCCAATAACAGTATGTAGCTGCAAATCAGAAACTTTCTCTCAGGTCTGCTTATTTCTTCTGTAACTGAGGTAGCCATGGGTTTTACATTAAAAAATGGGGAGAAATGGCTATTCCACTAGTAATTTACAGCTGGCTGCAAACTGGACCCTAGGTTACCTCAGCTACATAATTATTATAACAAAGACTGAATTAACATTATAAGAACCCAAAAAACCCCAACCCCCCAAATTCCAAAAAAGGTAACAAGTACAGAAGATTATATTTTCTACTGATATCAGCAATTGGAAAATGCTAGTTTAATTCTCAACTCTGCCAGAGGCTAAGAAAGCCATTTACCCACTTAGTTTCTCTGACTATAAAAATCTGGATAATCTTATTTATACACTCTTATACAGCAATTTCAGACCCCGAACAAGAAAGAAATGTTAGAGAAGTGTGAAGTACATTTTTTCAAAGAGCACAATAGTTACCCAAACAGACAGAATCCAAATTTCCAGGCTCCTAAGTGCTACGGTCATCAACTCCATCATCTTTTAATACTCACCACAGTATCCTGTTTCTAAAAAGTGACTAGTACTCGATGCTTCCAAAAAAGGTTTTACAAAATAGATATAACCAAGGAAAAAAAAGTCTATGAGTAAAGTTTCTTTCTAATCCCCATCCTTCCCTGTTCTTTCTTTAGAGAATTTGGGTTTTGCTGAAAAAAAAAAAAGCAAGGAGTTTGGGTTCTGTTCTATTTACTCTGTCAAGTTCTTACTTCTTATATTAGATGAAAAAAACGTATTTGAAAGATGTTTCTCAACATTTGGTGAGACTTCAAACCTTAAAAACATCAGTCACAAACAGCCCTTTATAAAACATGGGGGTTTCCCATGGTGCAATAATTTGCAGATTGCATCTGTAAATGAGTCGCAGATTTTTTAGTATTGTCTTCTTGACATTTTAGTCTAGGCTCCTCGACATTTGTCCTGGTTTGAGGCAAAACAGAACAAACTTTCTGTTCAGTAATTTTACTTCTTAGCTAGGCCTCTTTTAACTCTCTGAAATTAACAGCACG
>VXBH01001825.1:72568-115151 GCA_013400035.1 Rynchops niger
GGGAGCTTAATACGGTTTTGTATGTACTGTATCTATTTCATTATTTTCCTTTTTTATCTTATTATTAATATTTCATTAAAGTAGTTTAGTTTCTTCTAAACTCGTAAATCTCTTTATCTCTCCTCCTCCTCTCCATGTATGAGAGGCTGGGAGGGAGCATCTGTCACCAGCCATTGGCCAATTTGGCCAAAACCACGACAACATTATAGCCAAATAATTACCAACAACAGAACTTGACACTCTCTTACCACAAACATGACTGTGTATTGAGGTGTTCAGTCATATTTGATGATGATGGTCTTTTGTCAAGTCTTGGTATCAGTGAAGGGGGTAAAAATTTTGCAACGAACATCATCTTTCTTTCACAGCTGTTTCTAATTACTCATAGTTTGAAGACTTAATGGAAAATCCTCAAGGCTGAATAAACATAAGCTGAAATGAAAAAATTAGTCAAACTTTCCCTTTGATTTTCAGTAATCTTACTTACCCTTTTGTACTTTTCATTTGAAAACAACCAGCAAGTCAGAATTTTTATAGTTGATACACTGTATCTCGTAGTTATTTGGTATTTCTACGTTAAAGTGTTCATAAATCAGGAAACAATTTTCCAAAATTAAGGAAATTTGATGCAATGTTATGAATTATTGATGAAAAAATAAACCGTGAGTTTTTTTCTTTCACTTTTTGGTTTTGCAGCACTTAGAATACTTCAGATGATGTTTTCCACCTTTTTTTCCCCCCAAAAATGGGTTCATTTTTCCCTTTTCCCCTCATTCATGAGGCTAGAAACATTTTTTCACATGAAAACATTTTCACGTATTTAGGAATCCTAGAAACAAAGTGAAAAATAATACAAAACCACAAAGTATTGTAAGACCTTCATTGCACTTTATTTTTCCAGAATAAATATGTCAGCAATACTCTACGATATAAAAGAAGAGCATAGATTCTTGAATGACAATAAAAGAGAGCTGGTAAGAAATATTTGCACAAGCCATCACAACAGATGTCTACTGAGAGAACCCCAAAACCACTCTGAATCCCCTTTGCTATGCTAGTTTAAGTGATTACAATGTCCGCACAGAGGACCTTCAAAAGAATAATCATGGAGGGTGTTAGTAGCTTCTAGGATCTATATTTTTGTTATGTCTTAAAATGACAGCCATCTGGATAAGTGCTATTGGCACCTACCCTAATGTCAGTGATCAGTATAAACATTTAGATACATGTGGGAAGGATGTGGGGGAGTCACTTTTCTATCCTCAGGCAAAAGAGGGGTTTTTATGTAAGTGTTTTATCTAATCTTATATTTAGGAAAAATTTAAATCCTAAAGATTTCCAACTTGTAATTGTGTTTCCATTGGAACTATCAAAATATGGAAGATAAACAATATTCATTGTAAAGATCTTCCTTTTCATACCGGAACACATCCCCCTTACCCCTGGCTATATATGAAAGAAGAGTTCCTTTACAAAAAAAACCCCAAACCCCTAAAACAAACTAAGACAAGACACTGACCCTCTCTCTGCCTTTTCAGCACATGATACACTTTAATGCTAGTGAGTCTAAATTGCTACAAGAAGCTGCCATATTCCCATTAATTTTCCTAGGTTACAAGATATAGATATTTAGAATAATTTTTTGAGTTGAGCAGTCTTTCTATGACAGCAGTATTGTCTGTTATTTGCAGGAACTTACACTAAAGTGTAACTTATACACTAAAGTGTCACTTATACACTAAAGTGTCTTGTTATGGTTAAATAAGAACCTTACTATATATATGGCTTTAATAACCCTCAAAAAAAATGTTGGGAGTTTTGTTGTTCCCAGTTTCTAGCTATAGTGCTAGCTGGTTTAGCTCATTCTGCAATTATGACTTCTAAAACCTGCAGCTGGGATTTGAGAAATTCCAAACTGATCACTCTGACACATAATTTATGCTTTTCTTTGCACGCTCATCTTCATAAAAAATGAATCCACTAATATCTCAGGCAAGAATATTCTGTGCATAATATAAGATCAAAGTACTCTAGTCTGAAAAAAAAGGTTGTGTACCACAACGCAGAGACTTTAAACATATAATTTTGCATTTCCTGCTTCTTGGAGTAGAATCTAGACTGATGTGTTAAGGATCAAGATGCCTCAGTCAGGATCAGTGTGATGCCTGAAGGAAGTTAAATACCAGACAAGGTACGTATTGAGAACCTAGAGACAGAAAAGCTGAAATAAGATCATATGCCTTTTCTTTGTAGAACTAGGGTGCATTTTTTCAGCAAGGTGAATACTTCTTTGCAGGACTGTCTGCAGAAACTCCTCTGTAAGACAAAGGTGTATGACTTTTCTTTGAAAAATGAAATGTGCTATTCTTTCCTTTCAGGGTATGATTGAGAGGAGGAAATGGGCCATAGAAAAACTTATGCTAGAGCAGGTGTGGTTTGAGCTACTGCTTTGGTTTACAGACTTAAAATATCACAGTCCAGGAGACTGTCAGAATTAGTAAATGACACGGAACAGTTCTCCTTCTGTCCCAGCTGGATTTTGTTCACAATTAAGTGGCTTCAACAGGAGGAGTCTACTTCCAACTCAGGGAGGCAGGAGATTTGAATTTGATCTCCCCAGGGAAAGAGGAAAACTCAACCCAGGCCTTGTGGTCCTGAGTGAGAGCTGTAGTCACTGAGGTGCCAGTAGTTTAAAATAAATCCTTATATTCCATGCAAACTATATTCCATCGTAGAGCTACTAGTTCTACTCTCGTTTGGAAGATAAGCATTGCCTCATTCAGTTGGTAGATGTGAATTAGCCTGAGGCACCATATAGTTAATGAGCTGCCCCACGGAGTCAGGCCTCAAATATTATGGTTATTTATACAAATGTAACATTAGATGCCAGTGGAAACTGGGGCATTATTTGAGTTTATAGACCTCAAGGATTAATTGGGAATTAAACAGAGAATTAAGAATCATAGTTCAGAGTTCAGACATCTGCCTAAAACTGAGGCCATCCTTGATGATCTAACGGGCCTTTTATTTTCACTACCTGTCCTAAAATTCAGGAAGGGACAAGGCAGTCAGAATGAACATATGCCACTGAGCAAATATTCAGTTTTTCTCTCTGTGTTGGTCTGTGCGGCCCACCATGTTAGCAGAGTGTGTGTGCCCTGTTGGCAATACATGCTCAGCCTTGCCAATGCCTGGACCTGGGGACATGGGGCCACAGCAGCCTCACATCTATGGGGCTGGGACCAGAGGGGGACACCTGTGTCCAGAAGTCCACCAGATATGGAATCCTCTGACAACGTAAGTCACAGAAAAACAAAGCTCCGTTAATGCTAGGGTATCCTTTTCTCAGAAAGACAAGCTCACCAGGGTGTGCTGCCTGGTTGCCAGGAGCTCTCCACATTTCTCAGTGTTTCAGGGAAATAAAATTGTTTCAGAGATTGCAGACTGGAGATATTTCAGCTGAGATCTGAAGACAGCGCATCTCCTCCTGGCCACACTTTGCATTCTTTCCTAGGGCAAAAGCCCTGCGAAGCTGTCTTAAACACTTAGTGGAGAACTCACTGCACGCATGGCTTTCCTACCTGTGCTGTACCCTGGAAATATGCATAAATCAGGCTGAAACATGCATTATTTGTAACAGAAGTTGGCAGGATAGATTACCATAACTCCATTTTGATGATCTTCAATAGCTACAGCCAAGGTTCTCCTTGAAATCTCTCCCATGAAAGAAAACGTCTGCCCAGAGACATAAGGGTTTGCATATACATCATTTTCCCCCCTGAGGAAACAATTAGTGTAATTTGTAGAAGATGAGACAAGCCATTCTTAATCTGTGGATGCATCAGGGAACTAGATTTACTTGTGAATAGAGTTTTACTTGATTTAGGATCCTCAGATTGTGCCCAAGACATGGACCCAATATATTTAATTTGATTTTGTTTCCTCCTTGGTATTACCTCCTAGCTTGTTGCTATTACTTCTGGCCTCCTCTGTTTCCACTTTTTCAAAAACAAAAAAATCTAGAACAGTAACCTTGAGTTACTGAAAGCTTCTGAAAAATGAGCAGACTAATATGATTGTATGAAATTACAGATTAATATGGATTTTTTGTAAAAAATATTAGGCTATGAAAAGGAGCTCTTCAGAAAGAAAAACCAATTTGAAAAAGGTTTATGAAGGCTATGTTAGAGGCCAGAGTGTCTCAGAAGACCTTCTAAAAACATGGCAGAGCAGGACAGCTAGTGCATACACACAATTTAATGGTAAGGGCAGAAAAATATTAAGACAAGCCAAAGTACATAACATATAACTGATATGCACTCCAGCAGGCTGGAAATATTTTATTGGTTTTTTTTTTAAGAAAGAATTGCTGAGAATTTTTCTTTAATTTATTGGAAAATAAAACCAATTCCTTGCGTCTGGAAACAGTTGGGTGTGATTTGAAATATTTCCATTTATTGAACTGATTGTAAATTTTTCCTTTCAAACCATTTGATAAGAAACAGCGCCCTCTTCTTATGGCAAAAAACTTGAAAATTCTGGTTGAAACCTTTTTTTCTCATGAGCTTTCAGGGATGACTTTTTCTTCTAAATCACATTGTATCTTTTTTTTCTGATAAAGCAGCATAGTGAGTTTTGAAAAGCATAATTCAACCGAGGACTGAAGACATTAAAGAACAAAATACCAGTTCCCTAAATGATGATTCTCAAGCCATCATAGGAAAGTGTAGTTTAATCTTGAAATTACTCAAAGTGAAAGATATATTTTTTTTTGGCATATATTCATTTATTGTCATGATTTCTGAATTTTTCAGTTGTGTGAATGTTTCTACGTTTTATTTGATTCTATGATTCTATGATTCATGATTCTATGATTCTATTTGAAGTTCCATTTAGCCCAACAACAAGTGCTAGTAAAATGCTTTCTCACAGGATGGAAATTTAAGTATTTGTTAAATTCACTAGTAACTTTTTTAGGCTTATAATGGGTTTAAAAATAATGTGTTTTAACTATAATCTTGAAGGTGTAAGTGCCAACGTAATTAAAAAAATAGTTTAAGGAAAAGGATCAGCAATTAGTGATGCCGCTACCATATAGTGGGGATCTTTGTTGCTGCACTGTGTCAGCAGTGGAGCTCTGAACTAGCCAAGGGAGGTGCCTCCTGGTAGATACTTGAATGACTTCAAGCATGTTTCATTGTACAGGAGCGAAGACATGAATGTTCATACCAGTTTCTCTTTTAAAATGTTTTGGAACATTTCTCTTTTAGTATATTTAATAATTTCTAATATCATGTCTTTTCTGTTGTCCAAAACATTTCAAGACATAAGTGAATGTCTCCCTCTCTTTAAATTCCCTTTTTCACCTCTATATTCATTCTGACTCAACCTGTTGAAGCCAAGGGATAGTTTGGGTTTATTTTCTTTAAGAGTCTGTTGTTTTCTAATTTTTTCTGAACAGGAGAAAAAAAATATTAGAATTTATGACACATGATCATACAGGCTAAATTTTATTTGTTGTCCTTTATAAATAGCCCAAACAATGTCTTTTATAATAACTCAAATTTTTTTCTTGACATATGTAATAAAAGATATGGCAAAAGTAGTTCGATAATCCTTTTGAACAGAGCATACAACTTTCCTGACACTTTTTCAATAGGGCTTTGGTGCAGTGTAGAAAATTAAAGTTTGCCAATCAGCTGTCACAAAGTATGAACAGAAATATGTGTATCTCTGGACACTACTGGACAGGAACCACAAAGAGCTGCCTTTGTTTGTTCCTGACTTAAAAACATCCACCAAAAAATAGCCTCAGATGACAATCAGACTCAGCATAGGAACAGCACGACCTCATGAGCTTCACTTAACCATACTGCATATTCAATTCTCCCCTTTAGAAAAATAACGCACCCAGAGACAGCAATAGCTCTTTTAAAAAGAATCCCAGAGGGGTCAGTTACTGTTTAATAATGGCTTGTATCATTGTTCTGAATTTATTTTACTGGTAGATAAATACTACACTCTGCCTAAAAGCACTTATTGAACCTCTGGGTTTACAATAAAATAGAATACATTGGAAAAAAATAAAGAAAAAGTAAATTTTTTCACTCGTGCAGAAAAATGTATTTTATAACATCTTCAAGGACAAAAAGCAATCCTCTAAACACAGAATATTTGATGTATAATCTAGACAGAATTTAGAGAAATGAAAAATGTTTAAATAGATTTCAGTAGTTTTCCTTTTAAAAGGGAAACTTTTCCCATGATTGACTATAAATTACACTTCCAACTTCTACCACTGTTTATTACTACCTCCTAAAGATATTCTTTTCTGTTTTCCTTTCCTAAAGGAAAAATGGGATAACAAATCACTAACTTAACTGAGCATATACAAACTTTTAGAGTGAGGTTACAATCATGTTTAAATGGCTAACGTCATAACTCCTGGCATAACAACATCATTCATCTTCCTAAAAAGTCACATATTTCTCATATTGTACATGTATTTCTTGGAATGTGTATTTTACTTGCAAATCTTTCCAGTTATTAATGTGATATGAGTAAGTTCAGGCTAGGATAAAACTGAGGATCCTATTCCATAGATTGACAAATTCCCCATTTATTTTCAATGTTGAGATTAAGAGACTGAGATTTGTGTTTAAATTTCCATTATGGTAATGTCTTTGATTCCTGCAGTGGACTTCTAGCAGTGACGGTAAGGATGTTAACAGTGGTGTGACTGCCATTGCTAACAGCTGTCAGATAGGACAACAAATGTCCATGAACAAATGAGTAAACCTTGCACTTCCAACTTGAAATAAAGAATGTCTCTTCAGAGGTTTAGGAGAATAGGAAGGGAAAATGTTTAAGACAAAGAAGGAATGGACAAAGGGCTAGTGAAGACCTCTAAAAACAGAGGTTAATTTAAGGAAGGAACAAGGATTTTTTTTCCGGGATGAGAGGAAATCTTTAGTTGCCACATCAGCAGAAGATGAGAGGAACTTGCTGTACAGGTCAGAGAGGAGACTGTGTTATATGCAAGAGTTACCCAAAGAAGGAAAGGTTCAGGACAGAATACTGTAAAAGGACGATGCTTCATTTACTGAGGACACCAAGATAAGTAGCTGTACAGCTAGGTTTTCAGAAATTCAGTACTGTCCCATGCTATGGCCTTCTCAATTAAGAGGAGGGTGCTTATGTCGCCACATCTGGTGGACTTCAGGATGCAAGTGGCCTCCTCTGGTCCCAGCCCCATAGATGTGAGGCTGCTGTGGCATCGTGTCCCCTGGTCCAGCCAGTGTCAAGGCTAAGCATATATTGCCAATAGTACACACACATGGCTAACACAGCTGGCCACACAGACCAGTGCAGAAGGAAAACATTGCCTTTGCGGGCACCCACACCAGCAGACACCGCACTCACACAAACATGAGCTGCAAGAACAACTCGATCTGGTTCCTCTGGCTGCTCAGGGCTGAAGGTTGCTGGTGGGTCAGAAGAAAAGAAAACCTTATCCCCATACAAGCACTGTTCAGCAGTAGCTGAAACACTAAAACAATGCTGTTTCAGTCACAAATCCAAAACACAGAACGTTGTAGACTGCTATGGAGGAAGTTAACTTCAACAGCTACCCATAACGAGTCTTGCTTATCCCCACAATCCCTTTAAGCCATATCAGAAGCTCTGCACAGTCCCAAAATTCTCTTCCTCCTGCATTCATAGTAAGTCCTAGACCCACTCAGGCAATCACCTCTGGTAGCCTGGATGGCATTATGGAGAGAGGGGAAATCCACTGCTCACCCTGGTGGATTTCCCACTGCAGTCAAAGGACTAGTCTCCTCCGATGGTCTTTGGAGAAGCTGGTTCTGCGATGTCATTTCACTTATCAGGTCACCAGGGACTCCTCTGCCTGTGTTGTTCCTGTGATCCTTGCTGGGCAGCTGTGTTCCCTGTGATTGGCTTCTAGTCATAGAATCATAGAATGGTTTGGGTTGGAAGGGACCTTAAAGACCACCTAGTTCCATTCCCTTGCCCTGGGCAGGGTCGTCTTCCCCTAGACCAGGTTGCTCAAAGCCCCACCCAACCTGGCCTTGAACCCCTCCAGGGATGGAGCATCTACCACAGCTTCTCTGGGCAACCCGTTCCAGTGCCTCACCACCCTCAGAGTAAAGAATTTCTTCTTGATGTCTAATCTAAATCTCCCCTCTTTCGGTTTAAAACCATTACCCCTCCTCCTATGGCTGATCCACAGTCCCTCCCCAGCTTTCCTGGAGCCCCTTTAGGGCCTGGAAGGGGCTCTAAGGTCTCCCCAGAGCCTTCTCTTCTCCAGGCTGAACCCCCCCAACTCTCTCAGCCTGTCCTCACAGCAGAGGGGCTCCAGCCCTCCCAGCATCTTTATGGCCTCCTCTGGTCCCATTCCAACAGGTCCATAACCTAGCACATTTAAAATTAAGTATTATAAATACAGTTGAAATTTATAATTTCAATTAAACAATAATCATAATAATTAGTGTTTTGATTAGTTATAATTATCGTCAATTTGTTTCAACTAACATTTTGACAAGTTAATCTTAATGATATATAATTTGGTATATTTAAATGATTTGAAAATAACATAGTGAAATTATGCAGAATGAAATATTTCAATACCTCTGAATAAAAATGTGTTTATGTTTTTTACTGGGATATTTTGAAAATTTATTTTTCCAGTTCGAAACATTAGAATGATTGTAGTAGCTTTGAGAGGGTTTTTATTATTTAAGTTTTGCAAAGCCTGGGAAACATATTAGCAACTAAAAAGATGAGTCTCACTGTAGAATATGTACTGTTATTTACATAACAGTAAAAAATGCAACTTCCATATTTCAGGTTTTTTAGAAAATTTTAAAAAGTTAATTTCATGGCAAATTATGAACATCAGGAATTTTGCAAAACTGGTTCAGATAAAAAATTAAAATGAAATCTGATAAAGACGTATATTTTACCTTCTGACGTAATTGTAAGGTAACCCTGCTGAATTTCTCCCTTAAATCTTTAAAGTGAGAAAACCATAATATTATTTGCACATATTTATTAGAGTTCCTTTTCTTTACATATAGAATTCTCCTAAAAATTATAGTTCATATTTTTCTACATGACTTGTGACATTGCCTTACCCTTCTACAGTATCACACTGCTTAAGGGGGGTTTGAGTATTTGTCATACACGAAATGAACATGACACAAAGTCAAATGTTATTAAAGCTTTGGCTTTGGCTCTCCTTCTACCACCAGAAGCTTTAAAAGCATTTCTGAATTGATGATGCATCTTTTCTGTTTCACAGAATCACAGAACAGCAGGGGTTGGAAGGGACCTCTGGAGATCATCTAGTCCAACCCCCTGCCAGAGCAGGGTCACCCAGAGCAGGTGGCACAGGAAGGCGTCCAGGCGGGTTTGGAATGTCTCCAGGGATGGAGACTCCCCCACCTCTCCGGGCAGCCTGTGCCAGGGCTCTGCCACCCTCACAGGAAAGAAGTTCCTCCTCATGTTTAGGTGGAACTTCCTATACTCAAGTTTGTTCCCGTTACCTCTTGTCCTGTCCCCGGGTACCGCTGAAAAGAGCCTGGCCCCATCCTCCTGACACCCATCCTTTAGGTATTTATAAGCGTTGATAAGGTCCCCCCTTAGTTGTTCTTAGATTTCCCAGACCTACCTCACTGACAATTTGAGTAATGCACTGATAATTTGAGCAACAAGCTCAACTTCATTTTTACCTCCTACTTTCGAATCAATTAGACAAGGTTAATGCTGTAATAGGGTCATAATAGCACAGATGCTGTGCCTACAAGGCTAGGGACATATTTGGTTGTAGTGACACAGTATTTCATCACTTTAGTTGTTTGTTTTTTCAGTCATCCAACAGGTCAGTGAAACTAAGGTATGCATAGGGTCTGATATTTCATATTTAACTCTCTGTTCATTAGCAAATCCTGCTTTTTTTACAAACATTTTCTGCAAATTTTAGTTTAATGCACAATGTGTGTACATGTAAGAATGTACAAGGAATGAATTGATAATAATATGCTTGTTTCGCAGACTGTCCTCATTCTCTGTTTTCTATTTATTGTGACTAATTTATTATCTAACATTGTATTGTTTCTGCTCCCTAATGAAATGAACAGAGGGCAAATAAATAGTTTAGAAAACAATGCACTTAATTAAGAGTGTGCTGGCAAGCTCTCATTTATGACATTTAGACAAATGAGTGGCATCTTGGCAATATGCAAACATTTTTGGGTACAAGTCAATGACCATATGAACATTAATAAATAATAATAAGTAGCATAGCTCTCTAAGAAACACAGAAAAATATTGGCAATCTCTTCAAGTTACTTTTTGTACTATTCAGACAAATCTGTTGTGTGTAGCAGTTCCTGAATTGTGCTGTTCATTATGTCACAGATGTAGAGTTGCTTTTTTTGTGTGTTTAATTATAATTACAACAGTGTGAGCTGCCTCTGCCCATCAGACACCATTGTTATGGTAGCTCTTTACTCACTTGTATTTTTTGGACAGATGAAACAGTAATTTCATGAACTATAAATTCACATATATGCAAAGTTATTCCACATATCCACAATAACTTCTGAATTTAGTTATTTCCTGTGAAACCTATGATTTTTATTTTATAACCATTACCACTAAAATCCTGCTCCCTTCAGAACTTTATAGGTATCATTAATTTATAATATTCTGCAGTTTATAATCATATTCCGCACCAGAAATACAGCCAGAACAGCCAGAACTACGGAAAAGTTTATATGCCTATAATCATATAAGCCCACAGAACCAGAACAGTGCAGCTCAAATGCTAATCACAGTCCTAACAATATAATTTTCCCATTACAAAAAATAGAAGCACAGATTACATCTCAAACCCTTTCTTACATTTTTTAGCCAAAGCAACCACCATTATGCAATTTGTCCTGGTGCATTTCCACTGTAACCATATCTGTTGCATGGAAGTATTCACTGCCAGTTTCTTTTCTGGCCATGTTGATAAATGGAGTAAAATCTCAAAATTCTGGTTATATGTCAATGTCAAGACATATCTGGTCATATGTCAATGTCAAAAAATTTCAGAATCTAAACTGCTGATTCTCAATCCTTGTCAGGATCTTCAGGTTGCTTATATTGATTTACAGAGTATTTCTAATACATAGCGGATAAGGGCTTTTATAGTCAGAAAGTATAGTCACAAATAAAAGTCACAAGGATTTATGAAGCTGTAAAAATAAATATTACAAGCTGCAAAAATAAAATCAAATAAGTTGGCCATTGTGCAAAATTGCAATCCATATAGTTGCCATTGTCCAGTGGTGAAAAGTACTCTGGAGCTTCATATATTAATTTGTTCAAAGCTACTCTTGCACGTGTTCAAACCACACAGCTGCTCAGTACCGTGACTTCTGCCTGGTGGTGCCCGATTATTTGAATCCCCCAGTCTAATTTCTTTGCACTTCTCTCTGCTGAGATGGACGAGCCACTTGAGAGTAATCCATGCGAATTAGTTTGTCAACTTTGATCCTGTGCATTTGCAGAGGTTTCTTCCTTTTCCTATTTTCCATCATCAGTAAATTTTTCTGCCTCTGAACTCTATTCTTCACCAAATCATTTACACCCTAAGAAAAAATTGAGGTATGAAGTTGATGTTTGCAGAGCCTTTCAGGTACTCCTCCCCACCATTCCCTCTCACATTTTAATTGTGTAATCCCAAATATTTAAATAGCAGGTATATAGAGCTTGTGCATTTCAACACATATGAGCATACAGCTTTTCGGTCTTTACAAGTCATATGAGAAATCCGGGTAATCAGTCTGTAATGAACATTCTTCAGTTTTTATTCTGAATGGCAGAAAAGGACTAATAATGACTCTCTGCTCCATTGGAATAGAAGTCAAAGTATGCTATGACCGTATAGAATATCTTCTACACTTCAGTCTGAACATCTCTGTCAACAAGTCAATACAACAAATGCATTTGTTTGAACTGAGTCCTATTTTTTCAACACATCATGCCCACTTTGTTTTTCGTATGCCTGCAAGATTTTTGTTAGGAGTATGTCTCAAAGGTTTTTGATATATATGCTTAAATTTAGTCTAGGTAGCAATTATGCTTAATTACTCACACTTTAAAATACAACAATGGAATGAGAATACTCAACGTATCACAAGTCAAATTGCAGAAACTTTAATTTGCTTTCATAAAATTCATAGCATTCTAAGCTTGTTGATTCTCTTGGTCTAGATGTATGACAATGCCCTGTGGCAGAGTTTTTCCCATCACCCTTGTATACACCACATTCATATTCATAGTATTTTGTTCATATTCTGTCAGAATATACAGAGAAAAAAGAAGTCACAAATGATATGTATTTATAGATCCACATGTTTCCATCTGACAGGCAGAGGTGATACGACCTCTATCTAAACCACACACACACACACACACACAATTTCTATATGACATGAACTTTACTAATCAGTCAGGCAGATGGAGAACCAACCAAAGGCATGGGCCTTCTGATATTTTCCAATTGGCTTTCTAATATCTATTTTAATACCTTGCAATGGCTTTCAAAGCTGTTACCAGGCTTCATAATCTTTTCAGAAGTTTTATCCATCCCCAGCCATTTCTCTAGAAGCTGGTTTACTTCCTTTACCCTGTGTGTATTCATTACCAGACTGGTTTTCCAGTCTTTATTCCCCTGTACTTTGCCCCTCCAGGCTCAACATAATCGCTGTTCTGTCTGATGTTTATTTTCTAAATCTTGCCTAATAGTTGGCACTGTGTACTGTTTCTTTGTTATGCGAGTGCTCATTCATAGATCTGTCTGTCAGCACCTTTGTAGATTTGCCTGTTTCGTAGGGGATCATCCATGTCTCTTCAATGACATTATTACTTTTCACAGGCATATACACAGGGACATATAGATCAATATAAAGATATTGGATACCTCAGCACTGATTCATCAACTGGCTTATCGTGCATCGAGTAGTGACTGAAATCAGAATGTCTTTACCTGTTTTGGAAAAAATAATCATGATTTGTTGTGTGTTTGAGCAGCATGGAACACGACTAAATTTAATCATGATTAAAATATCGCATATTAATTTACTTCAGGTTTACCAGCAGTTATGCCTACAGACACTTAATTCATTAAATAGCTGACTTTTTACTATGAATGGATTTATAGCGCTTCAGGGAACGCGACATTTATCCTTGATTAAAGCTTTTGTGCATGACCATAGCAGAGATAATAGAAACTGGCATACTGCTGATTTTGTAATAGGAGAATATTTTCTGGATCTCATTTATGCTTAATATTATATGGATTTGCAAAAAATTATTGAAATAGTTTCTTCTGTTCTTTATTCCCTAGGCAGTTGTATGCATTGATGCTGAAAATTCTACTTCATTGGTATGTTTGTGACTAGCAACAGGAAGCATTTAAAAAGCTTCTGTTGTAGTCAGTTTTACTTTTTACCATTTCTGTCAGGCAGAATGTGTCCTTCAAGTTTTTCAGAAGGTCACAGAAATACTGCTTAGATTGGTGCTTACAGGTTCTTGGTGCTGTGCTTTCTTCAATTAACAATTTTCTAGGCTTGTTTCAAAACACCAACTTCATGAAGTATTGTGAGTGAACTGGGGGGTTTTTCTGTGTAAGATCTAGTCTGTGGTAAAGACACCAGAGAGCCAGAGAGCACCACCCTGTGTTGCTGAACCACAAAGACATATTATTCCTTCTGTTATTTTTATTTATGTGTGCTTTTTCAGAGATCATGCTAGTCCTACTTTCCATGATATATAGTTTTCATTGACATGAAACATAGATACCTGAATATTCATAGGTGGATAAGTTAGCAACAGATTTTGGGAGACCCGCAGAAGATTATCAACTATCATCCCCTACATTTCTAACTCTGTTTTGAGAAGATTTACTTTAATGAAAGATTTTACTTTTCTTTAAGTTGGAGAAGACCTAGCTCGAGTGGAAGAGAAAGGAGAAAATGCTGGGACATACAAAGTACAAGAAATAATAAGGACATTTAGTGGAAGGAGGAGAAATGACTTGCTAAGAATGAAGAAGGAGCATGGAAGAGGCCCGAATTCGCTTGGAAATGGGAATGAGGGATTCTATTACTGCAGAAGGGAGTGAAGAAACAATGGTGAAAGAATAAAAGTTGACAGAGTGATGTCATAATAGATTCCCAGTAAAATATGACGGGATGAGACAGCTCGGTAAACATAGCATCATTCAGTGAAACAAACATAAGACAAGGAAATATAGGACAGAGAGGACTGTCATTCTCAAGAAAAGCAAGTTGGTATCCACAAGTGGGCTCAGAAGTGGCAATTACTCACAGTTGTGGTATTTGAACCTGCATCTGTCACAACTGATCCAGTTGTGTCTCTAGGAATGGGAACCATTTGTCACCTAGTCAAGGTGACAACGTCTATCCCTTTCACTTACCACTTTTTCTTACATATAACATAGACTGTAGGGACCCACCTCAATGTCTGCAATAAGGGAAGAGCAACAGGTTCCTTTGGATACCGATCCCAGCTCGGTTACTTATTTAGATAAGCTAAAGCTCTGAAACTCCTTCACTGACTAAAGAAGGATACTTGAGATACTGCTTTTCTAATTTAGAAATCTAGGCTGAAATTGGAAATACACCCTAGTCCATATTCTTTCCTTGGGGTTTTTCAAGTGAAGGTTGTGACCGAACAGCCAAACTGATGCTGCTTTATTTGTGGATAAAAAGCAAACAGTTCATATTTTTATTGTTGAGTATTCCTCTGTAGTGTAGACAGTGATAATTATTTTAAACACAAAAGGGTATATTTTGAGGAGAACCCTAGGATTCAATAGCTGATACCAAGTAGTTCTGTTCCATTTTTTACTTTAGTACATGCAGTCTTAGAGTTTGTGTCTTATCTACTATAACTTTACTAGTTTTAAAAGAAATGGAATTAGGCTTATCACCTGAAGCAGGTTAAGAGCATCTTTGAGTAGAGTAAGAAAGAAATCCTTATCTTCCTAGTCTTAACTATGGTATTACATTATTGCAGTTGGAATGAGTTCTTTTAGGAGCCCATATGCTTTTACATCAAAAACTAGGAAAAATTCAGGCCAAATAGGAATGAGGTTTTAGTTTATTATCTCTAATACTCAGATGAAATGAGGCAGTACTGAGTGTTCAGCTGCAATGGATAAATTTTGAATAAGTACATTTTAAATTGCCATATGTATTTGGTCTGCCCAAACAATCTATGGAATTAGAGGTAGAAATCTCATTTGATTATTGGTAACTTTATGTCAAAAGAAGACAACCATATAAAGGGAAAAATTAAACCTTGCATGTACCACTGACATTTCCCTTTCAAGCTTTGTTCTAACTGCAGACTGCACCTGAAAACACAATGAATTTAAATTCAGTTCTTAATAAGTAGCCAGATGCAACAGCAGAAATTATGAGATTTCCGGGTCCTGCATTTCAGTCACAACAACCCCAAGGAACGCTACAGGCTTGGGGAAGAGTGGCTGGAAAGCTGCCCGGCAGAAAAGGACCTGGGGGTGTTGGTGGACGGCCAGCTTAACAGGAGCCAGCAGTGTGCCCAGGTGGCCAAGAAGGCCAACGGCATTCTGGATTGTATCAGGAATAGCGTGGCCAGCAGGAGCAGGGAAGTGATGGTGCCTCTGTACTCGGCCCTGGTGAGGCCTCCCCTCGAGTGCTGTGTTCAGTTCTCGGCCCCTCTGTACAAGAGGGACATTGAGGTGCTGGAGCGTGTCCAGAGGAGAGCTACCAGGCTGGTGAGGGGTCTGGAGAGCAGGTCATATGAGGAGAGGCTGAGGGAGCTGGGCATGTTTAGCTTGGAGAAGAGGAGGCTGAGGGGAGACCTCATTGCCCTCTACAACTCCCTGAAAGGAGGTTGGAGAGAGGTGGGGGTCGGCCTCTTCTCCCAGGTGACTAATGACAGGACCAGAGGAAATGGTCTGAAGCTGTGGCAGGGGAGGTTTAGGTTAGATATTAGGGGGAATTACTTTACTGCAAGAGTGGTCAGGCACTGGAACAGCCTGCCCAGGGAGGTGTCTGAGTCCCCATCCCCAGAGGTGTTTAAGAAACGTCTGGATGTGGCACTTGAGGGCATGCTCTAGTGGCAGAGATTGTAGGTTGTTTGATTGGACTCGATGATCTCAAAGGTCCTTTCAACCATGAAGATTCTGTGAGATGTAGCTTGACACAACCATCATTGTGTATTCAGAGTACAATCAGAGTACAAACCAAATTGCATCTACTACAGTGGTAGGATGCTAGAAATGTTTCAATTTAGGATTTTGATATTCACATAGTGACCATATCAGTAGGCTTCGACACAAATAGTTTGAGAAAAGCCAGTAGTTCTCTCTTTGCACGCAACTCCCATGCACTTTCAAAGTAAATACTTTAAAAATCTCAATGCTGTTTTAAAAGGCCTTCCTGTTTCTAAAAGATGCTACAATTTAGTCCCAACGGTTCACACAAGTTGTATGTGCAAGTGAAATTGCTTACATGATAGTGAGACTTCTTTATCATTTGCAACATTGTACTTTAATTAGATTTAATCAGAAGAGATTTCAAAGGAAACTTCTCATAGGGAACAATTCTGCTGTTGAGATTATGAACAACTCTTGTTATAAAAACTTGTTTTATTGCATCAGTGACTTGCCCATCTATTATTTTAAAGGTGAAATAAACTGATTATCCTGTGCCCTGGTGGTATATCTACTAAAGCCAGTCAGCTGTTAAGCAACCACATCAGCTTTTCCAAAACTGGCTTGTGCGGCAGATATTTGATGTAACAGAGATTCTTGGTTTGTGTGTCTTACGCAACAAATATTCCTACTGCTACCAGTATAGGTTTTAGGTTTTGTCACCTCTCTCCCCTCCACCACCGCTGTAACTGCTAAAGAGATTTTCATTCCAACCTGACTGCAATGATTTGCCTGACTCCAAGGTTCATGCCTAATTTATGAAGATATAGGAATCAAATATAACAAAGTGGGAGAGGGAAATTCAGCTACCTTAAGAATTAAAAATAAGCCCACTAAAATCTGTCTTTCAGGTCACCAAATGATCTGAAAGTCAAGTGCCATTCTAGGATTTCCAAGCATAAGTCTCACTCCTGTCATTTCTAAATAATAATTTTCATTTTAGAAGTGATACTGTATACTTCAAGTCATTACATTTTATTCCTTTTTTTAGTATTGCCCTCACCAACAGTGAGTTTTCTCTCTCAGAAATTTTACTCCTACTCTGTGTAGGCAATTTCTCCTAAAATTAAATACATTTTATAAGCTCTCTTCTATTTCTGTCCCAAGACTCTTTTCAGAAGATTTTTGTCGTTTCCTCCTTCCAGGAGACATTGTCTTCTCTTTTTGAGGCACCATTTACCATTTATCTCCATCATCTTTGTTGTGTTTATTTTCTGATAAAATTAGCTCTAAATATTTTTCCCTTAGCCTAATACTCAGAAACTTCTAAGCATTACATTTTAGAATATTTTTCAAAAATATTAAGCTGGAACCGGCCAATCGTAATTACAGCTTTTTCATTTGAAAATGTGAATTAAGGAATAGTCATTATCAGTTGAAAATTGACCATATGATAGAAGCTGTAAACCTGCCTTAACATCTGCATCTCTTACTGGCTTTAATTACAAATTAGGGCTGAATTAGGGCACGGTTAACATGCTGGTAAGCTATTTGTCTGATTCAGAGATGATTCCATTCTCAAAGTGTATGCTGTGTATCTCCTTCCTATATTTACATAACAATAACTATTAAAGTACTAATAACATTTTACAGGAATATAGAAAAAATTTCAAATCAGTAAAATTTGCAATCAGAGGAGAAAAAAATGAAAGGGTTTAAGAAAGAATCTAAGAAAACTGTTTTATTGGTGATTGTTTTGAAAATTAGTATCCCCATTTGCAATATTGTCTAGTGTTACATCTGATTTTAAATATTCCCATCTGCAAGTATCCCGAAAGAGCATGAAGCTTGAGATGCATGTTTGTGTGACAGGTTATATTCCATTCATTAATTATGCAACATAAATAAGTCTGTGTATTAAGTGTGACACAAACGTAATTAGAAAGAGCTCTCCTAATGTAAATATTATGAAGAATATTTTAAATTGCAGAAACTGACTTGAAAAGTAACCCTGTTTTTAAATAATGAAATCTTTTATCTCTGAGAAATCAACTTAGCACAAACTATTTTTCTTGGTACTATTTCTCTCTCATTTGGGGCACATCTGTTAAAGTATTATTAGTCTCGGTATTTTCCAACCTCCTAGTGGTTTTTGTCATCTTAAGTCTTTTGCTAGAGAATGTGTGTGAAATGTTAACTACTTGCAGTGCATACCCTTTCATTTATCCCTTCTTTGAGGTAAACAAATCCATGAGTTTCAGTCTCTCTTAAGGGAGATTGCTCTGTGCCCTTGCTCTTTCTCACTCGCACTCTCTGAATCTCTAATCCAAAGCCAAATTCTCCTTTGAGGGAGGAAGGAGAGGAGACCCTCCTCGTCTGCAGTATTCTAAAGGCATAATAACCTTCTACATCATGCATTCATGTAACCTGATTATTTCTTTGACTGAAACTGCTCACTGAGCTCTAGTTTTCTCTGAGCTGCCTGCAGCAATACCCAGACCCTTTACTGAAGTAATACCGAAATATTATAACTCTATAAAGTGAAAGAATGAATCCATTTATTCACTCTTCAGTATGTTTATCAACATATTCTATCTTCATCCCTATTTACCTGCCTCAAGGGCTCCTCTAAAGTTTCTCAGCAGCTCCTCTGGACTTGGCTAATCAAAATGACTGCAAACACTGTTACTGGACTGTTTTCATCCCATTTCTTGGCATTGTAAAGAGTTTATAACTTTGATCACCAAATGCATTATGGGAAGCTTATGAAGAATGTAAGTATCAGCATTTGGATATTATTCTTTTACTATTAAACTTTGCCATAAAAAATTACATAACCTTGCTCTGCTCCGCAACTGTTTGGGGATCGAGACAATGTAGTTCTTTACTTGCTAATGGTGGAATCAGTCGCAATGAGCCTGATTAAGTGGTGACCAATTTCAGTCATTACTACTATCAAAGAAGTCATTTAGAAAATCTGTCAACCTTACTATTATTTTTTTCATATTTAAGCAGAATACAAATAATTTTCCTCCATTGGAAAACTACTGAGGCTTAGCAGAACATTATTCTGAAGTGGGATGAAGAGTTAAAGTCTCAAGATTTTCAATAGCTGATATTCCTTTTCTCCAGGCAAAAGTGTGTTTTGATTTAAAAATTCATACTTCAACATCTTCAGATCAATTTTTACAATTTGAACCTTTTAATTTCTATGGGAGTTACTACAATTAACATTTTGAAAAGACAAAACAGGTAAAAAGTATTGAGCCAGACCTTGTATATTTTTTTCTGACGTGAGAACTTTTCCAAAACAAAGATTTTTCCATAGGAAAAGTGTTTTTGCAAAAATTGTCTGTTGAGTATTTGCTGTAGCTGTAGTCATTATCTGCTGATAACACGTGTGTTAGAGTTCTAACCCTGGATATGTCAGTGCCTGAGTAGCTGCAGTCTGGAAACACCAGTGCTAATTTTGTCTCATAAAGAATGAACTCAAACTCAGTGACAGTCTCATTCAGGCTCGTGGCCTGCAGAGCTATAACAAGCTCCCTTTGGTGAGGCATTAACTCCTGTTACTGTCATGACACAGCATCACATTGCCTAGCACAACACAAAATGTACATGATTTCAGACCCTTTTCTCTACAATATTCAAAGTGAATGTGTTTTAGAGCCACATGTGTCCCGATGGGGATGTTCAGACTTCATTCCCACCATAAGGTATTACATTAGGTATAATATACTTAACAAATTTCCTTCCCCTCCTCTCTCTTGGCAGCACACCACCTGTTGTACCACTCTCCTGACACTGCTAGCCCCTTTCTGTATAGATAATGCACGTACTGGCAACAGCTTCGATAGCAAAGTGACATTCTTGGTTGACTGAATGCTTTGCCATGGCTATAAACACTAGCGTCAAACTAGACATGCATTGGCTCCTAACAGATTGGACACTTTCCATTTGGGTGCCACAGTTAAAAGCAAAAGTTTCTGAGATAATCTTGATCCTATTGTAAATGAAAATGAATCCCAGAGGGGTAAAGAACATTTTCTTTGAGCAAGTCATCAATAAACTTCTGTTTGCCTTCTTGTCATACTCTTCTCATGTAATAAGTTGTCAAAACAAAGAGCTGCTTTAAATAGCAGACAGACTTTAGAGGGTCCAAAGAAGTGCCACAAAGATGATCAAAGGGCTGGAAAACCTGCGCTGTGAGGAAAGACTGAAGGAATTAGGTAATTTCATACTGGAGAAGACAATGCTCACGGGGGACCTAATGACAGCTTTCTAGTACTTAAAGGGTGACTACAAAGAGGACAGAGGCTCTCTCTTCACAAGGATGTGTGGACAAGGGGCAACAGGTGCAAGTTGTACCAGAAGAGTTTTCATCTTGATATAAGAAAGAAATTTTTCACAGTGAGAACTGTGAAACTGATCACTGGAATAACCTCCCACGGAGGCGGTTCAGTCCCCATCACTGGAAGTTTCAAGACATGACTGGACAGGATGCTAAATAATCGCATGTAGGTTCCCTTTTCCATGAAAGATTTGACCTGATGATCTTCTGAGGTCCCTTCCAACCTAGGCTGTTCTATGATATCGACCATAACTGAGATTCTCTATTTATTTGTGGTCTGTCATTTCCTCAGAATAATAATTAGTACTTAATTCAGCTAAAGAAGGTGCTTTAGATGTTTATTGAGCTAGTGACTCCATGAGTGGCTTCTTAGGGTGCATTTCTTCAAGACAGGGTATTCAAACAAAAATCCAGATTATCATAACTATTTCTGAGTGTATTGTTTTGACAGTTATCAGAGGTTCTGTTATCTTCTGACATTTGATCTCCGTTAGCTGGACCATGTACACTCAAAACTTAACCTTTTGTAAAGGCTTTGAGGTTGTAGGCCACTTGAGTGAAGATACTATATTTTATAAAGGTTGCTTTGTGTCATAGGACAAATGTAACCTTCTAAACCCTGATCTACATCAAATAGGAGAACACAGAAAAAACGTCTGTTTTCCTCTTTCTGCTTATGGGAGGGGTAATTTTAACTGCAGCTTCATGGGAAGGTCTAAGGGGACTTTAACTTTCCTCACTTTTCCCCCTTCCCCTGGTTAATCCTCTTTCCTGCATACCCACCACCCCGATGGAAAATCAGATGACCTCAGTGTCTGCATAGCACTACGGCCTTTGACTCCTTCAACGCGACTTCATAATGTCTGAAAGGGTGTCCATGTATTTATGTATGGTGCATCCCATCCCATATTCTGTCCATGTATTTTGTGGTCTTGCTATATGAAGCCATCCCAGTAATATGATTCCATTTAGGAACTAGAATCATCTCATGACATGAAGTGAGTGTAGTACCTGACTTATGTAAAAGACCGCTACCACCTCTTCCTGCATTCTTAGGCAAGTCCTATTCCTATTCCTAGAGAAGCTGTCTAGCTGAGAGACTGATGAGTATTAGAATAGTTGCAGAAAAAATAAAAATAGAAAGACTCAAAGATCCAAACACTAAAGTTTTTATAGCAACCAACTCTTTAAATGAGTAGTATGTACTTCCCCTTGGAAATAACTTTTAGATGGCAAGCTTCTTTAATATTTACAATAAGGTGTCTGTGGGACACTTTGTACTTTGCTCAGAGAACAAAAACAGTCTTTAAGTAATGACTATCTGCTTCATCTGCATTTATTATACTTAAAGCAGAACTGAAAAACTGTGTCTCATACTAGCAATCAGATCAGATTTAGGTTTTTGGGGTATAGCTTTGGTGATCTCCTGTCTTAACTTTCTTCAGCACCAACCGATGTGTAAATATCTGCTCTGATAAGAAATACTTTTATATCTGTTCTCCTGTAATCTACTTTTTCCTCTCCTAACAGAGACTGAATGTTGCCTTAAAAATAGCATTTAGAAACACCAATTAATATTTTTTATGGCAAATTTGTGTGGGCAGCCTTTCTAAATCCAGTATAAGCAATGACACAATGTCGTGTCTGTTACAAAAGTATGTCAGGAATCTGTTGCCCAGTACATTGTTCTTTCTTCTTAATGTAAAGTGAAGGAATAGAAAATAGTTCTCCAATTTTTATCTTCTTTTAAATTTCTAAATGTCTGTATCTTTTACTCCATAACTTGACAGTCAATCTCAGATTAGTGATTTACGGGGTTTTTTCTTTGGTTTGAAATATCACTGGACATTAGAAACTCCTTTTCCTACGCTTGGTTCTTTTTTTCTGTCCCTACCAGTTAAGATTAAGATCCTAATTTGAATGCTCTGTGTGATAGCATGTTGCAGTTGCATAGTCAGATTGACCTATACAGCAGCACGTTTTTCTCAATAAAACCAAGTGACAGGGTGGTTGATACCCATTTTTTCCCACCACTTTTCAAGGTCTTAAAAAGCAAAGCAAGCAGTTAATTGCTAGAGCAGCAGCTGTAAACTGTGTACACATGGTAAAAAATAATGAAACTTGCTTCAGGGGTGAATAAAGGTTGAACATAGAGAAACTTTAAAAGAAACCAAGTTCCCTTTGAGGTGTGTTAATTACTGCATTCACATTCTTGTCTTACTTGAGGTGTACTTCAGACTTAGCTGAAGACATCTTATTAAACTTTCAATCTTAGGTCATGTCATTACTGTTTCATATAGTTCAGTTTGCCTAGAGCAAATGAAGGAAGTGCTGGTTTTTATTAATGAAGAAGAAAAACATAACTTAAACACTTCAAAGAAAAAAGGAAACAAACACAGATGTACCAAAATGGAAACATTGCTACAGTCAATCTTTTCCCATGATCTTAACTGTTAAGAAGAGGACTGTACTAATATGGATTTGGTGCTTTTGAATTGCAAATATAACCTAATTTCAACCAAATGTTGTTAATCACAAGTAGTGATTAAAAACTGGGCTGATGTCAAGGGAAATAAACAAATGAGGTTGAAGATTATAAACCAAGGGACTACCTCCTTTGTCAAAACTATCTCTGAGTTGTTTGGGGAGTACCGTCTGAATAGAACCGCAAGATTTGCCTCAAGGCAACGTCTTCATAAGTGACAGTTGACTGATAGATGGAGACATAAAATTAGATGCTCCACCAGGGAATAGCTTGCAAAACTAATAGAAGCGCAAGCAAAAGCCTAGGGGGAAAATTTAACAGACGCTTACTACAAATTGTGACTTTTCCCTCCCTAATCTGTATCTTAATATTAATAGGCTTTCCCTTCTAGGGGAAACCTGCCTTCTGCAGAACCCGGACTACAAGGTAGACGGTGACTGTGTATGTATGCTCACACTCCCATACTCTATTTCTGAAATCGTCTTTTTTCTGCTTCCGCTCACTCTTGATTATCCTCTCTCATCTGCTTCTCCTTTCTTCAGAAGTACCTGCCTAAGCCAGTAAAGGAGACAGTGTATGCTGAAAGCACATGAACAGGTAGAATGTCTCTAGGCCCTGTTGCCTAGACAAAAATAAGGACATTAATATAAATTACTCTACTTGAAGCCCAAGCACTAATTCTCATCATAATGGCTTATAGGTAGTAAAAAATACGTCTTCATTCGACTGAAATTACTAACAAATTTTCTAGTGGATGCAATACTTAGTGGAACAAAAATTTTGGCTCCTGATTAAGATTTTTGGAGTGGTTTGGGAGACATTGTGTGAAGCAAACCTGTCTAAACCCAACTAAGGATTTAAAATTATACCAGAATTTTTCTAGGGGTCCTCTACAGGGCACAATTGTAATTTGCTATTCTAAAGCAACCATAGTACAAACAAGGGCAATAGTACGCACAAAAGGGTCATTTAATGATCATTCAGGAAGATGTCCCATTTCTGAAAACCCGTATAAGCACATGTTTAATTCCTACTCTTTTAAGGAGCTGTAAATAAATACCAAGAACCACACCTGGATGCTATAGAGTATAGGTGGACGTAAATATAGATGCAATTGCTTTACAAAATTTAGGGCCTGATATGTCATCTTCGGTGTAAATTTTATTTATGTATTAGTTTAGCCCTATATGCTCTGTCTGTGCTGTACCTTTGCCTCCGCACCAAGTTTACCTATCAAGAGAGCTCCTGGGGGCAAAAACCCCTGAAAAGTAGACCCAAGAATACGATTTCATAATCAGAGAAGCCAATTATATATTGCCAAGGAGACGGTTTTTCACTTATCACCACCCTCATCAAAGATTCTTGATGCTTTTTTCGCTAGCACTTTGTGGCTGTTTAGTCATCACGATTAGAAACACACCTGTCTGAAAAGAATTTTTGTTTACTGCTACTTTTACTGTGAATCTCCTTCCTCCTGCAGGTGACAGTGCAAGCACAGGAGCAGGCATGCCAGGACAAGCAGGTGACAAGAATATCCAGATAGGGGTGGAAAAGCTGGCCTGTGCTTCTGGCAGCAAGACAGGCTTAGCTTGACTGAAACTAGACAATAGCAATTGTGGTGCTTAATTTATTTCTCAAGTATTAAAGGTAATTGACAAGATAGTCAAGACAACTATTTCTCCTGCAAAGCAAGAGACGGCACAAACACAGAAATATGTGCTTAAACTCAATGTGAATTCGTATAGTATGCAGATATGGTACAGTAGTATTTAAATTCCACTAGCTACAAAAAGATAGTTCTGGAGGTAAAAAATGTCATCAGGTGGCATATACCAGCATGGCTCCATTATTGACAGTTGGTCTGCTCTGGATTTCGTCAATAGAAAGCCAAATTTACAGTAAATTAGAGGCCAGACATATAATCTCTAAGGATAGAAAGGTAATTCTGTTTTAGCATAGTGCTTCCAGAAGCTTATAGTATCTTAAATAGTACAATAGTGAATTGTAGTTCCTAACGTGACCCTTTCCCCTCCCCATTAGAATCAGCAAGGGTTGGTGCAGGAGAGACTCAAAGAAAAAACTGCAATGTGAAATGCTTTGTAGTCTGTATGTTGAATTGCTCGTCCTCAGTATTAAAAAGACAGAATATAGCAAAAAATGAACATTCCTATACAAAAGAAAAGTATCTATAACAGTAATAATAGATATTCAAAGAGAAATCATCCATTTGAACAGGGAAAAAATGCTTTCATAACATTTCTTCCTTTTTTTCTCCAAAACATTGTGTTAGAACTCCCTAAACAACTGCATTAACAAATAAATATGAATAAGGTTGATCAGCTAATTTGCTTCTTCATTTTCTCTCGAAAACACAATAACTATTTTAGCTGGGGTACATTAACAGACTTGTTGGAAGTGATTTTAGGGTTGCTCGACAGTATGCCACAAAAAATTCCCTCCCCCCGTCAAATTGCCATGCTCTGAAAGTCCTCTTTTACCCCGGTTATTAAATTTTTTCCTTCAAAAGCAGCTATTACGATCTATTATACCAAAAATTATGCAACACTTAATCTACAAACTCTCTAATATTCTAAACCTCTGTGTACTAAAAAGCCACATGACATTTTTGTCAGCAGTGATTATTGTCTATGAATGCATGAGACTCACTTTCCCACTCACATCAACCAATTTAGCCCTTATATAAATTACTCATGAAGCTCCACTGGAGATTTGGACTAGCTACCTACCATCTTTACATCTATTTCACACTTCAGTGGAGTTACTGTCATGAAGTACCATTGCTGTGAAATGTTATATGCAGTATGAGGCAAGTAGAGCATATTCACCTATGTTCTTTGATTATATTTGTGCTCTTGCTTTCACCCAAGAACAAATAAAGCGTTAGATAGTTTTAGAACTGCAAATGTTTGCCCCCTGAGAATACCCCCTGTAGACCAGTCAGCAGCCGAAGACCTGTGCAACACCTTTTGTTCGAAGAAGTTCGAAGCCATTTTACGTCACAAGAATACTGAAACATACCAAAGAAAAATAAAATAAGGACCGCATTTTTGCACTTCACAACTTGCACAGTCTTTTTCAAGTTTTTCAATAGTTTCATTTTTAAAGAAGCTTTCTTGTTTCTTCTAGAAACTTTTTGTGGCCCAAAACACTACTTGTCAATATTAATACAACCTGAGAAGATTTTGCAAATGAAAATATTCTATTAGCATCCGTACTGACTAAAGCTGGTTCACAATTACTGTTGATCATCCAGTTGCTGCAAAGTGGAAAATAGAAGTTGTAAAATTCCAGCATGCTTTTAGCAATTGATCAGATGCTATTCTATGTGTAAACAGATTAGAACAAGATAATACTTAATTCATACTCAAACAAGGTGGGGAATATGCAAGGGAATTTGTTATTAATATGAAATGACAAAACAAAGTGTAAGCCCACTTTGGAAATTTCAGTCTAGTTCAGAAGGGAGAATCAAAGGAAAAAGAGAGGGAATTAAATACAACAGAAGTAAATTAGAATAGGTTGCAGGAAAAATAAATATTTACACCATAAATGGAAGAATTTTATAGATCTCAATTTTAGCCCAAGGGAACATCTACTGAGATAACCGAGGAAGCTTAAATTGCGGTAAGATGACTCATGTGGAATAAAATAAAAGCAAATATAATGGTACAGAAGCTCAAGAATAGTCTTAGCTGGCTTATAAAAATGACCTGGTTGTAATATTTAGTTAATATCTTCACAGAGGAGGTCTCTTATTCCATTACACCTTTTATTGTGTTCAGTGGGATTTTTTTTATTCCTGAGTCCTAGCATATTGCATTGTAGTTATGGATTAAAGAGATAAGGTAAAATCAGGGAGGAGTGGTGGTATTTTCTTTTGGAACACCTGGTACACCCCCACCCACCAAATATCTGGAGATCTTGCGTGATTATTAAAGCTTTTCGTAATCAGAAACATTCAACTCAGAATACCTTCTCCACGAACATAAAATTAAACATGAAGATAAATTGTTTACAATCAAAATTTAAATAATCCGTGCAGTCCTGAGGCAAACAGTTGGATGAACTCAATCCCTGTACAACAGGCCCCATTGTTAAGTAAAGAAGAATATAGATGATATACCCACAGCCAAGGAATTTTAATAAGCTTTGAAACACAAATTTAACGAGTTTAACTACCAGTAAAGTTTGTATTCGTACAATTACTTCCTGTCTGACAAGGGAGATGGAGAGCAACAAAGGCAGTCAATAGGAAATTCAAAGCATATTGAATTGCAAAGGCACGTTGTCCAAATCTAGCCTGCAGTATCTTTGCCATAACACATCCAAGAGAGGCAGCTCACATTTTAATGAGCTGAACATTTTCAATATGCAAAAAATTATTATAATTAGTTAATTCAAGGGTTGCCTTATCAGGTATGGTTCTAGATTAAACGTTTCCAAAGAGCACTTGTGTTCGTTCTTGTTTGGCTTGGACATAACAAAATAGCCGTCTTCACTTATTAGTGTGTCAAACATTAAACCTCAATATTTTTGTAATTATTGACTTAATAGAAGAGACCTACCTAATTAACTCGTTTTCATTACATTATTTCAAATTATATTATGTCATACTACAGCAAATCTGATGTAATAAAGTTTGATATTGCTGTAAATATTCAAAGATCTTAACATTTACAATCAAAAAACTTATTAAACATATGTAGATTTGGCAAGAGGAATGAAATATTTACTTCAGATAGATAGCCTTTTTTAGCCACAGTTTTCACTGTGTTCCCTGACAGCACTGAAACAGAAGTAATTGATTCATCTTCTTGTTCAGGGTTAACAAGTGCTCACCTTGGGGCTTATACAGCTGTGGCGATTCAGTATCCTGTACATGCTGCATGTAGCAAAGAGTAGCAAGGCAATAATTGATATCAGGCCTATTCAAGATGATTTTATTACTTTTTCATTAAAACCAGCAGTAGAAATTGTTTGAGTGGTTCATCACTCCACTGCACAATTAGCCCTGTTAACTTAAAGCTCTGAGGCAATGTAAGTCTGATAGTTTAAAGGTTTGTGTCCTCCCTGTTTGATTTTGACAGAAGTGATTGAGAAGCTATCGCACAGTCTCTTCTGATTGCTTGAGGGCTTTAGGAAGAAGTTCTTTATGCTGAGGGTGGTGAGACACTGGCCCAGGTTGCCCAGAGAGGTGGTGGAGGCCCCATCCCTGGAGACATTCAAGGCCAGGCTGGATGAGGCTCTGAGCAACCTGATCTAGTTGAAGATGTCCCTGCTGACTGCAGGGGGGTTGGACTAGATGACCTTTAGAGGTCCCTTCCAACCCAACACATTCTATGGTTCTAATAAAAAAAAAGTAATGGGAAGAAATTTCCTGTCATGTTATGAAATTATCATGAGACCACAGTCTGCTTTTCAGGGCATGTGGCTTCCCAAACACTTCACCAGCACTGGAAAATAGTTGAATCATGTGACCAGAGAGCATTTTGCAACTAGCAATGTAATACTAATTAAAAGGTTTCCCTCCCCTGCAAAAGCCATCACAAATGAAGAATTTCCCTGAGAACGATTGCATTGCTAATTGAAACTTTTTGGTACAGTCATTTTGGGATTACGTAGAAAAAAATTTACAGAGAACCTTTAGATAAAAAGATGGAATTTCTTCCAGTCATTCACGGTGATTACTGATAGGGGGTTGTCATGGAAATGAGTGCTGAAAAGTAAATTTGTTCCGAGCTTCATCACAAGAAAATATGATGTTTACGTTGGAGAAATAAAAGTCAATTTTCATGGAGAGTCTTTCAAACACTTGCGTTTCATTACTGTTCACTCCGTAGACCAATTAACATGTGTCTTTATAAAAATGACCCATTGAGAAACTACTGTGCTACTTCACCATCACCTATAGGACAAGAAAATTATGTTTCCGTCAATTACTTGTAATAGGATAAAATCATTTTAACAAAGAATTGTAACAGAATCAATGACTCTAGCTTTAAAATGAATGATTAGACTTTCTTCATATTTATCTTACCCTGAAACTTATTTTGTGACAGCGTCCTTTTTTTTTTTTCATATTATCTCTGAAATATTGCAGTTTATAATGCAGTATAATTAACTACTGCTAATATGGAAAATACTGTCCTAATTTTCTAGTCTCAGTGATGATCGTGAAATAGCTGTTGTGCAGTATATTAACAATTTGTACGCATGTTTCCATACTCGAAATATCAGTTATATCCCTGCTTTGTGGTTGGTACAGTGACTATTTAACTTCTAAATGCACAAAAAAAAAAAAAGGAAAGGTATAAATGATTTTCTAGGATAGTCTAAGTTCTGATACAGATGAAAAACTAATCATACACAAGAGAACAGGATGCTTCACATTCTGATTATAGAAATCCTTGCTGCTATTACTGAAGATTCAAAGGTAAGGTGTGCTTAAGTTAGGATAAATCTCAGTCTTCTTTTCCATTGCACACCTAGAAGGCAGATATCAACTGAAAGTTCTCCAGGCTGCTATGTTCGCATGCCACCAAGACTTATGTGAATAACTGATTTTAAAATTACAGAAGCGGATTATGGTTCAAATAAAAACTTAAGACACTTTCTTTTGAAACTGTCAGTAGTAGCATATTTTTATGCTATTTTCCTAAATGTTTTCCTTTCCCTTAATTATTTAGCAAATAGTTTGAACAACCTTAAAACGACATGCTTCAGTGAATAAATTGTTTTTCTGGACAATATATAAAGATGTTTTACCTGCAGACATTCAGATATGCCTGCCTCTGGGCAAGCAAAAGAAATCCTACATCATTGTCTTTCTGTGGACTCTTTTGTCTATGTCCTTGAAGTATACTGTCTGAATAGTTAAATCTGGGATAACGTGGCTCGTTCCTCCAGCTGCAAATTCTCACATCAGGAGCACTTTCTTGTATTCTTTAATCCTTGGAGATCACATACATATTATGGAACAATAAGCTCTAGAGGCAATAAAGGAATTAAAACTGACAGCAGTGAAAGACTTCAGGAGGGGGATCAGAGGAGAGATTGCAAAGTCATGTACCTTCTGAGCATTGCCATATAAATGTCAATGTAGCTCTTATTTTGGAGAAAAAGGACTCAAAGATGTTAGGACAAAAAGCAATTGTAGAGACAATTAATTTCTCATAGAAAACTTTAAGTGAAGAAATAGCTTTTAATTATCAATAAACTCAACACCCAGGAGTGACTTCCGTAATAACTAAGGAATTTTCTTTCTTTACCTGGCAATAAGTCTAGCTTGGAAATGAAAGCGATTCACACATAGAATAAAACATGGGCTAGTAATTGGGCAAAAACTCCTGAGTAGCCTGCTAGACTACTAACAAACAGGACTTCTAACACTGAGATTGAAGCTGGAAGAGGTATTTGAACCACGCTGTCCTTACTGTCCTATATGAAATCATGCACCTAGCAACTGATCAGTGGCTATACAGAATTCAGGCAGTTTCAAAGGAATTAGTTAATTTTTATATACACACACATACATATATGTATGCTGTGGTGCTCAGAAGTGGACAGTATATATACTGGAAAACACCAGTTGTGCTTTATCCCACTGAAGTAGGAAGTGCTATTTTGTTTAACAATGGAAAGTGGAGATGAATGTGTGGAACAGTCATGAAATGCATCCTTTGAGACCTTGCCTACATCTTTAAACATGAAATCAATCCTCATTATATCATACAGTAGAAATCCATTAGGTTATTAAGAGTACCTCCTCTTCCGCAGAACTGGATCCATTGGCAGATTATTTCTCCATCAAGGCCAGGAAAGATGTGCAATCACCAAAATCAGAACACACCCACCCCAAAATATCATTCCTGCCTCCACAACCATAATTTTAAAGTCTTGCAATTTGCCTCTTTTTTTTCTGAAAGGGGATATTTGATCTGAGAATGGTCAACGGACTGTTGGTGATGCTAACCTCTTGCAAGCCCCTGTCATCAGTAGATATGATCAGCAGCCACAATTTAGGGATGGCCAGAAACACTATATTGTGTGAGGAAATGTGGTCTTTAGCCAGTGTGACTTTGAAAAAAGTTCTAACTGACATTTTCCCAGTTGAAAATAGCCATGGCCCAATTTGATCCAAATTATATCCTGCATGGCAGTTGAGATAATTACGACCGAAGATAAACACAACATAAAGAAATCTGAGATCAGCAGTGTACTTTCTGCAAATTTAATCTTTCACTGAAGCAGAATAGATGGATGTGCTTTAACAGAAAGGTTTTGGCTTTTTTTTTTTTTTTTCTCCTTTCTTTTGTGACAATATTTATCTCCCATCTTGGACAAAGTGAAAAAAAACCAACCTGGCGTTATTACTGATCAAGTTTCACATAGACTCGGAGGGAGCCCTGACAACCCATAGTGTAGCAATATATGCTGATAGTTTTCTCATTTATTATGTATTACATTCAAGGGGATTCAAGAAATTTCTAAAACTCTATCTGAGTGGGAATTCACTAAATGATCAGTGGCAGTCCAGCAGAATAATACCTTTTGGAACTTGAAGAAAAAAATTAAACAAGTTGGAAATTGCATACATTATTAGTAGTAGCTGAAAACATTTTAGACTCCTATTCTCCAGGTTAACATAGCAACCCTCCAGTGGCACAGAGCTATTCAGATGGCCATACCTAAGATTGTTTTCATTTTTCAGTAAAATGACCATCATATATCTGTTACTAACTACTCTAAAATCATGTAACATTTACTTTCGTTTCTTATGTTGACATAAGCACGTTTTTTGTTTATTTATATTCTGTCCTGGCCAATATACCTTTTTTTCAGGGGAAACAGTTTGTAACCATTGGAGACAAACACATATGCACTTCTTTTTTTTTTGTTATTAAATGTGATTGTTTAGTCTTTTAAAGTTGCAGCTAATTATATTTGTATTACTTACACTATGTGGCCGGCAGATAAAACAGAAAAACAAATACACAAAAAAAACTCATCAGAGATTTTAGTAGTCCACCATGAAAGTATTTGCAAATGAAGATATCTGGTTTGTTAGTGTTTTTAACTGTAAAGGGAGTGCTAGAAATGTTAATTTCTGCACCATTTCTTTTAACACAGTGTGCTAATGAAGCACTAAAATATCAAGTTTTCAAATAATGAGTAACAGTGCAAAACAAGGATTGTAAACAGAGGCAACATTTCCATTAGGCCAACAAGTATAATTGGAAAAAAATAGACAATCTTTGGGCTGACAAGTCATTTTCATATTCCAGTTTTAGCTTACATGGTTATTTTCATATTTAAGAAAACAGTGTTCTGTACTTAAATGCAATCATTAGTTTCCAGAAACTGGCTAAAGGTACTAGACTTTTACAAAAAGTCATAATGCAGCAATAAATTATACAGTGATATTTAAAATTAGACTTTCTCATTCTACAACTGAACTCGAAAACCAGAAAAGAAAAATTCTGAGTCAAACTGAAAAAATATATTTGTTTTGGAACAAACATGAATGAGTAATTTGAGGTTGAACCAAACTGAGTCTTTTGGTTCAGCCTTATTTTTTTTTAATTTTTTAAGTCTTATTTCAGTTATACCGTTCTTACAAATGTTGTTACAATACTATTTTGGTTTGAAACTTTTTTTTGAGGGTTAAATTTACTGAAATCATTTATTTTGCAGTTGGGACATTTCTGTATCTGTGTCCCACAACATTAAACTTGCATTTTGCCTGTTGAGGTTATACTTGGAGTTGTAGTGGAAATTGCATCGTGTTTTATGGCTCCTTTTACGGTAGCATAGACAATGCTGATGTTTTTATGCAGGAAGGAGGGAAGCCAGATGTTTGTATAACTTTCCATAAGGTTCTATAGTTTTTGAATGCAGTTACTTGCCTTGATGTAGGCATACTGACATGACACGTCACTCCCGTGTGCAGTAAGCTGCCAGAAGGGATGACACGGGGTCCTTCTGTGGATCGAAACACAATGAATTTGTCACGTCTCAATGTTCTGAAATCGGTGGATGTCCTTTCAGTGGGGTAAACAGATGTGCAGTCATACGCTTCTGCTTCTTACAAAACCAAAACTCAGTCTTTCTTAAGAGAAATATTACAATGCATCCTTAAATAGGGAAAATGCTAGGATATTTTTCACTTTGTGCAGGTTGTACAGCACATAGAACAGACGGTCTTGATCCAAGGCCATAATCATGATTGGAGACTGTCAGTATGTAATTGAGTTAGCAAATCCCATTCATGTTTCTGCCACAGTCAGGGCAGAGCGTAGACTTAATACACAGGGAAGTCCTGAATCATATGCAACTACTTATCTATTTGTTGAACTGAATTCAGCAGTATCATTTCATATTATCCTCCATTTTGTCAATTTTACTACAGGCATAAACAAATGAATCCCAAGAGATTTAATTAATGTGCTGCGATCTTATAGACTAAGCATTAATGGGTCTACTTTTCATTCCATATTTCAGTTTATGAGCACATCTAGAAGACTAGATCAACAGATGCCTACATCTGAATGCTTTGCTAACGATACAAACAGATTAAAACTTCTCAGTTCCTTAACTAAAGGCACAAAGCCTCGAGAAAGACAACTGTTTTGAATTTTTTGGCTGTGTATCATGCACTTAACACCCGGATGAATGAATTCACATCACTCAAATGTGAATTCATGTCCCTCAGCTGTCTAGACCAATGGCCATCTGTTAGGATGACAGGACACGTTCACCAGGTTGGACCGTTGCTTGAGGGCAGATATGTCAAGAAGTGGCTGGTTTAGATGTGTAGCCTGTAAAATACTTTAAATCTCTTCTCTATACGCAAAAGCCTTAGAGTTGAATGTCACCATTCACTAAATCATATCCTTTAAATCTACATGCCACAGAAAGAAAATATATTCAGAAACAGATAGAAGGAACGTGAAAGAGCAGCTGTGGCCATCAGTAACCTCAACCACATTGAAGGTTAAGAAACTGAAGAGCCCCAAGTATGTTATAATTTCTACAGCAGCCTATAGTGTCAGAGGGGCTAGATGAATTGCAGAGAAATGGCTCTGTTGGAATCCAATGGAAATAAATAGTATTGCCTTTATTATCAGGCACCCCTGAGAAGGTTTTTGTTGCCTACAGTGTCCATAGTTGGGCACCTTGCCCAGAAAAAGGTGACTCCAGGTAGATATAGCTGTAGAGAAGGGTTACTCATAAGCATAGGTAGAGGCACCCGGAATTTGTTGTTTTGGTTAAGCAAAATTAAAGCAGTGTGGGATTATGACTCTGGTCTCTACAAATACTATGGAAGGGCAAGAGTTATCTGAGTTATGATAGAATATTAATGCAAGAAGAGATAGGAATCTGGGGATTTGGAGAATGAATCCTAAACACTAGGGCACAGAGGTTCTGAACATTTTTCCAATACTAGAAGGGCCAAATAACCTGACTCCTTTTAAAATGCTCGTTTATAGATTTATGGAAGGCATTACATGAAATGTGTTGTCACAGGAGGAGATTTATGTGATAAAAGAGATTAATTTAGATTTTATAGTCCCATGTATATGTTTATATTCAGTATGGTCATACTTAAAAATGCTATAGTACAGACTAATAAAAAGAAAGCTGCAGGCAATAAAATTGCCTTTCTGTCATGTTTTTTATTTTTAAGATTGTGGAATTGAAATCCAACATAATTTTATTTTTCTGAACTATTAGCTCTAACGAGCCATAAATCCACCTCCCTTATCATCATGGCACCAGTAATGCCCGTTTCATCTCCTACTACTTCAATTTTGGGGCACACACCTTTGGTTTTTATCCTATACAGTCATTTTTGCATGGCAAACCATAATAACAGTGCATCACCCTTCTTTAAATGCCTTACAAAAAGTTAGCTCCACTACGAAACATTTAGAAAGGCCTCGCTAATTGATATTTTTCTGCTGTAACTACTGCTTATTATGCTAAATGTGTTCACTCCTCAGTTATCTTGTTCTTCCCCTTCTAGCCATGTGTTTTAATGAATCTATCTGTTCTCTAAGGTAACAGCATGAATTTCCAAACACATGGGATGGCTACTGGCTTCCTAACAATTTTTTTAAATTCTCCTCTCTAAAAATAAAATTTGCATATCATTTTTTTTTTCATGTGAAGCCGTGAAGAAACAAAAAGAAAAGCTTATTTTCTTTTTGAAAGTTTTTCTCTCCCATTCAATAACTGCACAATTAAAACAGAAGGGAGGGAGCAATAAAGCCTGAGGACCTACTTTGTCTATATTCACAAAGAAAACCTCAGAAACTTTTTGATTTTTAGCATAACTTCAGAACACCAGTAACCAGAATTCTGCCATCCTGCAATTATTTTAAAAAGTGAAAATAGAATCTGTAAAGGCAATTTCTTCCAAGACGGGTCAGATCTGCTTAAGAACTTACACTTTCTATTTAATTCTAGGGTGCTCATCCCTCTGTGTCTTTGATCTATGTGTTTTAAATGCTTGTCCTGGTAATGGACAAATGTGTGAAAGGAAAAGGAAGATTCCCTTTTAAACCATAATAGAGTGGATATATAGAGGCTTTTCGTGATGGCTGTGCATTCACAGAAAGGCTGAGGAACTGAAAGGATTGTGTCTTCATATGCGTTTATATGGTCTTTAGGACAATAGTGCCCTATATGGGCATCCACTGAATATAGTATTATAATCTATTTTGATTTTGTGTGCTGTCCCACTCCTTGTTTCTGTCTTTTCACTTTCTACTTTCTGTGTGAAAACATATAAAAAAATCTTTATGATACTGAGGTTTGTACCCATACAGAAAATGTCCTTGTTCTTTACTTCTTGAATCTTAGGAAGGCCCAGGATAAGAGGCATCCCTATAGCCATGCGGACAACAGCAGCATACAGCCCTTGGATAACCCTATATATAGGAGGAAAAAGTATTTTTAAGTTTTCCAGGCATTTTGCTCTTTAAGTGTCTGTTTTAATTTGTACATGACTTCACCGAACTTTCAACAATTTGCCCCGACCTTCTTCATGCCATGTGTATGCCTCAGGCTGACTTGCTTTTCCCCATCCTGGTGGTTCAGACAAAACTTTTAAACTATTTCTAAGAACAAAATGAAGGAAAAAAATAGCAATGGGTTAAGGGAAAGAGGCAGGACTGCAAGGAATAAGGAGTGTCAGAGATGAAGCTCAGCTTAGCCTGTTGGGATGCTGCTATGCTGGAGTTCATCATGCTGGACTTTAAGGCTTTGAAATGGCTAAAACATCTGAAATGGCAAATATTCCTCAAAAAAGGCAGTTGTCTGCTAGGGAAGGTGGTACCAGTTGTGCCCCTTTTTAACTGTACTCAATGACCAGGGCACTCACTGCCATCTCTGCTCATAGATTCTGCCTTTCACCTTGCAAAGAGTGTATTTGACACTGAGTTTTTTGTGAAATGGTGCAATTTCAGGTGGAGATGAGTCGCACAGAGTTGTTACTGATGCATAGTGTACTACGCGTATACAAAGAGGCATCATCTGCACTAAAGGCAGTGGGGGGGCAGCAGAAAAAAAATGTATAGTCATACATTTATAAAGTATCATGCCCTTACATAGCAAAGACAAATTAAGACTGAATGAACCACCTTCATATTCTTTCACTAAAGGATTTGAAAACTAAACCTTTGCTAAATTGAAATGCAAAGCACAACGACAATAAAAATAACCTGCACTTACTGCAAGCCAAGTGTTTGGGGAAAAGGAAAATTATAGGTAGTTTTTCCCAAACTTTCAATCTAACCTTTTTACCTCATAAAAGGAGAATAAGATGAACTCATGATTAGTCCAAGAAGAAATGTTATGTAGAGATTAGAGTGACCTTCCAGCATAGAATCATAGAATCGCTGAGGTTGGAAGGGACCTTTAGGATCATCAAGTCCAACCATTAACCTACCCTGACAAAAGCCACTTCTAAACCATGTCCCTTAGTACCCCATCTGCCCTTTTTTTAAACACCTCCAGGGGTGGTGAATCCACCACCTCCCTGGGCAGCCTATTCCAATGTTTAATAACCCTCTCAGTGAAAAAATGTTTCCTAATATCCAATCTAAACCTCCCCTGACATAACTTGAACCCATTTCCTCTCGTCCTATCACCTGTCACCAAGGAGAAGAGGTCAGCCCCCACCTCTCTACAACCTCCTTTCAGGTAGTTGTAGAGGGTGATAAGGTCTCCCCTCAGCCTCCTCTTCTCCAGGCTGAACAACCCCAGCTCCCTCAGTCGTTCCTCATAAGGTTTGTCCTCCAGACCCCTCACCAGCTTGGTAGCCCTAAGACATTCCACTAAGGATGTATTTAACCACCATGTTTAAAATATAAAATGCAAATTCTCCTGCTTTCAGAGAGCTTATCTCTTAGAGTGCTGGGCATGAGCAACAAGTGAATCAATGGAGATTTCCTGGTGCAGTGGCAGTACGAGAGTGGCAATACGCCATTGAAGGTGGGTTGATGGAGAGAGAAGGTCACCTGGCTACATATGGAAATGGACCAGGACATCACAAAAATAATTTTAAATGTTTGAAGAAGTTAAATTCTTACTACAGTGTCAGCCAGCCATAATTATTTTTCAGTAAACTCCTAAAATTTGACCTGTTTATTATCCTCAAAATTTTGAATCCCATGAAACTTTATTTGCTTTCCTTTAAAGTTATTGTTCTATTTCTATTTAAATTCTTCTATGGAATAATATCTTCTATGGAATAAAAATCTTCATTAATTTTTTAGAAAACCTTGGCTTTCTACTCAATGTACAATTTTTAAACCTTTTCAAGTTGCAACATAGAATATATGAGATGTAATTAATATGTTTCAGACTGTTAGATACAATGAACTTGCTCTAACATTTCTAGGCTGATAGACAGATGAGAACTAGTTTTTATTATTTCCAGCATTGTATCTTAGACCTTGCCAGTCTGATGATTCAAACTGCCAGATTGCATTTCGTGATAGACTGTGTGGGATGTAAAGTTACTTTACAGGACTTGTGCCTTATTGGCATAGTGATTTCAAAAGCCTGAACCCACATATCTCTTACTATGCCTCGGATATAGGGCACTCTGAGTATGCACAGAACATAAACATGCTTTAAGTGATGTATAGGACCTCCAGACAGTCATGATAAAACATAGTAAAACCTGCTGCTTAGAGAACTTGGTTGGCTTAAAACATTATTTTCTTTTTTTTTTCTGAAAACAAGATTTTCTTTTTTGCTTAAATTGGGGTCACAGAGTGTTATTTGTAAGCTATTGCTAAGTACGTATCATGCTCTCAGTAATTATTTGCCTCTTATTGCATGTTTCAACTTCCTATCTTAAAAGCATTATCAACTTTTTCAGGATGAAATTCATTCTCAGTTAGTTCCTTTTTTTTGTAACTATTTTTATTTCACATTAAGAATTGTCTTCATAGGCACAGCTTTATTTTGCTACTTTTATTCATATTTTCATCTGCTTGTTAACTTTTCAGCCTGTTTTGCCTTGGATTTTAAATGATTTCTACACAAAATTAGTTTTGACTTTTAAGAAAGTTTTTTTCTTTTCACAAACAATGGGAAAATGGACACACAATTCTCATCTACACACACTGTTAATTTTGATGATATTTCAGGATAGGACAGCAAAGCTCAACCCACTACACGTGACAGACCTCATACTGACCTCCACGTATGTGGTCAGGAAGGGCACAAATAAGCAGGATTTTCCAAAAAGATATTAAACTACAGCAGGAAACTGCAGCATAGTTCAACTATCAGTTCCAAATCAGAGCCTCTGCTTCTGTGCCTACACTGCATGTTACAGGACTATGTGGAGTTACTTGAGCTAATCAGAGAGAGAGTAATTTATCCTGTAGGTGAAGTAAGTAGCACTCTGTTCTGTGATATTGCAGTGAAAATTGTCGGACATAGTTCTGTCCTTTCAGATGCCTGGGGGTGTCACGATGTGACATGTAGACATACACTTATTACTGTCTTTGCACTTCTAATAATTCTCAGCTGTCCTTTTTTCTTCCTAGCAGCTTTTTAGACTCAGGCAATACTTGCATCCTTCTGCTTGTTTATTTCACACAAAGTTATTCTATAGCTGTAAGTCATCAACATGCTGCTACTTCTTAATGCTTTTTTTTATTATTATTATTTAAAAAACGATGTTTTTTTCATGTAATTCTGTGTTGTCCATAAAACCTTGGGGAATTTTTATACAATATATTGGTGAATCAGAAGTCTTGCGGAGATGATCTATTAAGAAGAGTTTTGATACTTTTTCTTACATTGCTGCACAACGATGCTTTGGCACGTTGATGTAACAGGACTGTGTTTTGGTTTAGCTTGCTCAGTTTTCACCTTCAGAAAACTGTAGTTATTCATCTACATTTATTCACCTTGCTTTGTTACAATTTTCAGGGAAGTTCAGACTGACTAACTGGGGAACCGGTGGATCAAATCCAGCCTTCCAGGTCAACATGATGAAAATATTCATAAAGAAATATTATTTTACTCTTTACTGGACTAGAATTCCATTATTGGGTATTTTCACAGGGAACAGCACCGTGAAAACCTTGAGGAGCAGGAGACAAACAACAGTGACAGAGAAATGTTGAGACTATTGATAGTATATGCATGAGATGGAAAAAGTTTTGAATGGTCCTATCTCCTATTTTTGTTGCTGTAGTTGCCCCACAGAATATCTGATCTCATAGATAAGGCTGGACTCTCTGCCCGATTTAGGAAATTATTCCTGTTTCCTAAGAGTGTAAGTTATGCATAGTGATGTGTGCCCTCCTGCTCTGTTCTAATCAGAGACATTGATTGTCTAATTGGGACAAACAATACTTGATTACGCAGGATAATATACTGTCGTGCAGAAGCACATTTTTATATTGGCGGAATTCAGGTGGCCAAGAAGGCCAACAGCATCCTGGCCTGTATCAGGAATGGTGTGGCCAGCAGGACTGGGGCAGTGATGGTCCCCCTGTACTCGGCACTGGTGAGGCCCCACCTCAAATACTGTGCCCAGTTTTGGGCCTCTCACCACAAAAAAGACACTGAGATGCTGGAGCGTGTCCAGAGAAGGGCAACGGAGCTGGTGAGGGGTCTGGAGCACAAGTCTGGTGAGGAGCGGCTGAGGGAGCTGGGGGTGTTCAGCCTGGAGACAAGGAGGCTGAGGGGAGACCTTCTCGCTCTCTACAACTCCCTGAAAGGAGGTTGTAGCCAGGGGTGGCTGGTCTCTTCTCCCAAGTAACAGGTGATAGGACAAGAGGAAAAGGCCTCAAGTTGCTCCACAGGAGGTTTAGATCAGATATTAGGAAAAATTTTTTCACTGAAATGGCTATCAAATATTGGAACAGGCTGCCCAGGGAAAGGGGGGATTTGCCATCCCTGGAGGTATTTAAAAGATGGGTAGACATAGTGCTGAGGGACATGGGTTAGTGAGGGTCTTTGTCAGAGTTAGGTTGATGGTTGGACCCAATGGCCTGAAACATCCCTTCCAACCTAGACAATTCTTGATTCTATGATATTTTCCTCTAATTTCAAGAGATTGGACTCACTGAACCATGAGTGATCTCAGCTTCATATTCTTAAGTACTTAACCCATGTGCATGGTAGTGGGCTACATGTATTTACAGATGAAGTATCAGAAGCATCGGAAGTGTTACAATGACGGACAAGGCTCTTTCCTAACTGCAGTTCACTAAACAAAATCTAACAAGTGGCTTACTCCAGTGAAATTTTAATGTTGGGGTTTTTTTTTAAATGCCACAGATCTGAAATAATTTTAATAACAGTAAATAAACACTTTTGACCAAAAAATTCCTATTAGGAATTTTTTATTAAAATGTCAAAGGTTGTGGGTGGAGGAAGGGCTGTTATGTTTTGTTTAGCTTTTCTTTTACGTTTGTTTAAATGATTTGGTTTTTTAGGGCCATCCAGGCTGAAGGTTCTGTTCCCAAGAATGATTACACATTAATGTTATGTATTTACATTGGATATTAATTGTAAAAAGTAAAAATTTCAATTTAGAAATCTTAAAAGGGAATTACTTCACAGAATAGAGACTCACTACTGAGTCCACTAGAGACTGGATTAAATACAGTTAGTGTTTCATTACGTCTTTCTGCTTGCATGTACTTTGCATGATGTTATGTTGATCTGCTTTCAAAAAGAAGGGCGGTAGGTAGTCTAGCTTAAAATGCTCAGAGGTCTCACAGCCACAGAGCACACACATGATGGATGTATCTGCAAGCTCCCCTATATAATGAGCAGCATAACATGACGGTGCTCTTACCGAGTAAACACAACTTCATCCTTCATCCTAACTCTGTGAGATTTGATATCACATTTTTCAATGACAAACTTTACAGTAAGGTTTACCTGGATTCAATTGGATGAGATTCTGTATTTTTAAAAGGTAAAATTTTCACATGACTAGAAATAATCTCTATGTTCTCTGAAGAATTCTCCCTGTTTCTAAACTTTAATGGTCTAGAAAAATTGTTTGTTCTGTGCTTTTTCATGTAAGTGTAAGCTCTCTACTTTCAAACATCTGCGACTGTTTCACCACAGTACAAGTTCGAATTCTTAATGAGATCCCACATGAGATGTGCAAGATTATTGTTCCTCAGCTCATAGTGCTCTGAATTTATACTTTTTCCTGTGCACTATCAGATTCTTCCGAGCAAGGAGGTGTGGGCTATACCTGTACTGGAACTGAATGCTTGAACCCATTCCCAGAGCAAAGTAAGGGCTGCCCAAGTGTTGGCTGAAAATGAATTGCATCTTTTCATTTTTCCTGCAGGATTTTGATCATCCCTTCTAGAGAGAATCCAGCAGCTGATTTATCTTGGGGTCTTTGGCTGTGCTTGCACTGCTTGTTTCTGTTATCCAGGTCTGCTTCATCCTCATTGCTTCCTGGCCAAAGTTTGAAAGATGTCCCCCAGCTTCCCCCAGGCACAGTTAACCCAAAGGGCTGTTGTTTGTTTCGTTGTGTTAAACTGGCAAAGCTCTGCATGCAGCCTTTCCCTGCGTGCAAACTGGTGCTAGAGGAAACTGAGTAGAGAGCCTGAAAACTCTTCTCTTGGAGAGCCTGCAGAATTTCAAAGCAAGCTTGACAGCTTACCATTTAGCATGGTTTGATGAAATAGGTTCAGATGATAATTTCTTACTTTGTCTTATGATGACTGGAAGTAGAAGACAACTAAAAAATGCTGGGTGCGTTCAAGGAAAATGAATTGGGAAGAATGCAAATCATCTAACAAAGTCAGTCTTGGAATAAAATGGAGCCACAGACTTTCACAGTAGCTGCACAACGTGTGCTCAAGGTAATGCTGAAGTAAAGCAATGACAGGTGCTGAAAAAATTGCATTTAACATTCTGAAATGTATTGTCTCTCCTGCCCTCAAGATATATATTAAAAAAAAAAAAAAAAAAGCAAAAACTT
>VXBH01001825.1:115156-127298 GCA_013400035.1 Rynchops niger
GTATATATTAAAAAAAAAAAAAAAAAGCCAAAACTTCAATTCACTAAAAGAAGTGGCAAATCAACGTTGATAACAATTCTTTTAGTTTAAAAAAATGATGTTTTATTTATTGTGATACAGAGTCCATTTTACATAACATCTTTTAATTTTACAAACATGGGTATTAATGGTTGCTAAACTGTCTCATGTTGCAGTTTTTACTGTGCCTGAAGGGCAGAGCAGAATTTATTGTTTGGCAGTTGTTTAAAACAGTTATAAATGTTTATGTGTTATTTAGAAAGCCCCATTTAGCATTTTTATTTGGAGAAGAAAAGAATAAGTGTTTGGAGCATGTATGAGTTAATCTTCAGTCAGTAGCCTCCAGAAGAGAGACAACATTCGTAAAATTCTCATTTTCCTTGGAGAAAATATCCTTGGAAAAAGTCTTTGAATCTGTAATTAACAATCAGTGTTCGGTAACAGTATATGGCAAGACCAGCCTGTGAAACTTCGAGTCAGTGAATCTCTGCAAGATCTTACCCTGGAAGCCATCACATGGACGTAGCTGTCCATTTGGGCCTGAAGGTCTGTAAACTAACCTAAATGAAAAAAAGACATTGTGTAGGACATAGTTTGAAATAAACGCTCCTGGTAAGAAAGTTCATTCTATTGTAGTCAAAGGGGTTTTTGCTATCAAATTTATGTGTCATTGTACCCACCATTTTAGTCTGCTGTCTCAAGATGCTCAGGAGGATCCAGCCACATGACAGATGGATCATTTCTGCTCTCTACTGGGTCAATGGGTTTTATAAGTGCTCAGCATTTCAGGGAAACAAGTATTTAAAACAAATAAACATACTTAGAAATATAACCTCTAGCAGTCAATAGTGGTGATTTAAATATGGGAAAACTGATTTTTATGTATTGATAACATTAGGATGGTTCTAAGGATAAGAAATCTTTTCTCTTCCATTAATGGCAAGCTTTAATTACCTATGAGTGAATGGAACAATCCTTAGTCTAACAGCATCTTCAGATCACATTGTTTTAATTCCAGTAATAAATTATTTTTCTACTAAATTAGAATGAGTGTCGGAGTTATGAGTCTTGAAAGTCTCAAAGGTTTGCATTTCCTTTGTGCATGCAATTCTTCTTTAAAGTCTGATATAAAACTCTAATTTTGTTATAACAGCAATTAGAAGATGAGTGAGAAACTGCCAAAGAATTAGAGGAGTCCCACATGAACACCAGGTATATCTGGTTCCTTTGCCGAAGAAGCTCTCCATTTAAATTTTACACAAAAGGCAAATGAGTGAGAATGGCAGAAAGGAGAAGGTGAGGACGATTTGAAAAACAAGTCCAAATTGTCTAATAACCACCTTAATTTTTTCCCAAGACTTTCACTCTAACAGCATTAGAGGGAAGTGGAAAGGAAGAAAGAAAGGAAGGCACACAGACAGGCAGGCAGGTAGGAAGGAATTAACATCCTACTTTTCCTGCTTTAATCAGGTTTGCAAACCTACTCAGCTTATGATATAGTAATCCTGAAATATCTTTTAAGTGGCTGTTTATTTTTTTGCCACTCACATACCCTCAGCTTATTCCTGAAGGTATTGTCCAATACAGTAGTTCAGGTGTATGCTATGGTACGTGCTGTCCATCACTTTATGTACCCAAATTGCCTCTTTACTGGTACTCCATCTCAGTTTCAGTTCACCACATTTGTTCAACAATTCGTTCCTGCCTCATGGAGCTGTTCCTTTTTCCATATTGAGGGCCAGCTAGCTCCTTCAGCCATATCTTAAAGGTGGAAAAAGCCTTGAAAGAACACTAATCAGCTGCTCTGAGGGACAGTACTGGCTATTTTTGAAACCATGAAATGAAAAGCTACAGAGGAATACAAAGGGCTGAAGTGGCAGAAAATGAAACTCCCTGTCCAGGAGACCCCTTTGTCTTTGCTACGATATATATCTCTCTATACGCACACGCATATCTAGATATGTATCTTGTCTGTTACCAATGTCCTCTACGTGCAGTCAAAAATGACAAGGTATTCCTAATGCAATTTGTATTTCACTGCTCTATTTTTACACTTGTAAGATTTATTTACAGCCAATAATTTGTGCAAATGTCTTTACTATATTTTCCACAGGTTTCCTGAAGTCTGTTCACTATATTTTAATTTATTTTTTTTTAATTCCTCTATTCACTATGTTTTAATTCATTTTTAATCTCTAGTCTGATCTTAATTAATATTTCTCCAGCTTAAACGTGAAAAAGCTGACTTCCACCAAAGATTCATATCTTTAAAGGAAAAAATAACCACACTGTTGTCAGAAGTCATTCTAGTGAATTGGAATGACTGCGAGGTCATAAGATGAAGAGCTTTTACTTTTGATAAGGGCCTTGAGGAGCACAATACTCAAAGTAGAAATCACAGTGTATGACACTTGGTTTCTTTACGGTCATTTAAGCATCTTTGACGTTATCTGCCACAGAACTGAGATAGGACGTAATGACTGAAAAACTATGCAGATTGCGTATGTCTAAATATAGGTAAACTGTAATTGTCCTTCCTTTTCTACTTCTTTAAGGGCAAATGCTTGTTAGGGCCTCTTTTTTTCAAATTCTTCTGCTATTGTGTTTACATTTAAGCTTTTGAAAGAAACATGGAATATTCTTCCCCCCATACCCTGTTTCCTCTGGCTTCTTTGCTACCAAAAATCACTGCCAGCTTATTGCTGTTAAGAGATCTGCTTCTCACATTTTGTTCTGAGTTCTTAGGCTTGTTAGTGAAGACTGATAAGTGAACTTCAACTGTATACCCAGAATTTTAGGCAAAGCAGTGACTTAATTTCTTGAAAAGGGACACAAGGGCCACCTTTTGACACAGCTTCAGTGCTCATGCAAATAATTAAAAATAATTAATACCAAAAGGCTCATTACATCATCCATTCAGACCTCTGGTGTAATGCCGACGTATACATCCAGATATGTCTTCCAGATATGTCTATATTAAATATGCAGTCTGTGGTTACAGCACAATACTGAACCACATTCTATAGAGAGGGAACAGCACAGATCAAAATACTGACAATGCCCAGAGGCCTCCACGATGGCAGGGAACCAACCGGCTGTCATAAGAAAATGTATGACCCAAGCAGATGAAACTTTCAAGTTCCCATCCAAGTTTCAAAGAAAGTCAACTTTTCCTCCTTCTTTCCCTTCCCTTCCCCTTTACCCCCTGAATTTGTGAAAAAAATCTTCCTACTCTTACATCAAGTCATTGCTATATGACTGAGTGATGTTTCAGAGAAGAAGTTAAAAACAGCTGCAATCAAGAACACATCTGATCAGTCGTGCCTCTAAGAATGCTGTTCTTCCTAACCTCTGTGGGTGACCTGCTGAAGCCTTCGGGCAATAGTCTTTTCTTAAAAGTTCAGCAAAGAAGGAAATGAATAAACCAACACATAACTTCACAACTTCAGGCTTGAAAAGAACAATCCCAGTCAAACACTCCTATGGACCTGGAATTTCTCCCAAAAACTATATTGAATTATATTATTTAAGGGAAAAAAAATGGTCTCATCCAAAACACACTAAGGGTGGTTAGTCTACCGTTTTCCCTGGAAACTGTATAATTGCCCTTACAGCCAGGAAATTACTTCTAATTTCAAGGTTGAGTTTTTCTAACATCAATTCCCAATTATTAGATCCTGTTACACTTTGATTGGCAAAATTGAAAAGCACTCCATTATCTGATCTTTTTCCTGTGCATAGGCAGGTTTCCATAGGGATTCAGAAACATTTCACACAACTCCTTGAGCAGATGAGCTCTTAAAGGCTAGTTTTTCAACTACACATAATTTTTGGAGTACTAATTTGAAATGTCTTTATGATTTCAACACTATTCTCCATGTATGGATCCCGGAAGGGGACATAATATTTTAGCATTTGATTCATCTGTGTAATGTGCAGACATAAACCTCAATTTCCATCTGCTCTGTGATATTCTTTTTTTAATGAATATAGTAACATTTGGGCCACAAAATCGTACTGAGAACTTATCCTTACATGATTATCTATACTTATGTCCTAGTCCTCTCTCTCTGTGTCCCCCTCTTGCAAGCAATTCTTGAATTTCAGTAGTTGTAATCTGCCTTCTTGCTTCCTTGTGTTTGGCTAATATACAAACACAGTGGTGATCATTCGATCGAGTAATTCACTGCATGACTTTGTAATATAGCTATTATGTACTGTAATTCCTAGTCTGTGTGCCATCTCCAGACTTCTCCAGGAAGTATTTGATATCACCATCCCAACAGATGACAAAGAAACAAAGTAGGGCCAAATAGAGAATTAGTCTCTAAAAGATCCTACTTGAATAACTTTATTTGTTCGTATATCTCACATTTCAAAATTTGTCAATGAGCCTGCTCCTAGTCCAGCCAGCTTGTAGAGTCCACGTATGTGTGTCTTTTAATTAAAATGCATGTCAAAAGCTTCGAAGAAATCCCTGTGTCTTTAATCATAACTATTATCAGTTTCAGCTAGTCTCTAAAAAGTCCATTGAGTTTGTTCAAGGTGTTCAACTTCCCAAGAAACTCTAATAACTAGCGCTAACTAGACTCTTACTTTTTTAAGTCCTAAATTAAACACCCCATTAGATATTCAGCTTATAGGTCACACTAAATGATTTATAACTTCCTAGTTATCTGTTTTTACCCTTTTAAAGTACTAGAGTTGCATAAGCAGTCTTCAGCCTTTGTTCTTTATTGTCATCAGTTTTTCAGAGGTGGCCACATCACTGCCTTTAGGCTGTAGATTATAAAAAAAGGAAAACAAACAGGCAACTCAATTGGCTTTCTAGCAGTACCCATTGTTTTACATGAGTTTGAAAATTTTGCTCTGTACTTGAAAAGAAATGCAAACTGTAAAGGGGCCTCAGCTGGGGACATGATGTGCCCAATTCCCCGTAGACTGATGAAAAGGAGATGTAAAATCAGCATAGTTTACAGTTCAAAATCACCTGGGATGTAGAATTATGTGACAGACCAGCTGGAAAGCAACAGTTTCATTGGAACACTGCAAAAAAGGTGTTAAACTGAGATTTATTGTTACACACAATGAAAATTAATACTTAGCTCCTGGGGTGCTGAAATAAAAAAAAAAAAAAAAAAAAAAAACAAAAACTGCAGCATCATTTTAATTTTTATAGCTATTAAAGATTTCATATGTACTTGCTGTTTAACACTAGAATTAAGCACTCAGTTCAGTTGCCAAAACACAGGTATGTAGTGGCATTTCGGATATCCCAGGCCTACGGCTGGCCTTCAGAGGGCATGTTTATTCCATAAGCCCTTGGTCACCTCTGCCAGCAGCACGTTGCATACCCATTTGTTACCAGTTCATTGTAATTTCAGAACTTTTGGTCTCTAACTTGGTACTTAGCACTGCAGTCCTAGCTCACCACAGGATTACTGAAAGGCAATGTGACTGAAAGGCACTCTGCTCTCAGCTATCATCAATATGTCTCTCACATACCATTCAGTCCTTTTTTATTACTGTGAAAATGATCGGCATTTATTGAGTTAAAGCCAGTGTGAGAGTTCATACAGAAATCTTAAAATTTCCATGGATAATTCCTTAATCAGGGTTGCTCTGGCATTGATTAGGTCCTCATCATTTTGGATCTCCTTCTGTCCTTACCGCCCTCTTCCCTTCCCTCTCCTCTCCTCTCCTCTCCTCTCCTCTCCTCTCTTCTTTTTTGTTTTTTGTTCTTTCTTTACACCCCTCCCTCCCTTCTTCCATAGATACATTTAAAACTCTTTCAATGCTCAGCTAGCTATCTGGACACAACAGCCCAGCGCTGGCAAGTTATATCCTCACATATCAGAAAGCAATGTAAGTTATCTCAAAAATACCTTTAAGATATTTCTGTCATTGAATCATAGAATCATAGGGTTGGAAGGGACCGCTGGAGATCATCTAGTCCAACCCCCTGCCAGAGCAGGGTCACCCAGAGCAGGTGGCACAGGAACGTGTCCAGGCGGGTTTTGAATGTCTCCAGAGACGGAGACTCCACCACCTCTCTGGGCAGCCTGTGCCAGGGCTCTGCCACCCTCACAGGAAAGAAGTTCCTCCTCATGTTTAGGTGGAACTTCCTATGTTCAAGTTTGTTCCCGTTACCTCTTGCCCTGTCTCTGGGCACCGCTGAAAAGAGCCAGGCCACATCCTCCTGACAGTATTTATAAGTATTTATATATTATACCCCCTTTAAGTATTTATAAGTGTTGATAAGGTCCCCCCTCAGTTGTCTTTTTTCCAGGCTGAAGAGACCCAAATCCCTCAGACTTTCTTCATAAGAGAGGTGTTTGCGTCCCCTGATCAGCTTGGTAGCCCTTTGCTGTCCCCTCTCCAGCAGTTCCCTGTCCTTCTTGAACCGGGGAGCCCAGAACTGGACACAGTACTCCAGGTGTGGCCTCACCAAGGCAGAGCAGAGGGGGAGGATGACCTCCCTCCATGTGCTGGCCACACTATTCTTGATGCACCCCAGGATGCCATTGGCCTTTTTGGCCACAAGGGCACATTGCTGGCTTGAGGTCATCCTGTCGTCCACCAGGATTCCCAGGTCTCTTTCCACTGAGCTGTCCTCAGCATAAAATCGATCTATGTTGTCACTTCTGTTTGGTGAACCTTGTGATAACTGTGGATGTTACACACAGAAAAAACAAGTATAATGTGGGTCAGGACATACTGTGCTCCTCAAAACATGTAGCCTAATGAGAATGCAGAGCTGAAGAAGTGCTTCACCTTTCTGTAGGTAAGACTATTAATACAAGGGAGTCACCTCACCTTGGAGAACAGGATGTGCTTATGAAATGGGCACCATACATACTGATCATCTGTGTATTTGAAAAGCTTTGCACTTGAGTGTGTGCCAGTAAGTGGTCAGGTTTTAATTGAAAATTGTTGAGCCACTGTGTTTCTTCAGAGTCTTCTTGTCTTTAGTAAGGCATCTCTTCACAAAGCAATGTTCATCTCCCAACATATATGGGATGCTAACAACAAAAGAGCAAAACAAGAACAACTAATGATAAGAAAGGCTTTATTGTGTATTCTTGGCAAAGAACACTCACATAAATGACTCCTAAAAATACTGGGTTGAAAACTTCAACTTAGACTTCCTGATCCTATCAGATAAACTGGATAATGACAGAAGCAATGGAAAAATTAAGTACTGGAGAACAGGAAAGTAGAAGAGCTTTAGGACATATGCTGAATGTGATAAATATTCCTGCTGCTAGAGCCCAGAGCAGTGGATGAATCCCTCTTACCTTTGCAGCCTGTAGCCATGTTAACTAGAGAGCCCAGAGCAAGTTGCGAAAAGTGACTAATAAATCACTGAGCTGATAACTAGCTCTTACTGAGATATTTGCTGCTCTAGGATGGAGTTTGTCTTACTCCGTATTCTGTGAATTAACTCAGTTCATGAGATTTCAGCTCAAACAAACTTACTGAATCTACCCTTTAGCTGATTAGTTGAGATATACTGCAATGAATTTTGGGACTAATCCCATTCATTAACCACTGCAGTTATTTGAACTAATTAAAAACTAGATTCGGTATTTCTGTGCCACTAGTGGTCATGATAGAGTAACTATGGAGCAGGATGTAGTCTTGGAGCATAGTCACAGGATGAAAAGATGTGAAGCAGTTTTAAAATTCAAATTCTTTGCGATAAGAAAAAAAAACGTAGCTTAAAAAGTGTATGGAATTACATAGGATTTTTTCTGTAAAAGTCTGAATTTTCCCTTGCATAGCAGATCAGATTAAATAACAGAAAGCCCTAATTTCGTTGAGATACCACTTAGATGATTACTGGTATTTGAAATTATTCTTTCAGAGGCACCCTAATATGTTACAGACAATAAGTAAACTCATGAGAAAGAATAGCCCAGCATGAGACAAGCATTCAACAGTGTGAAGTGCTTCTGTGCTGTCACTGGACATCACTGAAAAGAGCCTGGCTCCACTGTCCTTACATCCTTCCTTTGGATATTTATATACATTGATAAGATCTTCCCTGAGCCTTCTTTTCTCTAGACTAAACAGTCTCAGCTCTCCCAGTCTTTCCTTGTAGGAGAGATGCTCCAGTCCCTTAATTATCTTCGTGGCCCTTTGCTGGACTCTCTCCAGTATGCCCGTATCTCTCTTGCACTGAGGAGCCCAGAACTGGACACAGTACTCCAGATTTGGTCTCAGGAATGCTGAGTAGAGGGGAGAGATCACCTCCCTTAACCTGCTGGCAGCACTCTTCCTAATGCAGCCCAGGATCCCATTAACCTCCTTTGTTGCAGGGGCACTTTGCTGGCTCATATTCAACCTGGTGTCCACCAGAACCCCTAAGTCATTTTCTGCCAAGCTGCTTTCCAGACAGTCACCCCACTAGCATGTATCAGTGAATAGGGCTGTAACTTCCCAAGTGCGGGACTTCACACTTCTCCCTATTGAACTTCACAAGGTTCCTGTCAGACCATTTCTCCAGACTGTCAAGATCTCGCTGATGTATGTCAAGATCTCTCAGCATGATCCTCTGGTGTATCAGCTACTCTTACAAGTTTTGTATCATCAACAAACTTGCTGAGTGTACATTCTGCTCCATCATTCAACTCATTGAGGAAGACGTTGAAGAGGACTGGACCCAGTATTGGCCCCTGGGGTACACTACTAGCTGTTGGCCTCCAACTAGACTTCTTACCACTGATCACAACCCACTGGACTTGGCTGTTCAGCCAGTTTTCAATCCACCTCACTCTCTGCTCATCCAGCCCATACTTCATTGCCTTCTCTATGAGAATGTTATGAGAGACATTGTTGAAAGCCTTACTGTATTGGTAGTATAGGTAGACAATATCCACTGCTCTCCCCTCATTTACCAAGCCGGTCTATTCATTACAGAAGATTATCAGGTTGGCCAAGTGTGACTTCCTCTTGATGAATCCATGCTGACTTCTTGCAATGACTTTCTCGTCTTTCATGTGTCTGGAAATGGTTTCCAGGATTAGTTGCTCCCTCATCTTCCTAGGAATCGAGGTGAGACCATTCTCTAGTTTTCTGGAGCCTCCTCCTTGCCCTTTTTGATGATAGGAGTGACATTTGCTTTCCTCCAGTCCTCAGTCACCCCTTCAAATTACCATGATTGTTTAAAGATAATCAAGAGTGGTCTTGCAATGACATCTGCCAGCTCACTCAGCACGTTTGTGTGCATCCCATCAGGCCTCATGGACTTATGTATGTCCAGTTTGTTTACGTATTTTCTGACCTGATTCTCTTCCACCAAAAAAGATTGTGTTTCTATACAGGGTAAGGTACAGTCTAAGGTAGATGGGGTGTGTGGCAACATGTTGGGAGTTAGGCCAATTACCTGTCTAGGCATTTTTTTAAAGTGAGTGGTAGAATAATAGTTTAAGTGGTCCAATGCATTTAACCACGTTAAAATATTTCTTAAATTGTGAGTGTCCAGTGCTAAAAAACTAAGTTGCCCCAGAAGGTTCTATTGATCAAGAGGATAACTCTCTGAAATATCTTGAAATCAAAGCTAAGTTCAGATTTCCACTTTGAGATCTCAGAGCTTCTTCTCTTGATTTTATATATCTTTGGCATTCATGAATTTATGACCCCAAATGTTAAACTAGGCAGAAGCAAAGCTAATCTAGATCATTCTCTTCTCAGGCATAGCTATGAAATCAGAAAATGACAAATACTAAAGTACATGAAAGAAATCTTTAGCTGCATCATTTGCAACACTTTGGCAGCTTGGGCATTTCAAACAGGATATTTTTCAAAGAAAGGGAAAAAAAAAAAAAAAGATTCGCTACATATGCTGGATTAGTAGAACAATTTACTGAAATTATCCAGAGACGCTGTGGAGTCTCCTTCTCTGGAGATATTCCAAACCTGCCTGGATGTGAACCTGTGCAACCTGCTCTAGGTGAACCTGCTTTGACAGTGGGGTTGAACTAGATGACCTGTAGAGGTCCCTTCCAACCCCTACCATTCTGTGATTCTGTGATCCCTGCAATATGAGCAGGAGGAAAGCATACGAACAATGTACAGTAGTTACGAGAATTACCGTTATAACCCAGTGCTTTGAAACGGGGATATATAAATCCATGTGTGGACAGCTTTAGTCAATCATCCATGCTTCTATTTAGTTAAAATTAGTTATAGATTTATTGGCATGTATGGAAGTACAGATGGTTCCTTGGCTTAGGCTTGACAGCTTTAGGAGGAAATTACTTAGCTTACTTTACTTATGAATGTGTACTTTTCCTTTGTCCCTGGAAGTAGCCTTGTCCACCTTGTCCGGTCCACAAGTACGCTGCTTTGCAGAGGCAGTCTGTGTGCAGAGCGAGAACCCTCACAAGACTTGTACAGTAACAGTAATTCACAATAGAAAAGAATACCTCCACCAGTTTTGAGCTCCCCAGTTCAAGAGGGACAGGGAAGTGCTGGAGCGAGTCCAGCGAAGGGCAGCTAGGATGACTGAGGGTCTGGAGCATCTCCCTGATGAGGAAAGGCTGAAGGAGCTGGGACTCTTTAGCCTGGAGAAGAGAAGGCTGAGGGGAGACCTGATGAATGTTTACAAGTATCTAAAGGGTGGGCTGAAGGAGGATGGTGCCAGGCTCTTTTCAGTGGTTCCCAGTGACAGGACGAGGGGCAATGGGCACAAGTTGGAACACAGTAAGTTCTGTTCAAATACACGGAAAATTTCTTCACTGTGAGGGTGACAGAGCACTGGCACAGGCTGCCCAGGGAGGGTGTGGAGTCCCTTCTCTGGAGATTTTCAAGACTCGCCTGGATGCAGTCCTGAGTGATGTGCTCTGGGCAATCCTGCTTTAGCAGGGGAGTTGGACTAGATGATCTCTAGAGGTCCCTTCCAACTCTGAATTTTCTGTGATTCTGTGATTCTGTGATCATAGTCTGGGAGAATGAAAGGTATCAAAGTGTTTATAACAAATTCAGAAGTTAGCCAAGAAGTTTTTCTTGCTTGTCCAGAGGAATTATCTTTTTAATCTATAGTTGGACACTTGAAAGAAGTAGACAATGGCAACTGTGAGTTCCAGAGATAGAAGCCCTTAGATGCACTTTGCAGTTTTTCCAGATACTTAGAAATTGAACACTACTCTGACCTTTCTATCTCAAGTGTCATAAATAGCCTTAAGACCATGTTTTTGCATGGTGAGAAAATCTAGGAACTTGTCACATACAATGGTCCACAGTTTGCTGGGAAACAATTCACGTCATTTATAGACAAATATTACTTTAGCCTCTAGCTATGCCAGAGCAAAGACAACTGGTCGGCACAGCAAGAATCACTGTAATAAAGATTATTACTTTTTCAGCTATAATAAATAATACTGGACTAATTTTACTCCAAGATAGCTGATTATTAAGACATAGTTGAAGATGCTGATTCTTGTTCTAGGAAATATATTGCATCCTAAGCGGTGAATCTATCTATGCCAAAACGAAGAGGCTAGTGGATTATCAAAAAAGACATGTACACATCCATTAAAAAAAATTTAATAATTCAAGGGCAGTACATAAGCCACTTTCCTGGAGTTAAAAAGACTGGTGGAACACGTTGACCAATATCTATTTTTGTGGAGAACAAATGCATGGTTTCAAGCCAAGATGGCAATTTTAGGACAAACTGAGACAGTTGCTACTTATTCCAAGGTCAAGATATGACTCAGTAAACCATTTATTAGAATGAGTGTGGAGCAGCAACCTTAGTTCTCCTCTAAGCAGGAGCTGGATGTCTGCCTGATAGGTGCTATTATGAAGCCATCAAGATCTCAGGAATACTTCTGAAAGTTTCGGCTCCAAATTTAGGCCCACAAATATGCAGAGTTGGATTCATCATGACTTAAAAGATTTTTTTAATTTTTATTTATTTCCTAATGTGAGTAATTGGTCATGTATTGACATCTGGAGACTCAAAAGTGTCTGACTTCAATCCTTCCCCCTTGCGGAACTAACAGCCCTAAATCAGATGCACAATCCCAGTGAGATGCAGAGAGAGTAGCTGACACTTAGGACAGGAGTGTCCAAAAAACAGTTGAGTGAGGATTTGTATAAATTAGCTGAGAGACAA
>VXBH01001825.1:127322-143568 GCA_013400035.1 Rynchops niger
AAAAATTCAGATTAGGTTCCTAAATTGAGGCAGCATGAATAATTCCTGGTTTGCTTCTGCTGTTAACTTTCCAGTACTAGTGTGTTCTTCAGTACTTGTATGTATCTCACTCTCTTTCTCTCTCTTCCTGAATATTTGTGTACACACAAGCACACATGTATATGAACACACACGTGTGCACATATACACACATATTTTCTCTTACAACTTTTATAAGATTCATATTAATATCCTTTTTCTTTGGCTGGCTTTTTTGTCTTTCCTAGTGTAGCCTTCCGTATTCTCTAATCAGCAGAAAATTAATAATACTTACTTTCAGCTTTGAAGCTAATTTTTTTACCGAATTTTTCATTGCTGCTGGTATTTCTTTGTAACATCATCAGTCTTTCAGAAATTTCTGCAAGTTTTGGAATAGATTAATTTACTGGCTTGAAGCCTTTTTGTTTTATAACTTGGGTTCTCTGCCAGTGAGCTGTTTGCATTTAACACCAGTTTTTTGGGTGTTAATCTGATGCTAGGCTAATGCCAGTCCTGGCTTCCTTATAATGGTGAGCAGAAGACAGGTTAGAGTTTATGAAACACTGCCCTCTTGTGCCTCAGTAAAAAGAGACTGGAAATAGCAATTTGGATTTTCTTCTCTCTCTCTCCTTTTTTTTTTTTTTTTTTTTTTTTTTTTTTTATTAGNTTGGTAGTTACAAGTGAATGGTATGATCACGCATTCAGCTCATATTTTGCTGGGCTAGAGGAGATTGCTTCTTCCTTTGACCTTCTCATCTTCATTTTTTTGTAGGCAAAAGAGCAAGGGATGTTTGCTGACAATTTTTATTATTAATGGATGAGTAGGAGAAGGAAAATGAAATCCCACAACAGAAATGGCAAGATGCAAAATTATATAGCTGGGAGAAGTCCATGCAACTACAAATAAAATAAATACAAACAAATATAGTAAAATAAAGAGAAGAGGAAAGGGAAAAAAATGTGATGATTTCTCAAAAAAAAAATTATTTGATATTTTGTTCAGTAGTGAGCAGTGTCACATTATAGATCAGATAAATACATCTGATAAATAAATCAAGAAATAATTCATTAAGAAGAAAATAATAACTTACATTTTAAGTTCTATCTCTGAGCATACTAAGAAGGTGGCTGGCTATAAAACTGAAAACAAGACACCTGTGCTTCCTGCCTTGGTGGAGGGAAGGACTTCTCCCAGTTTTCTTCAGATCTGCCCCATTCCAAACTTGCTTCCAACATACCTTCATTTCAGACCTTCCTGAGAGCTGTAACTGAAGCGAGGACAAAGACTGACACCTTCTCAAGACCAAAACTTTCAACGAGGCTTTGTTAGGTTGCTTTGGGCTGGGTTAGACCTGTATTTAGAAGACTCCATGATGCCTATTCAAGTTGTTTACAATAAGCCTGCTTGTGGAAAAAACACTTATAAACTATATGAGGACATTAACCCTAAAAGCTGATGCACCAGTATGGATAATTGTTGGGAAAACCTGTGGATCAAAAAACCCATGAAATTAAAACTCTTATAAGGCTGTTACTGCTGCTGCCCTTGACATGACTTGTACAGCCAGACTTGAGGACTGGAAAGAATTCAATAATATATTTCTTGTCATCAAAAGCACCATATGATCAATTTGTAGCCATAGCTCTTCTTCACAGCTTGGTTTGTCACACATGAACAGTGAAATTAAAAACTGAAGAAAAAGTTGTCAGCAATTAAAAGACGGTTAGATAAAATACAATTACTTACTGCATATTAAATGTTTAACATTTATGTTTCCCATTGCAATCATTTTGTCATCTGTGTTTCAGCAGCAGCACGTTTTCCTTGTTCCATCCCTTACAAAACAGAGCTAAGAGCTTCCATTAAAGACTTCATTGCTGTATGAAACCGAACGGCATGCATCTGGGATCTGAGCTTTCACCATGACACATTAATCTTTTTGAAAATGAGAATAGCCCATTGGAAATCCAGCAGTGTGAGAGCAGCATCGTATTTTTTGTGGCAATTGTGAACTTCTGTCTCCATTCTGAAAAAAAAGTCTCAGATCTATGCAGAAGCTGTTTGCCTAAGACTTGTCCCAGATTGTGTGTAATCTCTGAACGCTGACATAAGCTTTCCAGATCACAGGGTGTACGGTTCCCTTCCTTGAGTCGTGTTTGACCATTACTCCAAACACAGTTCTTCAGTGCTTTGCACAGGTGAAATTCTACCTCTTCTAAATCTAAAGAGGCAGAGGGGAAGACTGGACTGGGGCATGCGTTCAGCCTTTTTCAATATTGACAAAAGGAAGAGAAAACCCAATAATACTCTGTTTCCTCTAAATCAAGGGAAGAAGTGCAATCTGAGTACAGAATATGTCAAAAGATGAAGGCAAGCCTAAGTGTCAGATAGCAGCTCCTCCCAGAAGTAGAATTACAAAATGTCATGTGCATTTGAAGCTGCCATATATGTCTTCAAATACAATCTACAGAATTACCATGAACCAGTAAATTCAAGTAACTTAAAAATATTATCATTTAATGCCAATTATGACAAATTAACAGCAATCAACAAAGATATCTGGGGGTCTTTTGATTACCAAAAGTCAAAATGTCCCCTAATAACTATACACAAGGAATTTCTAAGATTACATCAGATTCTGGAAATTTCACAATATATCTTTAAGTTTATCAAGGTAAAAGCCTGACAACATTTCTAATCCAAGATTCACAGTGCAAAGGTATAAGTAATAATAATAATAAAATATACAAATACAGTTCTGGTGGAGCAAGTCAGGCGTCTAAATGATGATCTTCAAATCTGGATGAAATGGATGTGTCCACTTGGAGAGCAGACATTTCTCCTTGTTGCATCCAACAGTCCTCCTTCCTTGATCAGGCTATTGGAGTGTGCTAAGGCTTCCTCTCCTCCTGTGTGCTCAGGGATACTTCCAAGGAAAAGCCAAGCATATGAGAAGATGTCATAGAATCATCATAGAATCACAGAATGTGTTGGGTTGGAAGGGACCACTAAAGGTCATCTAGTCCAACCCCCCTGCAGTCAGCAGGGACTTCAACTAGATCAAGTTGCTCAGAGCCTCATCCAGCCTGGCCTTGAATGTCTCCAGGGATGGGGCCTCCACCACCTCTCTGGGCAACCTGGGACAGTGACTCATCACCCTCGTTGTAAAGAACTTCTTCCTAATGTCAAGCCACAAGTTCCAGTTCTGATAGAGTCAGGTTATATCCTGACTCATGTACATGCAGGACCCAACTGCAAGCTGCAACATAAGTTAGACCCACCATGTTAACAGACCCAGTATAGATTTTAGCAAATGGTGATGAAGGAAGAAAATTGATTGCAAGATTTACTTGAAAATTTTCTGTCTTTCTCTGTGGAATACATTGTAATGTGTTCACACATTAAGGAAAAGTATAAAATCAAGAGGCTTCTGGGGCAAAAAATCCCCGCNTCTGCGCCCTGAATTTCTCCTGAACTATACCTTTAATTGTGAAGCGAGAAAAATTTACAGCAATCATGATAAAAGTATGTATGACTAAAGTCACTCAAACTCCACCTTGAAGATAACAAATAGTATAAAAATAGCCCAAGAGAGAGGGGGTACCCAGGGAAGACACCACGGCAAAGAATTACCTCACTGATTTCTGGGATCAGTCGACGGGCTGAGCCTCTCTTCCCCCCCATAGGGACGCCTTTGGGTAAGACTTAGATTATATCAAATGCTCTTTCGGGAAACTTAGAAATTTCTCTAATTTCTCTCTTTTCTACATTTATAGCCAGGCTGTATCTTTATAACTTTGTCGCGTGGTTTGTATATGTAACAGTAATTTCATTTGCACGTGCTTTGCGGACAGTGTATTTATCACCAGCAATCCTAAGAACCTGTATATCTGTTGTTTAAATAAACTGCACTGTTTAAGTAGCTAGTCGTTTCGGTTTCTCACTGAACACGACCAAAGACTGGAGAGTGGCCGTGCTAGTTCATGAGCACGACTAGACTGCAGGTCCACTATTAATGCATCCAAATCGTAATAGTTTAATACATATTAAACACGACTGGACTGACAGTGCTGAATCGGGCATCACTCAGAATTTACAACTAGCCGCACCTGGCCTCCCACGTCGGTGAGGAGGGTTAGAACGCAAGGGGTGTTATTTTCTGCCAAAAACTGGTTGTCCCCTTTTCATGCAACATTCTCCCAGCATTCGGTGGATGTCCCCGAAAGGGAAAGAGATAGTAATACAGTAGCAGATCAGTATTACTTTCCTTATTCCGTTTGCTGTAAATGGGGAAGATTTTTAATTGCTTTATAGGAAGCAAAGAGCTTCATGAATTGGTATGAAAGATTTCTGAAAACATTCCATTTGGTAACATTCGTCACTCCAAGGTTGTTTTTTGGAAAAGCTCTTTTCAAAATATGCAGAATACATATTGAGAATTACTTGTGGAGGATAACGTTACTGAGCTGGTAGAGAGTCATTTTCTGAGTCATTAGTTGTCCTGTCACAGTTAGGAGAAGGGCAGTATTATATCCCCAAAATACCTTGACAGCAGTGCCATAAAAATATTTCTAATAGAATGAACTGATCCTGGAAGATTTTAAGTGCTGTGAAATAGAAAAGGCTACAAATTCAAGTTAGTAAAGTTCAGAAGGAGAAGAGGCATGGAAACAAGTGCTATGTATGGAATTATCAGCATCTTCTTCCAAGAAGCTAAGGAAATCCTCCTTTACTTGGTATGTGTTATATGTGTGCATATATATATAAAAATATGTGTATATATACATACACATATATATATGAAATTTCATATGAAATATGAAATATATATGAAATATATATAAAATATATATATATGAAACTGCAATGCTCATACTTATATGAGAGATCTGTGCTCATCTGTGCAAGTAGCTGTCAAGAAAGAAGAAACAAAAAAAGTCTGTGTTTCTATCAGATCTCTCAGTTAAACCATATGGAAATTAAAAAAACTGTGGATGGGATCTTTCCACAATCAACAGATACACGGGATACAATACTAGAAGCTGTGCTTTCTTCAAAGGCATTTGGGCTATGAGTTTAATCACTCCCAGGAATGACTAAGGGGGATGGGATTCTCCTCACCCCACAACAAGGACATGCTCTTGTCATAGGCTCTCACCCAGGGATCTAGCCCTGTCACACATAATTCGATGTCAGGACACTCAAGTAGCCCTATATCATAAGGGTGTCCCTCTGTCCTTGACCGCTTTATGACACATATGTGGCACACTCCAGAATTCAACTCAAGCATGCTCAATTCCATGACACAGAAATACTGGACGAAGGTAATACCTATTTTACAGGGCAGCTAGAAAGACTCTTAATATCTTTTATATAACAAGAGCATGTTTCAATTTTCTTGACCAAAAATCTCTCTCTACTGTTGTCTGCTGTTTTATCATGTATCCTAAACCCAATTTGTTTTAATTCTTTAAATTAAATTAACCAAGCCTTGCTTAGCCAAACTAGCTGATCTCCCTAACGCCACTCCCGAATGACGGAGTAGCAAATCTTCCCAAGGCAGTCACTGGCTCCACACCCACACTATATGGTAGCCATAGGTAAACAAGCAAGAGGAAGAGTGGAGAGAGGGTATGTACACAGAGACACAGCTGTTGATTTTTTTTTTCTCCTGATGCTAAGGGAGCATTTCAGTCTCATGCCAAGAGATTGAAATGTCCCTGTACCTGTGGTGTGAACCAATAAATTATGTGTTTGACTCTACCTTAGTAATTTCCAGTTATTGACATATATCTGATGTTTTTTAAGTAATAAGACTCGAAAGCCTTTGCCTCTCAGTCAAAAGCATTTTGAGATTCTTCAGACTGAAAAAAATATACTAATATGAAAATTAGAATCACCACTTTAACTTTGTGTAAGAGGTGAAGCATGTCCTCATGTACAAAACTACTTGCTACTAAAGACCCAGGAAAATTTTTTGAATGAGGAGGAATGCTACTTCTGTTATTTGTTTTCCTGGAGAAACTCACTCCAATATTACACCCTGGTACACTAGCTTGGTTCAGCTTTTCCCAGATCAGACACCTTGCCTCATTAGAACAGTCAGTGTCTCACATCCTTCCTACCTGAACTGAGACATCCCTATTTAATGAACTCTTCCTTCACTTGTTTGTGGTCTGGAAGGAAATGACTAAGCTTCAGAAAATCTCTGCAAATATTCAGCAAAAGGACTGAGCTTCTAAGGTTTCCTACTTCAAACTTACTTGCATTTGAAGAAGGCTTGTAAACAGGCCAGCCCTGCAGCAGTTATAAATGTGAAGGTTTTGTTGTGAGAGCTCTGGGGCATTCATTGCTTGCTTAACAGTGACTGGAGATGTGCTACTGTGAGAAACTATCAGGAGTGCGAGCTAGGTCATACTGTAATATATGTTTCCTGACACTTGGAGGAAAGAGTTCTCCTTTCAGAGAAAAATTTCACTTTTTCCCCTAAGACTATTAAACAAACTGGGAGGGGTGGTACAAGGACTAACAACTGACACCCTCCAGATTGATTCAGTAAAAAGTTACATGATATTACATATCCTAGATCATTGTCTAATCACGGATGTTATATGATATAATTCCTATTTTGTATCAGATGAGAAATATGACAAAAAAGAATTACTTTGAGTTCATTCCCAGGAAAAAGTCCAGCTCTGCCGAGGGAAGTCAATAAAAAGTATATGGATTGTATATGGTCACTTAAACACTTTGAGCGCAGATTTAATCAAATCTATTCAGTGGAAGGCCAGTGCCAAGGAATTAGTAAGAAATTTGGTGATGCGCAGGAGAAATACAGAATGAATTCCATGTTTCTGAAATGTACAGAAAGAATCAAGTGCTAACAGGTCCCTGCGGAGCAGTGAAGGTGGTCCCTCATGTTGTAGCCCCATTGACCAACAAGTACGGTATTGCCATTGCCAGTGAGAGGCCACAGGCTTTGTATGAAATTTGGAAGGTCTCTGAACAGCAGCTTGTTCTTGTAAGAACAGGTTTTGCCTTGGTAGCAAGCGTCTCCTGTCACGATGTGGAGCACAAGCACGGAATAATAGCAGAAAAAAAATCCAAAATGTGAGCGAATATTTTGGTTTATTTAGCAGTAACTTCTTTTTAAAGACCACCTGCCACTATCATCTGACTTACCTTTAGTTGAGGCATGATATCGTTCCTACCCTAGCCCATGCTGGTCAGAACAAGCAAGTACATGAAGAATACCACTAACCGTTAAACTGACTTGTGAGAACACCTTCACCAAAAAAACCCGACAGTAATAAATTAACAACTGCTTTAGAAATAGAAAGACTTTTTCTTGATATCATTTACTTCAGATTGTTCAGCTACAAGAGCTGAGAACCTGGGCTTGAATAGAGTCATTTTCTGATTACAAATGTAAAGTTGGCTGTCAAAGTTCCCACTACGCAGTATGAATAGGAATGGAATAGTACACAATGGAATATTGTGTACTCAACACAATGAAACCAGGGAGGAAAAAAAAATCTATACAAGGTAATTGATGTAGTTCAGAGTATTAGATTAGAAACAAGGGTATAACAGGAAATTGAGACAATAAGAAAGGAATTAAATGATTCACGACTGAGAAAAACCAGTTGTGTTTTCTGAATAAAAAAGCTAGTAGCCTTGAAACAACACAGAAAGATGAAAAGTTGTGCAGGATATTCATTTGAAGAGATCAGTCTTGTGATGTATTAAAATAATGCAACACAACTCCAGATTTTTTAATCCAGGTTTCCCTCTCTCTTCTGTGTGTGTCATGCCCTTTAAAAAATAATTTCTGAAGAAACATTTCATGAAAGACATCAAACATATAAGCAATCAGACCTACCAGGAAAGGAAATGAAGATGAGACAGGGACAAGTTTGAATCTCATTAGAATTCCTGCCTGGGAGGTTATTGTTAACCTATTTTCCCCCTCTCCTTTCAGAAGCCGTTATTTGTGTCAGAAGAAAGAAAAGGAATGAGAGAGGGAAACAAAATGAAGATCTTCTTAACCTTTAAATGGCACCTAACCTATATAAGTAACTTGACTTGTAGGAGATACTGGTGCGACCGACGCTATAATCATCTTTATCTGGAGAAAAAAGGGCAAAATTAAACAGGCAAGAAAATTATGTAAAATGAGGCATATTGTTACTATATCCAAAACTGCTAAGCTTTATGCGAAGCATATGAATAGAGCTGCTCCAACAAAGGCTTTTATACACTCTGATCTCTCCCACAGACTGTGGTTTTGCCTTTCACTATGTGATAACTGAAATAATACAAATCAGTGAAAACGAAAGTTATGTGAGCAATGCAGTTATTGTTAAAGATTGCAAAACTTCCACCCACCCCCACCCCCCCAACTTATAACTTCTTATTTTTCATCACCACTTATGGAATTAATATGTCAAGCAAGTAAAGATGACATGAGGTTGTGTTTCTACTTTTTTCGGTACTTTCTGCAGTTATGTTTTGCCACCTTGACATCTATTCCCATATGAGAAATTCCAAAATAAACCCTATAGAACAATTAGTTTTGTCCAGTGTGATTTCATGTTGTTAAAGAGCATAGGAAAAGACACGAGCTTTATTTTCATACCTTATGTGCTCAGGAGAGATGTAAGAAAAAGATGTATCTCAACTTTCATTATCAGTTCTTCCTCAGTCACGTGTATACGCTTTATATGGGCAAGATTCTTATTTTATTTGGGCAAGAAGGAAAGAGTTAGAAAAGAACGTGTGCCTTACTCCTCAGGAAATCTACAAAACTATAAGGATTTAGAAGGCCTATCTTAGCTTCCTTGATGCTCTTTTCAGTGGTGCCCAGCAACAGGACAAGATGCAACGGACACAAGCTGGAAGACAGGAATTCCATCTCAACATGAGGAAAAACTTCTTTCCTGTGAGGGTGGCAGAGCCCTGGCACAGGCTGCCCAGAGAGGTGGGGGAGTCTCTGTCTCTGGAGACATTCCAAACCCGCCTGGACGCGTTCCTGTGCCACCTGCTCTGGGTGACCCTGCTCTGGCAGGGGGTTGGACTAGATGATCTCCAGAGGTCCCTTCCAACCCCTGCCATTCTGTGATTCTGTGATTTTTATTTTATGTTCTATTTCAGACACCTTTTGCTCCCATCTGTAGCTGTACTTTTGGCAAATTACTGCTACAGCAGGCAAGACAGTGGGAGGAAAGATTCGAGGTAGAAAGCCAAGGTATAAGCCTTCTTTATACAAGCAGACTGAAATTTATTGGAGTGAGGGGAATTTTCTCTTTCAGGGGGACAACCTCCTTCCCTTCTTGGACCACTTCTGACCATCTTAGTGAAAGAAAACTTGAGGGGCAATACAAATTAAAACACATAAGAATGACATGCCCTTTATTCAAGAGTCGCAGACAGAGGGGTGGCTCTGTACTAAAGTACTTCTAATTCAGCAAAGCTCCAAAGATGCAGATTCTAACAACTGATTTGCCAATTTTCTTAACATCTTGGAAGCTTACAGTAGCATCTAACATTTGCATTTGCTACTGTCAGTTTTTGACATCTAATAAGCACAGCTTAAGTGACATTATCAATTAGAGTGTCATTTTCATCAACAGTAACCTTCATTATATTCTTCTGCTGTGGAAGAGAACAATTTGAGGATAATAAGCGTTTGAAACTGAAGGAAATGGTGACAGTTTTCTAATGTTGCTGAGCTTACGGCCTGCAGGCAATCTCACCGCAGCTTTGTTTTCTCTGTGTGACGTTCACAACTATACATTTTTCCCATCTAAGTTTTCTTTCTGAAACAGTATGTTTCTGAAGAAGCATATTTTTCTGCTATCATGGCTCTCAGACACAAGATGCTTTTTACCTGGAGTATCTAAAAAGAATACTCACTGCCTTGCAAACTGTAAGAGAAAGGTTAGGATGTCAACAGCAGTGTCATGGGATTACTCCAGTCAATGCTCTTCTTCAGTCTGATAGTTCTTCACTTTCAGAAGGAAAATTAGTTGCCTCTTGGTTTGTGTGAAACATAACTGAATCTGGAAAAAGTAGAACATATCTGCTCTCCTCCTGGTATGCTACAAAGCTGCAGATAGTGCTCAAAAAGCAATAAGGAGAAAAAAATTGCTGAACTTTCAGCCCTGTCATGATGGATTTCAGTCCATAATCATTTTCCATCGCTTAGTTCACATAAGCTCATGTTTGCAAGAAGACAGACTTTTAGCCTCTGGTTGAACATGATGACCAGAAAATATACTTGGAGACTTGATGAAGGTTACTGTAGACAGAGTAGTAGTAGCGTCATGTAGACAGAGACTGTGGTGTTTGTTTGTTCTATGAGTGAGTCTACGCTGCAGTGAATACAGTGTAAATAGACATACTGGCACTAAATTAATCAGCTCATGTGTTGGTAACCCTGCAATTATGGTATCATGAATATTAATAAAACCTAACTGTGTGAGTATTTACTCAGCTTCTTGGGAGGTAATGGCAGCTACTTATAAAATCTGCCAAAATCCAGTAGATATAGCATGAATATAGCTACGCTATGACCATCTGGGTCTTGGCTGCTGTATTTTGTCACTTGTTTTGGAATCCAAGTGCATGACTAATATACAGCAAATGCTAAATTGTAATTTCTATGTCATTTGTCAATGGGGAATACTCATGAAGCTCCAAATGATCACCTGCGAGATTGCTGAGCTCTCCAGAATTAAGGTCAGTAAACTTATGGATGACTCAATGTGAGCATTTGCATGAACCTTTTGAAAGACAGGAGCAGTTCACGGGTCATGTACAGTGGCACTTGGTTTCAAGTACTTTCCCCTTCATTGTGTTTCCTGTTTGGCAATAGCTTAGTCAAAATAGAACAAAGAAGATACAGGTTGCTGATTTGCAGGGCACGTGCCATACAAAATCAATTTTCTGTGTTAAAACATTCAGTATATGCTCCTTTTCCCACTGATTGAAAAGAAATATATCTACTACTGGTTTCCCCTGCGGCAAGTCTTGCCTGACCAACCTCGTGGCCTTCTATGATGGAGTGACTACATCACTGGTCAAGGGAAGAGCTGTGGATGTCATCTATCTGGACTTCTGTGATACGTTTGACATGGTCCCCCACAACATCCTTCTCTCTAAATTGGAGAGACACAGATTTCATGGATGAACTGTTAGGTGAATGAGGAATTGGCTAGATAGTCACTTCCAGAAAGTAGTGGTCAATGGCTCAATGTCTAGATGGAGATCTGTGCTCAGTGGTGTCCCTCAGGGGTCCGTATTGGGGCCAGTACTGTTCAATATCTCCATCAATGACATTGATAATGTGATCAAGTGCACCCTGAACAGGTTTGTGGACAACACCAAGCTGAGCAGTGTGGTTAGGGGATGGGATGTCATCTGGGGGAACCTGGACAGGCTTGGGAATTGGGCCTGTGTGAACCTCATGAGGTTCAACAAGGCCAAGTGCAGGGTCTTGCAACTGGATTGGGGCAAAACAAGACAAACTGTGGGATGAAGGGATTGAGAGCAGCCCTGCTGCGAAGGACTTGGGGGTACTGGTGGGTAAAAAGCTGGACATGAGCTGGCAATGTGGGTTCACAGCCCATAAAGCCACCCGCATCCTGGGCTGCATCAAAAGAAGCATGGCCAGCACATCGAGGGAGGTGATTCTGCCCCTCTAATCTGCTTTGGTGAGACCCCACCTAGAGTATTGCATCCAGCTCTGGGGCCCTCAGCACAGGAAAGACACGGACCAGTTGGAACGGGTCCAGAGGAGGGCCCAAAAAAATGATGAGGGGGTTGGAGCATCTATGCTATGAGGACAGTCTAAGACAGTCGGTGTTGTTCAGCCCGCAGAAGAAAAAGCTCCATGGGCACCTTATAGCCGCCTTCTAGTACTGTTGCGATAGGACAAGCAGTAATGGCTTTAAGCTAAAGGAGGAAAGATTTAGAGGATATATCAGGAAGAGATTTTTTACACTGGGGGTGGTGAAGCACTGGCCCAGGTTGCACAGAGAGGTGGTAGATGCCCTATCCCTGGAAATATTTAGGGTCAGGCTGGATGGCGTTCTGAGCAACCTGATCTAGTTGAAGATATCCCTACTTATTGGAGGGGGTTGGATTAAATGACCTTTAAAGGTCCCTTCCAACCCAAGCTATTCTGTGACTCTGTGAACAATCAACTTGGAGATTCAGCAAATGTCATAGAAAATCCTGACATGGACATTAAGAAGTTTTGTTGAGGGTGAGATGATGCAAAAGGAGAGGTTTATGTTTCTTATTGCAGCTGTGCCTCATTGGAAATTTCTGAATTTAGCTATGTTGTCAAGTTATTGTTCTTTTCCTCTTGTTTTGTAAGTTATCCATGCAGATCTATCTTTCTAAGTAAAAACAGCAAAAAAACAGACCAGAAAAAAACCACAGGAAACTACTGAGAGAATCCTGTTGTATAAAACACATCTCAACGATAGTGAAAGCAACATATATATATTCAAGGTAAACCAATTCTTACAGTTCCACTTTTTTTTTTTTTAAAGAGTGTGAATCTAGTCAAAACAATTTAGTTCAAGTTTCTGAAGGTTTTGTTTATTTACTTGTTCTGTTCATCTTCAAGATGGATCCGTGTCGTGCTACTTACTAAATAAAGAAAAATTACTCATTTCCTTAACTGGAGGGGTTTCTAACAAAGCTAAAACTTAAAACTACCATAGTGCAATAAGCAGGAACAAAGCATAGTAGGATTTCTTGTTTTCTATACATCACTGAGGAATAAAATTCCATGCAGAAGTTTAATTACTGTTGGTGGGAGGAAAAATGGAAACTGTGAAGGATTTCAGGGAAGGCATTGATAGAAAAAAACCCTGTGATTCGAGATGTGGTTTTTCCTATTGTTTATTAATGGCGATAACAATTTGTTAACATAATTCCAGTATATGTTTCTTAACTGATGTGGAAGTCACACACAGAGTGTCTTGCTGTTGTCCGTATACAGTCAAAAAGCAAGAGCAATTTGACCATATTAGGCTAATTTTGCTAGACAGATTCAGTTCATGCTTCAGCTGTCAGAACAACTGCTGCCTTCATACTGTTACTGATTTTGACATTCCTTTGAGCGACTGAAATATCGCAGATTCAAGGTAGGCTAGATAATGGCGGTGCTTTATTCTGCAAGATTTTAAAATGTGAGGTTAGCTTAACAAAATGTTTATACTGAAGAATTTTCAGGTTTTCACAAGCATAAAAATGTTTGGACTACTGTTGCACAACACAGGAAACAGATGATAAAATGAAATTATTCTGCGGATATATGTATGAATATAAACTAACGCAGGCACAAATTCATTTTGTGCATTTGATCATTTATACCATTAATAAATATAGTTTATTAATGGTCAAGCTTGTGCAGTCTTAGGTCCCACTTACAGTGCACAGGTTCAAGGACTCAGAGCAGTGACAGAGAAGAGTGAGGGGAAACCGCAAACCAATCTGATAAATGACATTAACTGTACACCTTTGGACACCTCACCTGCGCTTTTACCATCTTGTCATTAAGACAAACAAAAATGCCTTCTGCCTTTGCCACAAAGACAATGAATTATGTTACCCAGATCCCATCTCCCTAGAGAAGGGTAAACTACAGGACATAGAAAGATAGTTGGTATGCTGTTGGAGTATCCAGCAGGTTTACTGACTGTGAGAGGGACACGAGCACAGAATTCATGGTTCCTAAATTCCCTACTTCAGTCCACAAAAATGAATGGGTCTGCTATGGAAGCAGTATTGCCAAGAAAACTTGCCTTGTAGGAGTCACAGTTACTCTGTGGCAGAATTTGTAAGCTGTATAATGAATGAGAGAAGTCATATTTTTCAAACCCTTGTCCCAGCATATTCAGCCTGCACTTATAACCACGCTGAAGTTGTCTTTCCTTTTTTTTCCCGCCTCGGAGTCCCCTTCAAAATATATCTCTGACCTTCAAAGGTTTTGCTCTGTCACTGCTGTTCAGCCATTCTTAACCTTAATTAGACTGTAGCAGCTCCAGTGACACTGCTGTAATCTGCCTGGAAAGCTGCTATCAGCTTGGATGCAATTTCCGCAGATGAAGAATGCATGTGCACATGTACTGGGGGCATGTGAATTTAGATTTTAAATAGGCTCCGTATTGGTATGCATCTTTACATGTAAGACTAGTGACTACCTTTGTGTCAAATAATAATTAGCTTTAAAAAAATAAACAATTATTTATTGAGTTTGGTCTACCAAAAGTCAAGGTGCTACCCAAAATGGGATTAGAAAAACTTCCTGTAGCTCATTGGTGTGTTGGTGTAATACCTGGAGGTGTCTGTAAACACTCTTTTGGGATTAACTGCTATGGGTTTTCTCTGCAAAAAAAGCGAGTTGGGCTTTGGTGTAGAAGTTCAATCTTTGTCTTCTGCCAGTGAACCACACTGTAAAACTTACCTGTTCTGAGTCTATTTTCAAATTTGAGTCTTGACTGCTGTCAGTGCAGAATGTCCAAATCACAAAACTAGTGTTTTCTTCATTGTACCTACTGGTCTCCAATGTCTTCATTGCTTTTAGGCAAGTCGGTTTTTTGCACTCTATCTTTGTATGACTATGTAATAAAGTGAAAGCCTTCTAGTTGATGTAACCCTACTTTTGACATATGCCTATCAGCAAGGGCAGGCATAGCTTCGTAGGCTGCATGAAAAAAAGACCTTTCTTGACTTGTTTTTCTCTTTCTTGACTTGTTTTTCTCTTTCATACAATAATTTCAAGGATTAAGCATTAGCTACGAGACCAGTTCCCCCCCAAAAATAATACTCACTTCAAGTGTTCTGCAGTAAATATGACACAAGTCTTTGTTAAATAATCACTTTTCAGGTAAAAATACAATTTTGTATTCTTTTCAAAAGATGCGAATGTGAATAATCTGTCAAACAGCTTCCATTTACTAGAATTATTAAAGTTTGATTTATTTTTTAGTTATGCTGGAACTATGGGAAGGTACTTCACTTCAGAATACATGGTACAGCTTTTCCAGAAAGCTACCTATAAAAAGGAGATTAATTTTCAGTTCATATTCAGTCTTTTTTTCATCAGTCTGTATCTCAGTAAACTAATCTCCACTGCACCCGTACTCTTCATACATGGATTTTATCATTTAATATTCTGTGAAGTGTAAGTAAACTCTGGAAAATTGAACTAAAATAATAACTATCAATTAAAAATATTGACCCATATGAAGAAAACACTTCCAATGTGTCCCATTTAACTATCCCATAGGAGGAAGGAAAAGCCATTCAGGAAAAGAAATAAATCAGTTTTCCCCCATAAATGTCATATTTGGAAAATTGTCGAGAATACCATAGTTAGGAATACTTATGCTTACTATTTCCCCCAACCTTCTAATCACAGGATTCCATTTTTCCCATTTTCAATCTGAAAGGATCCGAGTTACTATTATGAAAATATTGAAAAAACCTATGAGGAAATTAGCAATTTGGCATTCAACTTATAGTTTGGGTAATATGCAGAAAGTGAACCCTAGGATGATAGTGGGGATGAAAAGGAGAAAAGATACGGAGAGAAAGAGAAAAAGGAATGCAAATAATTTATTCCAGGCACTCAATGAGACAGGAATCCTTGGGAAGTAGCATGTATTTACACTGTTAAAAATGACAAGGTGTAGACAAGCAGGAGTAATAGGATAAAATAACTTAATTCTAGTATTTTCTAACTTTTGAGAGCTTAATCTCGAAGCTTAATGTTTTTCTACTGCATATCATTGGGGTTTTGGATTGCAAAATACAGTACGTTTTCTGGAATCATATATTGAGAGATATGTATAGAGCTACTTGAAATGAGAACCTGAATCATACTCATCTATGATGTTCTGCGTTTAAATGAAATTTTTGTTTTAAATAAATATAGTAGTGTAATTCATACTTTTACAATACTCAGCATTACTCTTTTAATGAAACATATGTGAGGTACAAACATCAGCTAATGAAAAAATTTTGAGAGAATTTGTTGAAAACTGTGGATTTGCTGAGGGCTACGATAAAATGCCACATCCACTAACAGTTAGTACGATTCAGTAAGCTGTCTCTTGAAAAGGCAGCCCCAAAGCAAGGAATCTGAAAAGCTTTTAAGCCAATCTGTGTTAGCACTAACACACAAAAAGTAAAAAAAAAAAAAAAAAA
>VXBH01001825.1:143585-199863 GCA_013400035.1 Rynchops niger
AAAAAAAAAGCCACAAAAGAAAGAACTTTTTTTGAGTACTTGCAATGTTTGGACAATGCTGATTCTTATGTCAAAATCCAAATGAATTACAAAAAAACCCACCCAAAGCCATCTATCCTACCTTTCAAAATTATTTGAGTCATAATCATGGGGGTTTACATAGCTTGAGGGATAAATTAATTTGTAGTTCTAGACTTTGTTTATTTGATTGATAATCTAGGACATTTATTGTCTTTAGCTCTATATAGACAGAGGGAATTCATTTAAGTTATTGCTTTTTATCAAAGCAAAAATCTCTTAAGGTACACATTATACCATATACAGATATTATTAAAAAGTTTTACAGAGCATGTTTTTTGAAAAATACATCGTATTAATTTTATTTTGATTAAGCATAACATTGCCTCGTAAACTAAATTATAATATTTGCAACAGAATCACTAATTCATAGGTGAGAGATCTTAAGAACTTAATGAGAATGCTCAAAACATTTCATAAAGTGCAGGAATAATTCTAGAGCCTTAACAACTCTATTTTCTTTGAACATACGCCAATATCTAAGGTCATGTCTGCATCTGGGCTGCTGCACGCTTATAAAGTCTGGTTGTTCACTCTCTCATACCATCAATCACCATAGTAATTTTCACTGATTTCTGAAACCCATACGCAAAAAAAAAAAAAATGTTTAATGCACTCTGAATTCCTGTTCTCAAAATCAAGCATCTTAGTACACGTGAAGAGCTTTGAAACACTAGATCCATTCCAGTGTTTACACACATTGAATAAGCCTCCTACCAGGTTTGAAGTCATGAAAAAATGTTTTTTCCCCAGGTCAGCTACAAATTTCACTTATTTTTCCCATCCTTTTCTAGCACTCTTCGTATCTGATATGGTCTGGACACTCAGTCATGCACATTCCCTGACGCAAAAGGGGCCTTAAACATTGAACACGTCCTTGTCCCCACTCCCTGGCTTCCTGTCACATATCCTTTTTTTCATTGCAATTTCCTCTATCATATTACTATTTTTCATTAAATAATCTTTTAATTAAATAACAGGAAAAATTTCTATAGGTACATTAATGGTAAGAAGAAGACTAAGGAAGGTGTGGGCCCCCTCAGAAAGGAAACGGGGGAGCTGGTGACAAGTGATATGGAGAAGGCCAAGGTTCTCAACGACTTCTTTTCCTCAGTCTTCACTGGCAAGGGCTCCAGCCACACTCACAGAGTCACAGAAGACAATGGCAGGGGTTTGACAGAAATGCCCATCGTAAGTGCAGGTCAGGTTCGTGACCATCTGATGAACCTGAAAGTGAACAAGTCCATGGGACCTGACAGCACACACACATGCTCTCTAATATATGCCAAAAGTCATGGCAGTCTGGTGAATTCTCCACTGACTGAAAAAGGAGAAGCATAATCCCCATTTTCAAAAAGGGAAAGAAGGAGGAAACCAGGAACTATAGGCCACTAAGTCTCACCTCTGTGCCTGGTAAGATTATGGAGCAGATCCTCCTGGAGGCATTGCTGAGGCAGAAGAATAACGAAGAGGAGATTTGGTACAATCAACACGGCTTCACTAAGGGTAAATTGTGCCTCACAAACCTGGTGGCCTTCTATGAGAAGGTCACAACATCAATAGACAAGGGGAAAGCAACTGACATCATTTACCTGGACCTGAGCAAAGCCTTTGATGCTGTCCCGCATGACATCCTGGTCTCCAAGCTGATAAAACATGGGTTTGATGGACGGACAATTCAGTGGGTAAAGAACTGGCTTGACAGCCGCACCCAAAGAGAGGCTGTCAATGGGTCCATGTCCAAGTGGAGGCCAGTGACAAGTAGAGTCCCTCAAGGATCAGTACTGGGATTGGTCTTGTTTAATATCTTCGTCAGCGACATGGACAGTGGCATAGAGTGCACTCTCAGCAAGTTTGCCGATGACACCAAGCTGTGTGGGGCAGCTGACATGCTGGAGGGAAGGGATGCCATCCAGAGGGACCTTGACAGGCCCCTCAGAGGACAGAGAGGAAGGCCCACGCCAACCTCATGAAGTTCAACAAGACCAGGTGCAAGGTCCTCCATCTGGGTTGGGGTAGTCCCAAGCACTGATATGGGCTGGGCAGTGACTGGCTTGAGAGCAGCCCTGAAGAAAAGGACTTGGGGATGCTGGTAGACGAGAGGCCCAACATGAGCCGTCAGCATGCACTAGCAGCCCAGAAAGCCAATTGTATCCTGGGCTGCATCAGGAGAAGCGTGGCCAGCAGGTCGAGGGAGGTGATTCTCCCCCTCTACTCCATTCTCGTGAGACCCCACCTGGAGTACTGCGTCCAATTCTGGAGCCCCTGCTACAAGAGAGATATGGACGTGCTGGAATGTGTCCAGAGAAGGGCCACGAGGATGATCAGAGGGCTGGAGCACCTCTCCTATGAGGACAGACTGAGGGAGTTGGCGTTGTTCAGTCTGGAGAAAAGAAGGCTCCAAGGAGACCTTTTAGTGGCCTACCAGTATCTTAAGGGGTCCTACAAGAAAGCTGGGGAGGGACTTTTTAGGATGGCTGGTAATGGTAGGACTAGAGGGAATGGATTAAAACTAGAGATGGGACAATTCAGACTGATCATTAGGAAGAAGTTCACCACGAGGGTGGTGAGACACTGGAACAGGTTACCCAGAGAGGTGGTGGAAGCCCCATCCCTGGAAATTTTTAAGGCTGGGCTGGATGGGGCTCTGAGCAACCTGATCTAGTGGGAGGTGTCCCTGCCCATGGCAGGGGGGTTGGAACCAGATGATCTTTATGGTCCCTTCCAACCCTAACAATTCTATGATTCTATGATCTTGCCAAATGGTGTGGCAGCTTGAGGTTCATAGTAGATGAGGTGAGACAAGCCATGGTCAGTGAGGTTCCTCTGCTGCCCATGGCTACCCATTCCCCGGGGAGAAGCCGTCCTCACTGCGCCCCGACAGTGGACTTGACAAGCCAAGCTGTTCTTTACATCTGTATATCCAATCTGTTGAATAAATATATATATACCACTGCCAACAAATATTTGTAGATCTATAGATCAGTTATGCAATTAGAGATTGCTGTGGTGAGACTGTGTTTGAAAGATTGATAAATCAGACCAGTTTCAAACTTCAAAACATCTCAACTGGATTTGATATTCATTAACAAAACACATTGCCAAGGGCTTAGTTCTTAAACACTTTCAGTCATTACCTGCACCTATACAAAACAACTAGTACTTAGCGCTTATGTCTTGAACTAGGTCTTAGCTCCACAGAGCTGGCGCCATACAGCTAGCACTGTTTTTAGTCTACTCAAGGTAGTCCTTCACAAGAGATATTCGATGAATGAACCCTAGAGGTCTCTCTTCTTTCATCCCTGTCTTTCTGCCCTCATCATTGATGTTTTATACCCTTTTGCGCACTCCCAAAAATAAAAGAGAGTGATCTCATAGGGTCTTTATGGCGTATTTTTCGGGCTTATCCTGACCCTTGTTTCATTTATTCTGCAGACATCCTTTTTACCTGTTCTTCAGGATTATTTTGGTTTTAAAGACATCTTTACTGCCTGTTCTACATCCTTAGTACTTCTCTTGTGAATTTTACTACCAGCACACGTCTTCCTGCACCCTGTTTGGGCAACTATACTACAAGTCTCTTGCTGCCCCTTTGCAGTTTGGTTACTATTAATATAAGACCAGCTGTGTTGCATAAAGGTTGTTGGTGGCATTACAACGTTACAAAACAGTTACATACTCTCATCAGTTATTCTGTTTTATTGTGATTATGTCTAAATTCAATCAAAAAAATACTAATTTTATTTTGCTTAAGGTAAATTTACTTTTGGGATTCAACAGGCTCCCATTTTGGCTACAGCACATACATATACGTAAATATTTCTGTAGGCATACATAAATATTTTTATAGATATAAATATCCTAAAGATAGAAAAATAAAGATATAATTCTCTGTTATGGTCACATAATGGTTCACAGGATATCCCCGGTGAAACTTTTCCATGGAGTTATTGGTTAAAGGCTATATGGAAGGACAGGGATTTTCAGCTTAGGAAGAGCCCCCCCTAAGATTTCCTCCATAAGACGTTAAGGATAACCAAACCATGGTGATTAGAAGATGTTAGACTCCATGCAGTGTTCCATCCATCTTTCTAAAACTATTGAGTTTATTTTAAAGATACAGAGTCTAAATAGGTAAGTAACTTTCTCAGGTTCAAATAATAAATTAATGATCTGTAATGGGGACTAGTTTTCTGAACTCATTAAGTGCTAGAACTTGTCTTCTGGAAATAATTTGCACAACAAAAGATCATGTTTTGTTTATAGTTTATAGGATACCCTCAAAGGTGAAGATATACCGAGAGAAACAGAATTAAAACAACAAAATTGCTGTCTTCCAATACATGGACCAGAATCTGCGTCTGGAGAGTAACTGAGAAATGTGCCCTTAAGTTAAAAAACTTAAACAGCCCATACTTCCGTTGTCTTGTGTTTAATTGCCTTAATTTTAACCAGCAAGTCCAAAGATGATTAATTTTTTTTTCTTTAATCCTGTTCATTTCTCTGTTTGCAAGACAGTTCTCTTCCATGAGTCTTTTGAGAGCAAGCCTTTGAGGCAATGAACGTTTTACCTCTGTATCTGTCATTAGTTCAGGTCACCTTTGGCCAGGTCATTTCCATACAGTGACTTCAAGCCCTTTCAAATATCTTCTAGGACAACTGCCAGTAGATCTGGCCTTTCCTGCTTTGGGTACAGTCTCAAAGGATTGTTTTATGAGCAGTCTCAAAGGATTATTTCTCCAGATATTACAGTTCAATTCCTAGGCTTGGGAGTGGTGGAAAAGCTGAAAAGCTTTCTAATGAAGGGGATCTTAGACTATAAATTAAGAAATTTCAGCCTTGGAAGATGATAAGACTTCTGTGGACTAGGTAATTTCAGACTTAAATACAACTGAGATGCATTGACCCAGAGGTTTAGATAATGCACAGGGAGATTCCCTTTGGTTTATTCTGTGGAGTCTGAATTTTATTAAATCTTATCTAAATGAAGAAGGTCAAATGAACAAGGCAATACACTTCATTTAAACGGATATAATCTAAATCATATTTTTCCTTATAGGTGAGTTATATTGCATTACTAAAAATGTTAATGCTTTCATGGTTGGAATAAAGAATTTAAATTCCTGTGTGTGTCAATCAAATTCTATATAGAATAAATATCTACTATGTAGATATAAATACATCAATTTCAATGAAATGTATCAATTTCAAGTCCTCTTGGGTCCTTCTTTGTTTAGTGTTGTTTATTTTCTAAATACCAGATGATTCCTTCATTTTGGCTTTTGGTTTCCTTTGTTGCTCATATCTAATAGAAATATATTCAACTGAAGGATAAATTATGTTACTATTCCAAATAATTGTCAAAACGTTTGAAATGCATGTAGGACTTCCATGATGATGAGTTCATACTATGAAATTTTCATCTCTTGTAATAATCTTAGAAATCAATTTTAGACCAGAAAGTTTCTGTTGCATTATGGGAAAAACATGGAATTGTTCATATGGGATAAGCAACACCTCCCATACGGCTACTAACGTAAAAATTTGTGATTTATTCAAAGGAGTATCTCTTTTGTATCTCAAAGATATGCTACAAATTTAAGCCTTAAAAATATTTCTACTTATCCTTCTCCATAGATTAGTGTTTCATTGCTATCCCTCTTCAGACGCTACAAAAATACTGGGATTACTGAAGAAAAAATCATCAACTGAGCATGACTAAATCCAGGGTTTCCTGGAAGCAAAATGGTCTTTCCAAATATAACATAATATTTCTTTGTAAGAAAAGGAAGAAGCAGAATAATTAGGGTGAAAAGAAAGATGAAGGGTTATTGCCAGCTTGGAACGAGGCAAAAAAGCCTGACTCATGAAAAATGGCTTTCTGGGAATTTTCAATTCTATAGCAGAAACTCCTGCGTCAGACATTCCTTTATTGTCATCCACCTACCCCAACAAAATTTCATAAAGCTGGGCAACCTTTTCTATAATTACCTAAAGGTAATCATAATGGAAACAGCCTCCTAGGAAGACAGATTGTACTTCTGAAAGGCAATAACTTAAATTTGTATAAAAGAAATAACTGCACTAGACATGTTGAAATTAATAATACAGTCATGAAAGCCTGGATTTGGGTAGATGACTAAATTGAGAAAAAACTTAAATGTCTCTAAGGGAGTCTTTCCCAAAGGAGTTACATGTCTGGCTTGTTTCATTCTGAGTACCAGTAGCGTCGTTTTCACTGTTTAAGATCCGTATATAGTTCTTCACTTGCCTCAGCAACTGAGGAAACAGAATGGATGCGATGATGACAGGTTTTCTTAGGACAGTGTCTTTACAGACATAGAATTAACAAGTAATTTAGGCTGGAATGAAAAACACACCTGGTGATTAAAAATAACTTATTTTTTTTCCAAAGAGAGAACCGACCAAAAAAAAACCTTATTTCCATTTAAATGTGCATGTGGAAGGCACAAAAGAATACTCCTTGCAAAAATTATCAAGAAATGATGATGTTTCCCAGTTAACTCTGTCAAAAGATCTATCAATTTTTTTTCCTCCTTCTAAATGTATCTATCTGTCTCGATATATTTTAATCCCAAATTTTAGAATACAAATACACTTTAATTATCAGTGTGATGGAGTTTCTGGTTCTTCATATTTGCTACTGGGCACAAGGAAAGAAGGAGAATAATTAACCTTCATTAGCTGCACTGTCTGACTCTTTGTCTGAAAATAGCCACATAATAAGAGTACCTGGAAAAAAATAGCAACAGGTCACAAATTAGGATGTTGTTAAAACCCAATCAATGTTACTATGAAATCATGAATAAAATAGCTTGCTTGATTGATTCCCTAGCTAGTTATAAAAAGAAAGAAAAAGTTACCAGATGTACCAGTAGACAGCAGAAATTGCTACTACCCCAGGAGCTGCGGGACCTACAATAATTGAGGAGATAAGGTCGCATGCATGAGAGGTTATAAATTGTCTGAAGGTTTCTACCTGTGTAAATAGATGAGGATGTACAATTTAGCTTTTGACGAAGACGGTCTGAGATACGTAGAGCAGCGGGTACTCTGAAGGTGTAATAACTGGTTGAGAAGAGGTAGGTTCTATTCACGCAGTATACTCCGTTGAGAACTGAACGATATGGGAGGTGTTTGCTATCCATGTCAACTAACGAAGGAGTTACAGGAAGCAGCAAAGGACTGATGTCTGCAGTCCCTTTACCAGTTGTTTCGATGGATAGATTACTGTTTTCTAGACTTCTACTTGCTTCAAGAAGGAAGATCCTGCCTCAGCTGAGGAGGTGCGAGGGGAAACCACAAACCCTCTAAAAATCTGATAAAATATTGGCAAACAACATGTGCACCTTAAACCTTAAACAAAGTATATGGATGATAAAGGCTGGGAAATTGTATACTCCAGGTGTTCAAAAATGCTACTGTAATAGATGCTTTTGCTGCAGTACTAGAAGATAAGTTTGTTGCATATCAGTTCTTACAAGTAAGCATCGGTTTTCTGTCTTCTCAAGAACCTGTACTTGTTCTTTCTTTCAAAAAATTATTTTGATTCACATTAAAACCAATGAGCATATAGGGAAAATGTAAGGTACTTCAAAGCCAGAACAGACTGACATTCACATTGCAAGCTTCAGAAATGTAATATTTCTGTCGTAAGTATAAAGCAACTAGGACATAAGTTATTTCATCTACCTTCCACTGTACACTTTGCTCGTACGCTTTGCTTAAACGCTTTAAACACAGAAAGGGTAGCTTACTAAAATACAAACATAGCATCTTCCTTTGTAGTTAATTCAACCACTTTGAAGCCATTATTCTCCTAGGAAAAGCTCAATAACTGCAACAGGCTTTACAACAGGCCCTGTGAGTTTCGGTTATTGCAAAATCATCAATGGAGTTACAGAAAACTCTGAGATTCCTTTACAGAAAAGACAGATCTTCCTGCTTCTCACAGAAAGCCCTTGATTTCTAAAACACCTACTGTGACTGGGACCTTTCACCAGAAAAGTGTGAAGAAAATAGATCTTCACATGTCCTTTACATATGCTATATTTTTCAGGTTAGAATTTTTTAGACTAGAATCAAATATGACTAAAGACTAAGAGTAATTTATAAAAAGACTAAATAACACTTAGTAAGACCGAATCAAATATGACTACAATTTAAGTCCTTGCTTTACTGTTGACTTCTTGTATGACTTTGGGCACTTTTTTCCCATTTATTTGCAAATATCAATAACTTTCGCCACTTTCCACAAGCATTGCGTTTAGGTGAAATAGAAAAGGGAGTGTTTATATATTTTTGAAAGCTCTGATACTGCAAATCTATTTTTCCACAATTTAGTATGGGAAATTTAGACACAAACCACTGACAGTTATCAGTATTGTGTTGTCTTTCTAACTCCACTTGTAATCATAGGACCTACATCAGCATCTTTGTTTAAGTCAATGCTCAAGAGTTAGTTTGATTCTTGCAGCTTACTTCTGTTTAGACAGATTGCATAGGGTGACAAAGAGCTGCTCTACTTTCTCATTCATTTCCAGAGGAGAAATTTAGGTCATGTAGGAGAAGAGACAATTGCTGCGTTGTGCGTCAAAAGCCTTTCCTGTACCCATTACAGTGGTTCGGACACAACGTCCCACAGCCCTCGAGGAAGAAGAGGTAACCCAGCAATCAGAGACTGTTATTCCATGATACTTAGGGGTTTTGTAGGTCGTTGAGAGCGTTTATGATGGCTTGAGTGCGTATGACCGTGATGACCACATGACCTGGGGAAATGTACCAATTGCGCCTGCTTCGTTTATTTTATTCACAGTCTTGTTTTATTCACAGTCTTATTTAGCTTGATCTCAAAGTGCTTTGCAGTTTGGTTGCTCATCTGTTCCTGTGTTTTCTGTGCAAATTACCATTACAGGCTAAAGATCTGAATTAGAGTCACCAAGATTCAACCTTTGATGGCTCAGCCTCTGTAAAGCCGGATGCATTTCTTCATCGAGCAATGTACACATCTAGTAACAGAGGCAATCACATGGTCCTTTTTAATGGATATGTATTATGGGAAAACCGTTTTCACAGACACACAGCTTTAACGTCCACCCTGTTACCTGCCCATGGAAGTGCCAAACCTGAGCAGTTTGCTTCTGAATTATGAAGCTTCTTACACTGAAGTAATGTTTTTGGGTGATCTGGTAGCACAGCGGCTGTGGCTCTGTGGGTATTAGTGCCTCCAGAGAGTGGTGGCTAATGTATTTCACCTGGAAAACAGAGAAAGCCAATCTTCATTTCCCAGTCTAGCTTATTATAGGTTTCAGTTTGGAAAGAAAAATAGTTAACATGCTTTAAAGGTCTAAACTGGAGGAAGAGATTAAATATATTGTACCTATGTAACTAAAATCCCTGTAAGCAAAAGTAAAAATATTTTCTCACATTCACATTACCGTATGTGCTATTGGAGAACAGATGCTCTTCTAAGTATAGCAGTTATTAAACTGAATTCTTATTTACTGGGCTGACCTTTCTTTGAATTTATTTTTGAAGATAGTTTTCTTGTTTTGGCATAAATCTTAATTTACTCCAGAGAGAGCAGTAGATGATGACATTTCTGTTTGTAGTAAAGCCTAAACTTTTCCGTGAGCTCTGTGATTTTTTTTTTATTAGTTGCTAAGTTATTCAGGTGATATTAAAATAAACCTCATCTTTGTTCTTGAGTTGTTATATTTTTTTTTTTTGCCACTGTATATAAGCAAAGATTGAGAGTCTCCTTAGGGAAAAGATTAACATTCTTCCCATTTTACTGACGAGTGAAGAAATCAGCCATTTGGAAATAGCTTCAAATAGTTTTTCAGGCATATTTTAAAATAATTGCCACATCCTCAAGGATTATAGCTACAATTAAAGATGAAAACTATTTTCATAATGGTGCACTGTTATGAACAATGTCGATATTTTTACTCGGAGGAAAAACTCCACATTTGTAGAAAAAGCGTACCTTTTACTACAGACCTTTGGATGCTAAACGTGCTTCTTTGTGTACATTAACACAGTTTTTTTGCCTTTACATTTGGGGAAATAATTGGTGCTCATTCTGTCTTCTCCGTCTACTGTGAAGTGCATAAAAACCACCATTTATTCCAGTGCAGACCTGGCTAATAGTATGTGGCGCGGGAAAGATATGGGGTGGGAGGGGAATCCTTGTGTTGTCTCTTACTTTGTTGTAAGACCTTTTACAAGTGTTCAGAACAAAACCAGTAAGGAATAGCATAGCCCAGCAATTTATTGCAGGACAGCAGGCATTGATCTGCTAGGTACTTGGGTTTTTTTTTTTCATAGTTTCACTGACTTGTGTGCATTCTTTTTTAGAAATTTCTCAAAGGCTAGTCACTTTTTACTTGGAAATGGTTACAATCTTCCGTCATTTGGTAGAGAGAATGTGCTCTACTCCAGCTAAAATTACAAGAACAAAACATAGGATGTTCAGTAGGGGACAAAAAAGCCGACTAACCATCAACAGAAAAATATCGCTTACCACACTTACTGTCAATAAGAGAGCAGGAAATAAGAAATAAAGAAGCAAGAGAAAGCCAATATGCAAAAGCAGCCAAAGTTTCACTATAAGCCAAAATTTTAAGTGGCTGAAATATGGTCAGGAATAATATATATATATATGAATGAGCTATGCAAAACCATGTAACTTTAAACATTATTGCAGGTGAATATCCAGTTCTTAATATCTTTCTCTGCTTGCTGGTCTTTGACAAGATTTCAGGCACTAAACCATGTTTGATGAAAAGGAGTACATTGAGCTCAGTGAGGCGGAGCCAAAGAAAAAGCCACGTGAACCATGAGATTAGCTGTTAAAGCAGAATCATCCTTGAAAAGAAATATCCAAAGGAGGAACAATAGTTGGCATCTAATGTGCTCTCCTCCCATGAAGGTCTTCTGGCAAGTGATTTTGGGTGTTCCTGATACAGCAGGATGCAACCACAAACCGATCTCTTGAGAGGGAAGATAAAATCTCATATGATTCATCATCTTTTGCCTCCAATTTAGATAACAGCTTGGTAGTTGACCATAAACTAGACTCCTTATCTTCTCTTATCTGAAAATGTGTAGAAAAATTCAGAGTTTATTTTAGGATTTCTGTTGCTCGGTCAGCCTGTGCTGATTAGCAATAGCTGGAATACAAAAGATGGCTGGACAATTCTTGTTGTGATTATACCTTCGGATATTTTAAGTAATCTATAATCCAGATGAGCCCTATGCTGCTTTTGCCTTTTTTTTTTNGAGGGATGTGGAGTGGTAGGATGGTGATATGAAAAGTTTTTTTTTTCCTATCCGTGAATTCCAGTGTTGGCCTGAACACCGATGTGCACCATTCAGAAATGGCTCACTTTAATCCCAGAATGATGGTCGCCACAAGTTTTCCCCCTAGCCGGTGGAACAAGGATGAGCCTTGCAGTGAATCACGTGAATTACAGAAACGATCTCACCTGTAGCTCCAGGTAGTCCACTAGCACAGCGTAGTTTGCTGTGCCCAAATTCAGTCTTTGTGAATACCTTAGAACGGACGCTTTAAGCATTGACCTAAAGGGGTATTAGGAGTAACTATCTATAGTAACTCATTTCTCCTTTCATAATACTTCCTGTGGATGATGCTTACTCTTCTGTTCAGTCTAATGAAATAATGAATCTGAAGCACATTGAGTAAGAAACACAAAAAACACCAGTTAGTGTTGTGATTTGTACGGAGCAAACCTCTCACGTGTTATAAAAACAGAACATTTGAGATTAATTCCTCTATTTTGGTTCATATGCACTCTAATTTAACAAAGCTGAAAGGGAAAGAGAAGGGATATTAAGGTTTTTTTCTCTCCGAAGCTTGAATTGCAGGTTCAAATATAGATTTATTTCTTAAAAAACAATAATATAATGCCAATCCAAAATGGATGTCTCAGTCCTTTGTCTAAAAAAAAAAATTCCTCATGGAACTAATTGGGTGAAGATATTAAGACCCTGCTTTTTTATTTATTTAAATATGAACTATATGCAGACATATAGGTTAATTGAGACATATGTTTGCTACACTGACTACATTTTATGACTTGGATCAATATCTATAAGGTAACAGTCAACCCAAATCCTGCAGTACATCCCTGATGACAGAACGTCGAAGGGAAGAGGAGGTGATAGTACAGACAGTTTTAACTTTACTTTCACGGGAAAGCTTGTGCGGGGATAGACTATCTTCGAAAAGCAAAGGGATGTGGTCAGGTCCCACCCCGTGGAGACTCAGCACCTTCCCGGAGCGGTTCCTGGGGGCTGAGTTTCCAGGTCAGCGTAGCTGGGGAAGGCAGCAACATCCATGTGCAGGAGAACCCTGGTGCAATGCTGACTGCAACCTGCTAACTGAAAGGTGTCATTGATATCTACACCAACTTCAAGTCTTTTTGACCTACTGCCTCAAGCGAAACTGGACTTGCCTCAACTTCCTGTGACAATTGCATACAAAGCTGTATTTCTCCTGGCTCCTTCCTCAGAAAATGTCCATTTTCACTGTTCCCACCAAATCAGCTCACACGCATGCTATCTGCATGATTAGGCACAGGAAAGTTAATCAAATTCTGAACTTCGACACTCTTGTTATTTATTGTACAATTCTTGGCATCTGACCTAGGATTAGGCTTACCCTGCCAACTGCATAGGATACAACACAAAAAGATATTTGGATTTAGTTACGCATTTACTTTTTCATTTACTTATTGCGTAATCATTGCAGTTCACACACTTAAATAAATTAAAACCTGCATTGACAAATTTCTAGCTTAAAAATAGTTACCTTCTATTTGAAATAGCCCTTCCTGATATATCTTAAAGATTACTTGCAACACTCAGAATGATCACTGTGCCTTTACTGTGCTTCACTTTTAATCTCCCTGCTGTATCAGCTTCCATATTTGCCTCATTTTTTTGCTGTAGTCTCAATATCAGCTGTTGCCAGGGTTAAAACTGCAACATTTTCTGCTGTATTTCACGGGTTCTGAACATTGATGCATGCTCTGTTCCTCCTTGTTTATTTAAGCTCAGGTTCTTATTCACTGCTATTGGTGTACAGAACTTTCATTGCTTTCAAATCTTCATTTAGAATTTGTGTACGCTTGATTTCAGCGTCAGACATTTCAATGTCTACTACATTAGTACCATATCAAGATATTTTAACATATGCATTCCATATTTTTTCTATTTAGGTTATTATAAGAAATAATAATTTCCCATAACTTCCCCAAGTAATAACTGGAATGTTTCTTCTCTTTTGTAGAACAAATGGTTATTTCATCCTGAAATTTTTAATTAACCATTTAGATGTGATTGACCGGTTTCAGTAGAAGGAAGGAGGTGAATTTTTCATGTTGCACACACTTTTTCAAATGTTAACTTCTTACCATCAGGTAAGAGGAGGAAAAATGATATCTCACAAATTGTCATGGGATGGAAATCTGCCTCCAGCCATTATCACTTTTCCCACACTTTTAAAACCAAATGTTTTAACTTTCTGTAATTGCTTTCCTTCAAATAAAATATAAAGAAAGCAAGCAGATTATCTCAAAAGTATGTAACTAATGAACTGATTTGCTTAAATATGGCTTTCTAATACTACATTATTTGCCTTATCATTCACTATTCATGGAGGATATCAATTCAGTTCTAATGCATCCTTTCCTTGCTTATCCATTTTATCATACCATTCCTCGGCTCCATCTCCATTACTGAAATCTGGTATCTCAACATCTAGTTGACACTGTTTGTTTCTTCATTTAGTCTCCTATTATAGTTCTTTCATCTTTTTTTTTTTCGTTATAGATTTTTTCTGAGCCATCTGTTTTCTCCCGGTCCGGGCCTCCAGTGTACTAGTCCTACAGAATGCAGATGGCTAATTTCATCTGCTGTCACTATTTTTAAGAGTAAAACACTCACCACCAGCCTCAGCGTGGGGAACCTTGATCTGACGAGATTTGAAAAGGAGACGGCAGAGGGACAGTGAAAAGGAGGAATTGAGAGGACACAGCACAAGTTTTTCATGTTGCACACATGAGCTTTGTGGGGGCTCTCAGATGTCCTGTCACCCACCTGCCCAGAGGGAGAGGGGATTTTGTTGGCTCTGTACTCTCCTCTCAAGTATTGCTGCAGCTGACGGGATGCTCTGTGGCTTTTGTTGTCTGTGGTTTCTACAACCTCCATGCCTGTAGAATTATTACAGGAGCGGTTGTTTATCCTAGAGTCTAAGAAGGAGTTATTCTCTCTAGGAGATACAAAGGCTACATAGATTTTCTCACCTTACCTCCTCAGTTGGTCACAAGTTACTAAAATTAGGGCTTTTTAAATTTTTAATTCCACAGTTTTATTTTGTTTTTTTTTTTAGGAAGGAATGTAAAATCACAGGCTCAGCTCCTAAATACAGAGGGCGTAGGATGCCATGAGAGACACAGGCTGCAATAATATTTCTTGCAGGATGAGTTTTGTGCTAAGCCAAAGGGGAGCCACTGAGGCGTGTAGATTGCAGGTACTGTCTATAACTTCATTAAATTAATGTGACACTTCAAACTCATTTTCCAGATTTTCTACATCCAGGACAATATAATCTAACTTTCTGTAATATGTATTTATAATCAACCTGTCATATGGTATGAGAAATATTAGAATTTAGTACTGGAATTCATAGTATGTGAATTCATGCCCAAATATGTTCCTACTTACCTCTTGAGGAGTGCTTAATAGGTATTTCAATATTCTTTAAAGACTAAATTTTAATGTTTCTACAGCAAGTAGCCCATTGCTACCCAGAGACCTGGTGTTTCCTCAGTCAAAATGTGCCCAAACACAGTGCTGATGTATGTTAAAAAATATTCTTGTAAATCATTGTTGTTAAACATTTATGGCATTAAAACCTTTGGAGTTACTTACATTTCACTGCTGAAATGAAAGAGCATAATTTGAGTTGATGAGGTAGTCCCTTGTCTTTCAAGTCGTCTTTCAAATTTAAAGTAATTTTTGTTGTGCCTTTCACTTTTTCATTTGATGGCAAAGGGCATTAAGTAAAGAAAAGTCTCGTCTAGATTTACTGAGAAGCAACCTTGAGTTCTAGTTAGACTTACTTTGCTCACTCTCAGAATGGGAATTAAAAACTAAAGTTATATTAATTAATTCTTGAATTATACTGAGTATCTGCGTGTTTCAAGATGTAAACACACTGAAAATAAATATGTTTCTTTTTTTAAAGTCTGTTTAATTACCTAAATTCAAATAGAAAATAACCCATTCTTCAATTTTATATATAATAATATCGTTTTTCAGACAATTCCTTTCAAATTACTTCTGTCTTCTGGAATTATAGAAGAAAAATTATATAGTGAATAGTTTAATTGACAGGAAAGTAAGTAACAGGTTTTCATCTAAAAATAAAGTGCTGGAAGCTGAGATGAAGCAATTCCAAGTTTTAAACATAATCTAAACAATAATTCCCAGAAAAGAATTCCCAGACTGACTAATTCTTGGAGAAGGAAGTAACAACACCTATTTCATGAGAATAATCTGCCAAGGAACCTACAAATTCTGATGATTCTAGGTAGGAAAGAGAAAATAATTTTCAGAATCTGGCAGTTACTACCAGACCTGTTAACAATGTAATTTGCCTGCAGGTTAAGCTGTTGGCAGACATTCCTCAGTAACAAGGCTTTAAAACAGTAGAAAACTGATTCTTGATTTGAAAAAAATGTAAATAGGAGTTTTCAATCAGTGACTTCGGGAAGGCATTTGTTATTTAGATGTTATTAGTTACAGTGCCTTGACACACTGCGGTACCTCTGACTATTAGAAAGGTTAATATAATGATTTTAGCAAGTTTGCTGTTGGCAGATAAGCATTTATTTTAGATGCTGTGAGCATACCTAGAAATGCTAGAGATAATGCAAGCTAGTTAGAATAAGAAGTAGATTTTATACAATTTTTTTATGACTGGCCCTACCAAAGTTCAACTTACGCTCGTAGAAAAGTCTTAAAATATTCCTGGTTTTGTAGGTCTCTTTGTGAAAGGTAGGCCTTTATGTGTATAAATATTAGAATTTACATCCAAAAAACCCTCATTCATTCTAAAGTTTCAAATAGTTCCCATGTTTGTATTCTCAAACTTAAGCAACTTTGCAGACTTTAGCCTACACATATGTCACGGTGAGTTCAACGCATCTTTTTGTTGTATAACTTTGTTAGTCGTGTACCATGTTTTAACGCACAGATTTTGTGATGATCACATATATTCTGTCTTCACCTAACAAGATGCAGACGGGATTCTGCATTTCCACAGAAATTCCCTTTTGTTTATGTGGAATATCAAAGTAGAGTATTCTGGCCCACTGGCCATAACAACACTGAGAACTGATGATAACATTACAACAAAGTGGGATGACAGAGGTGAAACATGAGCAAAAAAAAAAAAAGTAATAACTATTTGCTCGGTGGATTTGTATACGTGTAAGCACGCGTGTCAGGCCCTTATCCATTTTGCATCGGCTTGTCACATAAATCGATAGCCTTGATCCTGCCAGAAGCACCATTCTGATTTGCAGGTGCAGACACAGATTGCTGAACTCTGCTGTGATTTGCCTGAGACACAGATGTAAGAATGCAGAGGCCACCTGAGCAGTCCTCAAGAAGGTAAAATTAAATCTTAGGTTGAACGCTATCTCATAATTTATTTATTTATGAGTAAAAGCAAACTACAGGCAGGCTTCCCCATACCTAGTATGTGGAGCTCGTTGGGAAACCTGCCATAGCTTCTGTCTCCCAGCAGTTTCCGTTCTAAGTCCTTTTAGTTGGGTAAAACAAATTTTGGTGATCGGTGTACAGCATACCTGCCGAGACACTGGCTCTGTCTTACTCTTGTGTTGACTGAGGCAAGACATGCTAGAAGAGTTTGAATTATGTGTGCATTACGGTTACTGCATGCAACACATTCATACTTGTAAACTGCTACTGGTGGCAACGGCTTCACCATGGCAAAAGCGTTTTTGCTCAAGAATGCATCTAGAATACTAGATGATAAAGATGAGGCCAGAACTGAATTATTGTTTCCCTTGGGAATGAAGAAAGCACCACAGCACGAAGCAGAGAGTTTGACCTTGTGGCCTTAGGAACTTTTCTGATTCCTATTCCAAAATCTTGGTCTAATCCCTCTGCTTTTCAGATTTTCTTCAGCACAAACTTTTAGAAATACATAACTCCTATGTTTTTTATATATGTATATATATAGGATGCGTTATATAAAACTTCACTTTTTAAATACTGTCAGGAACAGCAAGCACAGCCTCCCTGTGGCAGAGGAAAATGCAGAAATAGCTCTTTGTGTGATTTGCAGAGCTGTTCAATAGAGCTGCTGGTTCGAAAGGCAATTCAAGACAAGAGCTGGCTGCAGCAAATCTGGAAATGATAATTTAGAATGTCAAGAAATTTCCTCTATGGAAGGTGATTTAAAATGAATTAACAAGAAAATTCCATTACCACTTGTGAAGGAGAATGGCACTGTTGGCAAACTTCTGGGCCTTGTTATTACAAGCATGGCAGCAGAAGTCAGGGCGTTCTTGTAGGAGTTAGTTATTAAACCCATCATCTGTAGATTACAGCACATCGTCAAATGAGTAACTGAATTGGCAAAAAAAAAAGGAGGAAATCCAAGGCACCAATGGCTTTCTCTCAAGCTGTCAAGACACTTAGAGTGGAATCTTGCAAAGGTCTGCCTGGGGCCTGTTTCTGTTCAATATTTCCATCAATAGCTTAGATGGATGGAATAAAGGAAATGAAAGCCGAAGAAACAAAACTGGGAGGAACTGTTAATTTTCTGGAGCACAGAATCTGAATAAGTTAGGATAAATTAAATGAACTTTGATCCACAAAATTGCTTTCGATAAAAACAAGTATAAAGTTCTACATGTTGTCTGGAAAATCAAATGCACAGATACTAAATTAAAACTTGGGTAAACAACAGCATTGCAGATAAAAAGATTTAGGGGTTTGAGTGGATCAAAGTCCTTGAATATGAGTCAACGACATGATGCTGCCGTAAGAAAGACTAAGCTCGAATTCATGAAAAACGATTCTGTGTATGACAAAAAGCAGAGAGATGAATGGTTCCATTCAGCTTGTCTCTGCTGAAGCAGGGGACACTGCGTTTGATTCTCAGTGAATAAAGAGAGAGAGAAATCTGAGACAACCCATGGGAAAGCAGTTAGACATGAGAAAATTAGAAAATGAGGAGTTTTCAAAGGCACAAAAAAAGGAGACTGAGATGACATCTGACAGTTGTTCTGATTTGGAAAAGTGTTATGAAAAGGAAATTTTCTCTCAATACCTTGGTTTTTTAGATATTGGTTAAGAAAAAAAGAAGCTGTTCTATGGCATGTAACCAAAAAGCACTTGTGCATGGCACCATATCTGCTGCCCTCCCTAAATACTCCAGAGCACCTCCATTCTCTAAGTATTCCCTCTCAAAGGGTCTCCAGTGTAAAACCATCTCTGGGTCAGTAATCCCAATACAGCTCCAATACAACGTAAACAAACGAACAAACACTTAACTGCTGTCCAAGGATAAAGTAAGCTAGAATATTGACTTGAAAATTAGATAGCTGCTCCCTGGATTGGGTAAACAAAAGTTCTGCCGGGTCGCGCTCTCTCTTCTGTGCTAAATACAATGACTCTTCTGTCCCTGATACTCAGGCTCTGCCACAGGACAGACCAGCTGCTGTTTGTGTTCTGGAGACCTGGACACAATCATCAGAGGGCTGGAGCCCCTCTACTGTGAGGACAGGCTGAGAGAGCTGGGGGGGTTCAGCCTGGAGAAGAGAAGGCTCCGGGGAGAACTTAGAGCCCCTTCCAGGCCCTAAAGGGGCTCCAGCAAAGCTGGGGAGGGACTCTGGATCAGGGAGGGGAGCCATAGGATGAGGAGTAATGGTTTTAAACTGAAAGAGGGGAGATTTATATTAGGTATCAGGAAGAGATTCTTTGCTGTGAGGGTGGTGAGCCCCTGGCCCAGGTTGCCCAGAGAAGCTGTGGCTGCCCCATCCCTGGAGGGGTTCAAGGCCAGGTTGGACGGGGCTTGGAGCAACCTGGTCTAGTGGGAGGTGTCCCTGCCCAGGGCAGGGGGTTGGAACTGGATGATCTTTAAGGTCCCTTCCAACCCAAACCATTCTATGATTCTATGATATCACTTTACAAGTATTTTATTTTTCCATGGTTTTTTATGGGATTCTGCTGTAACCAGTGTGATTCATTATGGACTCAGCTAAATCAGCTTAGGGAGACTGATACAGTACATTTTTATGCACTGTCTGTCACCTTCCTTTTCTGGCTCTGTACAAAACACTTCCCTCTTTTAAGGGAAGAACTGGGAAAAGAAAAGAGTAACACCCTTTCAATGTATCTTGTTTCCAGCTGAAAATTCAGCAGGAATGTGGGTTTTCAGATATAGAATTGACAAGGTATTTCATGTTTTACACAATCATCTGAATACAAAGTTGTGCTGACTTTGTTAGATTTGGGTGGCTATTGCAGGCACAGCAAGTATGTGATGCTGCGTACAAACTCCGCTGGACCATGACTGCTCCTGTTCCTGCATTCCACCTCAGTTCTTTAACCAGAGAAACTGCAAGTACCTTTTGCTAGAGTTGTCTTTGAATGGCCTTCAGTCACCGCATGGAAATGCTTGAAACCTTTCTTATGGGTGTCATCCAGGTTTGTGACTGGTTCCCTACTGGGGAAGAGAAGAGTGAAGACCAATATGTTCCCATGCAGAATGTGTGGGAACTGGGCTCCTTCTAGGGTGGGAAGTGGAAAGACAGGAAAAGATCCTTTAATACTTGGAAAAATAAGAGAAGAGACAGAAAAAGTAAGAACAGAGTCAAGTTGGTAAGAAGTACCTGTTTTCTGCAATGTTTTTCTTCCTTCTTCTTTAAGGTGTTTGTTATTCTCAGTCACCTCAACTTTTTTCTCTCAGTTATTCTCAGTCACCTTTCCCTTTTTTCTCTCCTCCCCTCCCTGCCTGCCTCCCTCCCCAAAGCAAGAGGAAATTAGGCTTTGTCAGGAGACAAACTTTATCGAAGCCATTCTCATGACTCAATAAAATTTTGCATACTGGTGATGGGGACAGAGTCGCAGAAACTCTGTCCAACTCCACACCCAAAGGATATCAAAAAATGGAATAAATTTTCAGGTTCAGAGAAAACTGTGGGTTGGCTAGATTTGGTGGATGTTAGAAGAGCAGCAAAGTAGGTCTAATTACTGGCAAGTCCATGAAAAGAGCGACTGCAATAACAAAGGAGAAAAATAACAGCATGAAAAAGAAATAATTGCTACAGTGTTAAGCATCCTCTTTTTCCCTGAAGCTGAAGCTACAAAGCCCCCTTACAGAGTAAAATCTGGGGTGATTCCAGTAAACCATCAGTTTCCTAGTTGCTTTATAGTTTTGTTTCTGTGGATTGTAAAGACATCAGCATGGAAGATAAAAATAATTTAACAAACAATAATGTTGTGAGCAATTACACTATTATTACTGAGGTTTAAATAAAGGATTTTCTTTAATCAAGTCTCCTTTTGCACTTCATTAATTCAGAGTTTCTTGTTTTGAAGTTCAAATGTGAAGATCTCCCAGTCCTGTTTAGTTCATCATTCTGCATCCAAAGTCATTTTGACACTGAAATACTTTGTTGGCTTTACTTTAAAGCTCTTGTCTGAGAGCACGCAAAACTCTCATGGTTTTATGACAACTAACACAGTTCAAAGTTTTAAATTTTTGAATTAGTAGGTTCACCAAAGTAAAAATTTGTAAGTACTTCTGGTATTTGCAGAAAAGGGGAAACGGGAAGAAGAAAGAAGGGCACCGAAGTCAATGTCAATTTAAATTTTTCATGTTTTACATTTACAATTTTTCTTCTGAACAGTACTGAGATTCATGCTCAGCAAAAACTAGATATTGGATTAAGATTTAAATGACTGCATTTTGTCTCTTAATATAATGGATCAACTCTTGGGAAATCAAATGTCTTCTATATGAAGTATTTGATCACATAATTGTAAAATTCTATCTTTTTTAAAATGTTTGAAATTTAGATCTTCTGGAAATTAGCGTACAAGTAATGCTTGTTTTTTTTTTCATTGAAAGCATCAAAAGAAAGTGGTGTCAGCACTTTATAGATACCAACATTCCGATAATATCTATGGAAAGAATTTTAAACCAATATTTTAATATTCTTATTTTCTCCCTGTGTTCTTCATGGATCTTTTTTCCTTCCATCTTTGAACATAGCAGGGCCTTGCTTCAAACGTGAATGTGAGAATACAATAATGGCAAAACAGGAGGGAGTCTCTTCTCCTCTCACCATTCTTGAGCGTCCCCCCAGTCCTGCGTCTCCCCAGTTTTCCTCCCCGACACACACATACGAGTTTGTTTTCAGAAGCGCATTTGTTTCCTTGTGGTCTGAAAATCCTGTTTATCTATTCTGAGCCCTGAAAATTCTCGTTCACCCCCACCAGCCGTGCCTATGCATTTTCCTACCTGTTTTTTGCTGGGTTAGGGCAAGTGAGTTGTACTGTGATCTATAAAAGTTATCCTATTATCCAGGAAGGTTAAGGTGACCTTCCTGTTAGTTAATAAGGAAAGTAAGAATATTATTTTGCTGCTGTGTTGTTATGTTGTCATGTCTGGGTCGCTTGCTAGGTTAAGTTAAAATAACCTAATAGAACGCTATGTATTCCACATTTTATGCTATATAATCCTATCACAAGGATTAATATAATGTTTGACTGAAGTGATTTATGGAGCTAATAAACTTCTTCTTACACCATTTCACATATTGAGTTATCTTTATCTATTTGATATATTCTTCACTTCCTAACTATGGCATAAAAATGTGATTAAGAAACTGTTGCTCAGGAGCGTTCTCATCATGCTGCTGAACACTATCCTTCTGCAAGATTAATTGCTTTATTTTAGTAATAATGTTAACTGTAACATACACACACCTTTTTGTGTTTCGGAAATAACTTCAGCCGGACTAGGCAGGAAGAAACTTAGGGAAGTAACAAGTTGCACTGAACTTACATGTAGACGCCTGAAGAAAAAGTGATGTGACGGCTCATTCCTCTTTGAGGGGAGTTGCCAATGTCTCCATTTAGAGCACAATCTTTTAGTTCCCTGGGTGTTTCTCGGGATTCCTGGAGTTGAGAGAAACAGAGATGTTGACCATGGCTGTGGGCATTTAACAAGTCATGAAGAGAAGACAGGGTTTGTGTTTGTCCCTGTATATGCGGCTGCAGCAAAAATTACTGGCTTTCAGCATGTGTTTGAACGTATAAAAGCAGTTGCGTGTAGATACAGACAATATCTCTCAAAAACCAGTGCCTTGGTATAGTGGTAATAAGTTTCAGTTTGATCACGGTCTGACTACTACAGGTCCCCGATGACAAAAAAAAAAAAAAAAAAGGAAGAGCCAATTAAAATTTGCATTTCAGCATATCAAATGCAAAGAAAAAAATGGTACTACATGTAAAACTGACATCCAGAAATTATCAATGCGTACTCAAATGCATAGTGAATGAATTCTAAAGTAAGACCAGGAAATCTAATGCTATGATTTGACTTGTATGTTTTTTAAAGCTGATCCTTAGGCTACTCCAGGTCTGCATACTGTTTTCCTAGACAGGTTTTACTTTAGCATCAATCTAATTGACTGGTTGATCAGGCAAACGACAGTAACAAAATGCCTGTTTATCACACACTGATGTGGTTTGGCTGATAATGTGTGTCTTGAACCGGAGTGATAGAATATATGAATGTTTTATTATTACTTTTTTACCAGTAAGGCATTGTGGAAGAGATGAGTAGTTCATTTTTTGCAATCAAAATGGTAACAGTAGATAAGATTAATTTATGTATTTCTAATTATTCTATGCATTCAGCAATTCAGTATGCTGCTTCCAAAATACATAGTCTGTCACAAAAGAAAAAAAAAAAAAAAAGAAAAGAAAAAAAAAACCCCAAACTATTTCTTCTTCATGTCTGAGGATCTATTAGATCAAATCAGAAAATACAAGAAAGGAATAATTTTTCTATCTTAAATGACTTTTCCAGAGGTTCATCTTCTATGTGGTAAAGGAACTGAACTTCTCAACAAGCAGGCAAATCAAATTATTTTCTGGGTTTTAGATAACTTGTATCAGACATTATTTCACTATGAAGCAATTATTTCTGTTCTTCTCTGTAACAGCTATACAGCTTTGTGTTCAAGTTGCTTCGTATACCATTGTCTTGATAATAGGGATTTTTTAATGCCCCTCATATATGTCTCAAAAATGAATGACCTGATCCATGAAACTGATAGAAAGTATTTCCTAGAAGAAATATTGTACTGCATCAGGAGAAATAACCTGACTTCGCCATCCTTTCACAGTTAAGAGCTATAATTTCAATATTGATGTGGACAATCGTATTCACCGCTATAACACCAAGCAGCTTCTTAATACATACAGTATTAATTTGATTATCAAAATAAAAACTGAAGCAAATCAGTTGAGTTGAGGCTGTTAACGTGCTGAAAGTTTTTCTGTGTGGTGATTGAATGTTCATCTTAAATGTTTAAATATCACTATTTGCTGAAGGGAGTCACTTTGAAGAATGATGTGGCTCCTAACAAGAGCAGATGTCTGCTTACATGCTCAAGCAACCTCAACAAAAATTCACTTTCAGTAATAAATACTTCTAATCAGCTGCTTACAAATAATAAAGGGAACAAAAGTTATTCACGGGAAAAATTCCCCGATAACCTGTGAAGTGGCTGGAAAAATTTCAAGGTACTAAGAAGTAACAGACTGTAAAAGACAAAATTCTCAAGTTTATCCAGAGGAATGATTCCGATAGCTTTTTTTATTATTCTTCCTGCTTCTTCTCTTGTATGTTTTATGAAATGTCTTTAAGAAAGACACAGATGGAGAAAGTTTGCAGATTAGATACCAATAACGAAAGAGGCTAATAAAAATATAAGTACATACACTTCATCACTGTTTTAGTGGCCCCGATTAAACGTGAAGTAGCCCTTTCAATTGTAGGCTTTAAGTGAATTAATTCTCAAATTGGAGGTCCAAATCCAAGTAAATGATTCAGCAAGTATTTTTAAATTATTATTTATGGATTTTAATTGTGTACTGTAAGCTGAATTTTGGATATTTCTGCAATCCAATTGGCCATGATACAGACATCAGAATTGTTTACAACTTTAGAACAATTCACTGCTGGGCTGATTGTGTAATCCCTTTTTTAAGCACCCTTCTGAAATCCTGCCCACCGGAAAATCAAATGTTCCACTACCTTTACAAAGATTATGCAGTGGTCAAGACTGTCGTTATTGGACCCACTGTGAAAGGAGAAGTTCAGTATTAGCAAATCTCATTGAGTTCGTCTTAAACACTTTTGTTTCCCCTTTTATGTGTGTTTCAAAGGGCTTCATTCTGCATCTGCTGCTTAAATCGATGTCAGGACCCTGAGCGCATCCCCTCCTGCAGTTTTGGTGCATGGCTTCAGGCACTATGATTACCTGTTGCTTTCCATGACTGTAATTGTATGCAGTAAATACAAACAAATTGCTGCTATTTGATACCAGAATCTTTAAATGGGGCAAAGCAGAATAAATTAAAATTTCTGTAGTCTAATTCCTTTGAGCTGCTAATGTAACAAAAAAACCATAAATTTGCAATTCATTCAGTTGTATCAACTGTTTTTTTTAAAGTAGTCCCCTGCAGTATTGTAAAATGAAACCCATGGTCCTGTTTGCTTATAAGGAGTGTAAACGGGAAACTTCCTCACTGCAAATGAAAGTCTTGGCTTTAACTTAGTAACTTATTTTCAAAATACCTAGTAGAGCATGAATTACATCTCACTTCATCTGTGTTCCACAAAAGCAATTAACCTGGCAAAAAACTGTGCCCTCCTTCATCTGCTTGAAACAACGATCCAATTTCCTCCTTTGAAACAGCAGCCAGGTAGCTGAGTTATTAAAAGAACTTTAGGATCTTCAAATGAGGAAGTCTCTCGTGTGCCATGTGGCATTCCTTGCTTTTTGCCTGGGATCTGTGAAATCATAGACTCTTAGAATCATAGAATGGTTTGGGTTGGAAGGGACCTTAAAGATCACCTCGTTCCACCCCCTGCCCTGGGCAGGGACACCTCCCACCAGCCCAGGCTGCTCCAAGCCCCGTCCAGCCTGGCCTTGAACCCCTCCAGGGATGGGGCAGCCACAGCTTCTCTGGGCAACCTGGGCCAGTGCCTCACCACCCTCACAGGAAAGAATTTCTTCTGATATCTAATATAAATCTCCCCTCTTTCAGTTTGAAACCATTACCCGTTATCCTATAGCTCCCCTCCCTGATCCAGAGTCCCTCCCCAGCTTTGCTGGAGCCCCTTTAGGTACTGGAAGGGGCTCTAAGGTCTCCCTGAATTCCTTGAAGGAGAAAATAGCTCGGGTGTAACTTCCAAATCAAATCCCTGCCTCCTCATCAGTGCTACCTTGCATTCACCGTGCACTCTGTGGCCATTTTTGGAGCATGACTTCTCCTATTCTGCCCTAGGGACCTCCCCTCTTCCACACCAACCCACAATCACATTGGTCAAGTTTCTGATAAGGTCATGGAGTTGTCACCTTTGTCCATCTCCCTTCCTCGTGCGCCATTGCTAAGTGTTCTCAGACTTTTGTAGAATAAACTGGTGGCCCGTCTCCTGTGCCTAAACGGGTCTGGCCGTTTGCTGATAAATAAGAAAGACACGCTTCCATGCAGCGTGACAGCTATGGAGGCGTAGCTGCCTCTTGGCAGCGTCTTGTCCTCAAAGCAAGATAGCAGGGAGCTACACCAGCAGAGACCTTGTACCACAGTCTTGCTTTTTCTTGTGGTGTAAGGCACCTACCAGTGAAGCTGATGTGGAAAGTCTTGTGTTTCTGAGGGAAATCAAGGGAAGGCAGCCAGGTGTGCCGGAAGATCAGCATGGCTGAACAGTCTGCAGGACAGGGAAAGGTGCCCTGGGCTGGTGACATCTGACACTGATATCTTATTGTTACATTACCTTTTTGTAGAAATAACGACGTCTTTTCAATTACCTCTCTTTGTTTCCTCTTCACTGCTATTTTCCTTCAGGAAAGGTTGCAAGACAACTGCCTGAAAAAAATAATAAAAATAATATATTGAATGGTTAAGCTCTTTTATTGCTTGTTGAAACCAATCCTGCCTAAACACACTATTTGGAACTGGCATTGGCTCCCCCTCAGGAGGAATGACTTGCCTGTTCCAGATGAGATTAAACCCTTTAAGAGAATAAGCATGTAGCAATTCAGTCTGAGCAGCTCTTTGACCCATCTGCCTTCCCCAGTGACGCTTCTCTTCCCCTGCACATACAGATCTGACTGACAGATATATATACATATATCTTTTTTTAATGCTTTACCTCCTGGGCTGCAAAGCTTCCAGCATCTGCAATCACATGCACACTAGAGATCCTGTCCCCTGCCTGCATTTTACTTTCTCTCTCCTTTATGTAGGATTTGGACCCGCAAATTCTCTTTTATAAACAAAAGTATAGTTTTGAAAGGATTTCGGAAAGGGAAAAGCTGGTACCTCTTTCACAGTTAGTTTTTCATTTGTCAGTTTGTGCGATCCCCACGCAAGGGCTTGCAGCCAACTCTGCAGAAAACCTTCAGGGTAGTATTTAAATAAAATTCTTCCAACTTTTTTTTAGGGCGGAGGAGTGGCTACAGTTTGCGCGTGTATCAGGAGCTCTTACTGTGGTAACTGTTTCTGTAACTGGGAAACTTAAAGCAAAAAGGAAGGAATGGAGGCGTTTTTTTGGAAGGAAGGACAAATTCACCAGAACATAAGGACAGGTGTAGAAAAACACGGAAGAAATAAATGTAATTGTCAATAACCTTGAATCTTTCAAATCCATATTTCATTTAAGATGGGTAAAATGCCAGATGGAGGGACCCTTCTCTGTTCAGAGCCTAAGTATTCCTCAGGTGAGAACTGGAGTACCAGTCCTTAGTGCACCTACGGAAAATATCTAACTTCCAAATCAAACTTAGGACTACTGATAGAGTTCTTCTATGAAGAATATTGAGATTCTTCATGGACCAGCATCTTTTCACCTTTGACAGTCTAGAGTTAGGGAGAAAGTTGAGAGAAAAAGAAAGCCCAGACCTACAGTACGAGTGGGTCTGAAAAGAACCAGGCAAAAGAACCTGTAGGTGGCAAAAATGTCTCCCCGGAGACTTTTCACTCAGTGGAAGGGATGCCTTGTCCAAGGCACTGCCTAAGGTTAGGGCTGGGACAAAACAGAAAATCCAGACCGTCAGCCGGGAGGCAAGGCTGGATAAGGACTGCCAAAGCCTTGCACACAACTTGTTGTTACGGACAAAAGGAAACACAGGCCGCCTATGGAGCTAGGAATCCATTGTCTAATTCATCTTATAACAGCCCAATAGTCCAAATTATCTAGCTAATACAGAAAAAAAATAATTAATAACGAAGGTAATTCTAATATCTGCCTCTTTTCTCTGTTGTTTAGCCCATCCATCCAGTGGCCCTCTGGCTCCAAAGGCTGACAGTTTCAATATTCTTCAAGAAGACTTGGGGCCAGGGAGGTAGTAACAGCTTTGCACTTATTCTTTTGCATTGCAGCAATCACAAAACGTACTAAAAATGAAGGCTGCTGCCTTTCATTTTCCTCAGGGAAAAAACCAACCCACAGACAATTTTAATACGATAGCTCAGACTGCTTCCCACTACAATAATCTACCTGGACAAAATGTGGAGAAATATTTAAACATTTTGTTGGGATCCTCTTATCTATCTTCTCTCTGCAATTTCTGCTGTAATGATCACTCAATACACACGTGCACCACAAATACAAGACTAGCATTAGGAGTTAGTGCACAGGAAAGGGAGAGAGAGATTCAGCTTCACATTTGAAAAGAAGGTTATTTCCAAGAGTGGCCTTATGCAAAATTATCCCTCAGGAGAGCAGCAATTGGAAGCTCAGCTCTATGAGTTTTCCTTATATTCACATATTTCCCCATTTCCCATGTTTACTGTAAGAGCTGGTGTGTAACAGTGGGCAGAGAGTTTTGAGAAACTTCATACCACTGTGTTCAGTTGAGCCCTTTGTCTCATGCAGAGTAATCTTTAGTGAAGAACGTACAGAATGAAAAACACGTGAATAATTCCAAGCCTCAGTATCTGAACTCACCTCGGGTACTCTTGTTCTGAAAAATTTATAACACAGGGAATGTTTTGAAGTGCATTCTGCAAACATCACAGCTTGTATTGGCTTTGCGTGGCAAGGTTTTGGTTGCGGGGGTGCTGCAGGGGTGTATTCTGTGAGACGACGCCAGAAGCTGCCCCCATGTAGGACACAGCCAGTTCTCACCAGCTCCAAGATGGACCCACTGCTGGCCAAAGCTGAGCCAAACAGTGGCGGTGGTACCGTATCTGTGATAAAAAGGAGTCAAAATCGCTGCACAGCAGGAGCTGAGGGGAGTGAGAATATATGTCAGAAACAGTTCTGCAGACACCCAGGTCAGTGAAGAAGGAGGAGGAGGAGGTACTCCAGGTGCCAGAGCAGAGATTCCCTTGCAGTGGGTGCTGAAGACCGTGGTGGGGCAGGCTGTTCCTCTGCAGCCCATGGATGAGGGAGCAGATATCCACCTGCAGCCTGTGCAGGATCCCACACCAGAGCAGGTGGATGCGTCCTGAAGGAAGCTGTGACCCCGTGGAGAGCCCACGCTCAAGAAGACCCTTGTCAGGAACTGCATCCCCATGGAGAGGAGTCCACGCTGGAGCAGGTCTTCTGGCAGGACCTGTGGCCCCATGGAGGACCCACGCAGGAGCAGTGTGTTCCTGAAGGACTGCACCCCACGGAAGGGACCCACGCTGGAGCAGTTCATGAAGAACTGAAGCCCGTGGGAAGGACCTACGTTGGAGCGGTTTGTAGAGGACTGTCTCCCATGGGAGGGAGCCCAGGCTGGAGCAGGGGAAGAGTGTGAGGAATCCTCCCCTGAGGAGGAAGGAGCAGCAGAGACAACGTGTGATGGACTGACCACAGCCCCCATTCCCCGTCCCCCTGCATGGCTCGGGGGAAGGAGGCAGAGAAACGGGGAGTGAAGTTGAGCCTGGGAAGAAAGGGAGAGGTGGGGAATAATGTGTTTTAAGATTTGATTTTTATTTCTCATTACCCTACTCTGACTTCTAATTGGCAATAAATTAAATTGAGTTTTGCATCACTTCAGCCCTGAGAATAGTATTAATTTTCATGATGAAAGATGTATTAAAACACTTAAATTCCTCATGCATATCCTTTTGCACACAAATCCATACTTTTGGAAAATAAATCTTTAGCATTTCTGAGTTGAAAACTTAACTGATTTTTAGACTCTCTCTCAAGTCAAGGAGAGTGCCCATGGCCCTACATCCCTCCAATGACATCATACACTCCGATACCAAAACGTACACCCGAGACCGAACAAACCTTTGACTCTCAGTAAAGAGACGAAAAGCAGTAACTAGAGGATATCGAAGGAAAACCAGAGACTTCAAAAGCAATATTACTGTTTTGTCTGCCTGCAACTACAAGGACTTTGAAGACAGAGCAGCGGAACTGCGCACTCCTTATTTCATAGGGAGAAGTGGAGAACACCATTTCTGTAATACTATGGAAAGGCTTATTTACTCAGTAACACTTTTGAATGAGAAAAGCTGACTTCAGCTACAGCAGGATGTGTCTCCCTACCTTGTACTTTTTCCAGAAAGATAAACATAAAAGAACTTGGTACAATAAAATTTCATAGGATTAAAGTTTAGCTGCCTTTTGTTCTGCTATACAGTTGGAAAACATAAAGTACGCAATCATCTTTATATGTAGTTTGTTGGAGGGACACAGGCAGGGACTAGTTAAATAACAAGGTCTTCCCGGGGCTAGCTAACAATGTGCTTTCAATAGAGAAAGAACACTCACAAAATCTTGAGAACAAATGAAAACATGCAACAAGCAAGCAAAAGATTTATATACTGAATTTTAAAAGAAAAAAAAAAATATGTTCCCATGGCCCAATGTGTTTTTCTTGGCAGAAGTAATCTTTTGTAATGATTCTGCTTTCGATAGCGCACAAAATAGCATAAAACAGAATAAATATGCTGTCTTTTCTCCTTTCTCTCTTTTCCTCTATCCTTTGTTATTCTCTGTGCCTAAAATCAACTGATATTGTTATTTCAATGTAATTTTGAGGTTTTGCTTTGCCTTCAGTTTTTGGCCTGAGGGTCAGTTCTCATCCTTTTTGCCTTCATGCTTTTCATCAGTAAAATCTCATACAGTCGCACTTCTACACTTTTGATTCAACAGAAAATTTCTTCGTTTTTATTCTGGCTGGAAAGTGAGGCACTAACTTGCATCCCTTATTTTTCAACACCGAATCATGTCACTGGGTACAAAATTGTCTAGTAATGTGGGAACTACTTTTTGCTGGTTTATTCCCTAAAAATGGAAAACCGAATAGTTCACATGGCTACTCATTAAACTTTAATGTGGGGAGATTTGTAATTATTTGCCAGTTTGACGTGTGGAGCTGTCAATTTACCTGAATGCCACTCTTTAGTTCGCATGACCCAGACAGACCACTGGGTAGAGGTACACATACAGTGGATTTGTAGAGGTTTTGTTCTTCTGTGTTTCAGGTCATAGGATAGAGAAAATTTCACTGTGCAACTGCCCAAGAAACTGAGCTGCAGTAGCTCCTTGGAGCGTGTAATTTTTCTAGTTGTAATCAGCCACCATCAATCACTGCAACAACTCTTCCTTTCCAAGGTAGCGCACAGCATACCCTACAGGAATGAAAAATTCAACAGAGTATTATATTTAATAAAATCTGGGTATACTGTGGTAACCTGTACTTGCAAGAAACTTCTGTACATGTGAAAAACAACACTGACATCCTGAGGGTGGCTCTAATAAACACTAAGTTCACTGCCTTTTTGATTACAAAGCCTAAAAAGCTACAGACAATCACTTTGGCTGTGGATTCTCCTTTTATTACAGCACTTGACTATAAGATTAGATCTAGCATCTCATGCCCTCGTACGTGAAGACCCAAGTGGATGCACAGATTTATTTCTTCCAGACTGAAGGTGGCAACGCTTTTATATAGAGAATTCCCAGTAATAGCTCAAAAAGCAGTAGAAGTGCTAATGCTTGGTGGGCCAGAGGAAGGAGTGAAAGTATGGAGTGAAAGTAGAAAAAGTGGAAGTACCAAAGTGCCATGGTAGCAGAGGCACTATCGGAACCTCTGGCTACCAGAAGCTGTAATGCAGATGCAGACCAGAGGCAATTCTTCCCTCATCCCTTATGGGATTAACTCCAAGTGGGAATATCCTCATGTTTTCCTTGAAACCTTATGCCATAGGACTTCCTGTTTGCTACACCGTTTAGTTAGAATAGAATCATAGAATCATAGAATGTGTTGGGTTGGAAGGGACTTCTAAAGGCCACCTAGTCCAACCCCCCTGCAGTCAGCAGGGACATCTGCAACTAGATCAGGTTGCTCAGAGCCTCATCCAGCCTGGCCTTGAATGTCTCCAGGGATGGGGCCTCCACCACCTCTCTGGGCAACCTGGGCCAGTGTCTCACCAGTCCCCATCCATCTTCTGCAACAAAGCAGATGACTGTTAGCAGATGTTATTTGTAAAAAAACAAAGGGGGCCAAGCAGACTGGTGTCCAGATTGTGGCTAAACCCCATTGCAATCCAGAGGTGACGTGCTCCCCTACCTCTTGTACCTCAGAGTGAATTAGTCTAAGATATGTGCTCTGCGTCTGAGACTACAGATGTTGCTTTCTGTAGGATGAACCTGCTGTGAGCAACCCTCCTCGTGGCTGCTTAACCATGCTATGGGAGCCTTGGGTATGAAGGGTTTGATTTCCTGTCAAAGGCAATCTGCCTTTGTCTGCACAGTGGCTGGGAGAAGATCTTTCTCTTGTTGTGGCAGTGAATTAGTAGAACGAACATGAAAGCCTGTCTAGTCTAGTAAAGGGATGTTGATGTGGGGCAAGAAAGATCTGCGTTCTCAACTCTGTTCCAAGAACTGTCTCTCTCTCCACATTTTCTTTGATGGTATTCAACTGCAGAGTGACAGGACTCCTTACTTTGTACACCCCCATTTCCACTGAACACTACTGTCCACTCCACACTGACTCCAAAACGGTATTTGCAAAGACCAATATTTTTGTGGAATCTACAGGGTGGTGATCCACATAAAAGTACATCTTTCTTACAAAAATTAACCTTTTATCCAAGTACCATACAATCTAGCCTGTAGTTAAGCCGCCGATTTAGTTTTTCTGGGCTTTCAAGGACTCGAAGACATCAAAGAAGTCTCATTTTACCAAATTTTCTAGACAGCTGATTCCTACACAGTGACACAGATATTAACCTCTTCAGATGATAATTGATGTGTGTTAACACGTTTAGGAGAATGGAAAATAGTATCTCTAAAAGCAGAACTTTTACTACTCTTGCATATCTCATCTTACTAAATAAAAGTAGTATATTTGTAAGACAAAGCAATGTTGCCAAATTCTAGTCTGAATATTGGCGTACCCTACAATCCAATCTATTTTTATTCCTATTTTGACTTTCTACAGCTTTGTTCTCAAATATCTCAAAGGTAGAGCAGAGTTCAAGCATTGAGCTAAAGAAGCGCTGAAACAAAAGCCCTTTTTTAAAAACTTGAAATATAAGCTAATAATTAGGCTTGACTCAATGAGTAAGGAGAGAGAGCATTAGCCAACCCATATCACTGCAGGCGAGTCACATCATTGTAATTCGCTTGTCTGCATTAAGTTTTCTGGGAGCTCACTCTAATCTCATTTCCACCTCTGCAACTTGGTTACTCCATGGTTATAAATATACCCGGGACAGGGCACCAAAGCCACTAATACAAGCTCCAGAAGGACTTGATCAGATATATTTCCTTTCTTGAATTTTGCTTGTGGCGCCTTGTCTCAACCTCCCTCTGGCTCCCAGGTTGAGTCACTGTATTTGTGGCCCTAATTTTAAATTCATAATGTGACGGACACTTTGATCACTGCCCCACATAAATGCTGTTTTACTTTATTTTTGATTTATGTTTTACATAAATAATTTAACTTTATTTTTCTGAATGAAAATAAGTATGTAATGAATGACTTCTTGTTTTTTAGAGGGTGCTACTAACTATACCCAGTTGTGATGCGAGTTCCTTCTGTGTATTCTATAGGAAAAAAATTAACAATTTTATGATAATCAGATCTATAAAGGCTACCTCTCAAAAATAATGAGCTAAATTGCTCTCGATTTTTTCCCATCAGTAATGTATTCTTTTTTTTGAGAATATACACTTGCAAATTAATTTAAATTTGGAAGAAAAAAATATTTGCCCCAGAGGATAAGTTCGTATCTTGCAAATGCAAGTTTAAGTAAGGGATAGGTAAGTGTTTGCCCTCTGATTGTTTAATATAATTAGCTTTAGGCAGGTGACCTTTGAGAAGAGTGTTCCTTGCAAATAATTTTGTATTCACATCAGTTGTGGAAAGTTACACAAATTACTTTGTGAAACAAAAAGCACAGACTAGCATATACGGTCAGCCTCCATAATTAATGCAGGCTCTAATTCGTCTCTATACCTGTGATAGAAATAGTGTATCCATATGACATTGTGTAAGGCAGCAGTAGGGGGTCACAACTAATTGTTACCTCCTCTCTCTTGAAGGCTACCCATTTTAATTCATATTAAAACCAAATGTGGTTCAGTAAATGCCCATTCTCCTCAAGCTCAGACAGTCTATAGCTGCTGGCATTCCAAACGCTGCATCAGATCTCATGGTGCTCGTTAATTAGCGTTTACAGGTTTTCAGCCAAAGTTTGAACTTCTAATGTCTGTCATGCTCTTTAATGAACTTCCTTGGGATCTAAATTGAGAAAATCAGCCAGTTCCTAGACACTACCTATCAGCAGTTCCTCCATCTTTTCATCCTTACTAATAGCTCACTTCTAGTCGTTATCCTCTACAAATCCAGAAAATCACCTGAAACAGATACTGTACTTAGACCACTGAAGAATGTGAAATTGAACCTCTAACTTTTCTGAAATTTTTAGCCTCAAGTTGACTAAATAGATGTCTATATAGAAGTGCACCACCTCTATTCATGAAGAGTAGTAGACGAATAGCTGTACAAGCACGTTAGCGAATGAGGCGAGGGGGAGAAGGAGGCTGATACCTCTGATTGTCCCAACCCACTGGAGACAGAAATTGGATCTGGCAGCGCACCTTCTCCATGGCAGATGATTGATATCAGGGATTGGAAAAGTAGCACAGTTTCCATGTTTGAATTGCTGACACGAGATCAGCTTTAGCTTTGGCCACCAGGTCTCTCACCAACCAGCCCGTGGTGGTAGGTAAATGGTGGGTAGGTAGGTGCCGACCCAGGGTAAAAGTCTCAGATAATTCATCTTGATTTGATGCAAATCCACAGGTACCTACCTATATATGCCACCGAGTGAGTGATGCTTCTTCCCCCGAAACCGTTGTGTAATTGGGTCACTCATAATTCCTATGGAAGGATTTTAATTATGTGGGAAAAAAAACCCAACACATTTCTATGGTAGAAGGCAGAGAAAATATTTTTGCAGCTCCCCGGAGCCTTGGAAGCCAGCAATCACAGCTCTGAATGGGCCTGCCACAATGATTATTTGCAGAAAGTGTGTGGGAGAATGACTTCATGCAGCAATTGTCTGATTTCTATTAATAACAAATATACCTTCTGAGCAAGAAAACATATTTTCAGTCAAAAGGATCATTGGTAAGCCCATGGCAAGTACGTATCGCAGAGAGCTGATTGCTTTCTGCTCCCAAATAATAGATTTAATGTGTGCCTAATTCTGCGGAGAGAAGTGTGCCCCAAAAGGGAAAAAAACCCCACCAAAGCAATGTGTTAAATTCAGTTAATTTAGGAAAAGTGTAAGAGTGTTTTACACGCAGCATACACTCCTGGAAATACCTGAGTTGATCAAGCCCTTCTGTAACCGGGTCCTGAGCTGGCTGGAGCATGGAGGAAAAAGTCCCTCTTTCCATGAGGTGAGGAAGGCATTTCAACAAAACACAGAATACAAAACTGAACAAAATAACTCTTTTAAGAAAAATAATCTCAGTATACCCAGGTGAGACAGATCAAATGAAGAGGTCTGAATTGGCAGTTTAGCCAATTTCCAGTGCCCCGAAGGAGCGTATTTCTTCACAGGTCTGCTCTGTAATCTAAGTATTTTCAGCTGACTAAAGTCCTGCCAGTGTTCTCTGGTTTCTTAGGAAAAAAAAAAAAAAAAAAATTACCTGTTTTCTGTCATCTTGGGGACCTGGCAAGAAAATCCCCTGTATTTATACAGCAACAGAGGTACCCAGAGCTGGTTTTGAAGACCCAGGTGATTTCCTGAATCAACAGTGAATTCTGCTCCATAACAGCCTTGAATTTCATACGAATTTCATGTTTATAAGCTTTTTCAGGTTTATAAGGTTTTTCAGGGAATTTTATTATTATTATTATTATTTTTATGTAAGATGGACTAAATAACTATGATAATGCCATCTTTCTAAGTGGAAAAACAAGCATGCAAAAACGGTTCTTGAGATTGCATGTGCATGGAATACCTCTCAAGCCACTCGGAATAGGCTAAAAATGTTGTTAGCACAGAGCAGCAAATACACGAAGCAATTCCTAAATCAATTGCTTCAAAGTAGACACTTGTTTCCTTCATTTATCCATCAACTTCTGGACTACAACAGCAATTTTATGAAGCAGACACTTAAAATTATCAACTCTGATTAGATAAATTATTGCTGTTATCTACAGTTCAGACATCTATCAGGCTGTCAGTGCTTGCATTCAGACCACCTGCAGGGAGAGAAAATCGCTGGTGGGTGGAAGGGAGAAGAGGAAGTGAGATAGATAGGGTTTTCTTTGAACATCTCTCCTTACACATTTTTTGTTGAAATATCCACAAATTACACACTCATTCTAACCCAATGGAGAAGATGTAGGCACAGTGTGCTGTGGGTGACCCAGAGTGGGGGGAGAGCAGGCAGCACAGAATACAAGATGACAGCAGTTGGAACAGGTGCCAGAGCACCAAAGCATCTGGGCAATGCACACATTCAGGGTTGCTTTACTGTCCAACTCTAAATAGTCCACTTGCATTGTCTCCAGTCTTAGTCAAATTTCGACAGTAGTGGTGAGCCCTTCGGTGGCTTTCCCTGAAGAAACTAGAAGTGTTGCCCCCTCTCCAAAAACTGCCCATTTACTGATTCCTTCAGTTCTTTTTTATAGAGTTGTTACCAACGTATTATCATTTATGATACTAGAACACAGCTGCAAAACACCTGAAAGCCACAGCCAGCAGAATTAGAAGCATGTGGTTTAAAAACAGTTCGAAAAAATGGTTTAAAAATGATTACNGAGTCCCAGCTCCTTCAGCCTTTCCTCATAAGGGAGATGCTCCAATCCCTTAATCACCCTTAATTACCTACATAGGTAACCTCACAAACGTTTTTAACCAGGATGGCATTATGCTCCAAAATGAACAGGGAATAGGCCAAGCTCATGTGTTTAAGTGGGAACAAGTGCAATTTCACGATTTATATCCACATTCATATAAAAGCAAAAAATGGTAGAAGTCATTTCTTATTGAGCTGGGAATCTTCCCACAAAAAACTTAGTTTTAGCAACACATAAATGACTGCAAAGATGCTTCGAATTCATTTTCCCAAATACTAGAACATTTCCGGGATTCTGAAGAAAAGACATTAAGTTTTTGGAGAAAAATGCCCCCGTTTTCACGCACTACACAAACACATGATTTGGAAGTTGTGAGAATTCAGGTGGGTTTTTGGTTTTTTTTTTTCAAAATAAGAAAGTCAAAATATACAGGAACTGCAATGTTGGGCTTTTTTTTTACCATGAAACGCAACTTCACTAGTGGCTTTCAAAGTCAGCTCATAGGCAAGATACTCTTGAGCCATATCTATAACCTGCTACCATCAGCATTTCGGCTCATGTCAGCCATACCGCTCCCAAAGTGAATCTCCCAGTTGTTGCTGCTTACTGTATTTTGGTTCACATCACAGAGTAGAAAAAATCACGAGAACTTGATTCTTTTAGGATGAAATGACACTGGAGAGTGCACTCCAGGAGCAAGCCTAATGCACTCCAACCACTAAGGGGCATTCAGTTCTCAGGAAAAGAGCCGGCCTGAAGTAAGCCCACCTGTAAGACATATTTTTGTATTGGTTTATCAGTACAGTGTCTCTCTGCAAATTTACACTTACTGAGTTGTATCATCCGTTAATTTAGAAATCAGCCCATGAACTACACAGTGACTTGAGGACCACCCTCTAGGCTGATTCCCAGCTGGAGAGCTGCTCTAGTACTAAAATCAGACATGATTATCATGAGACAGAACAACTACATTCTATGTTTAAAGAGCCGGAAAGAGAAGTTACGTTTATACTTAACTACGTTCTAGACAATAAATAGTTTCTAAGGGAAAAAATCCGTTCAAATTCTAACAAAAAGCAGCAATCTGAAACATTACTTTCTGAGTACAAAAATAGGATTCCTATGAGTATTTTCCACTGCAAATCAATTAGAGGCTAACTGGAAGGAGATGTAACAGGCACATGTTTTCTTTTGTACCCGACACGGAGGTGAAAACAGAAATGGTTAGAGGGCAGGTCTTCTGAGCAGTCAACTGTCTTGCCAACTTCACTTACTCACAAAGTATGAATTAGGGTGCTAAGAAAATCACAGCCTGCTTTTTCTTTTTAAGTTCTGTAAATATTTTTCGGTTTTCATGTGCCTTCCGCTTTCGGGTCTTTAGCGTTTGCTTAGCATTTTAAGCTTTCATCTCTTTGCATGAGGCAAGATTCTTTATTCATTCATTTATTTATTTATGGAACAGAAGTGGATATAATGTAATTAACCAGTTCTAGGACTGGAATTTTACAAAATAGAAGCAAATAAAAAATTCAAGTACTCTCTGTGAGCCTCATTATACAGTCACAAAGAGCAGTTGCATGCTGCGACAGCCCAAAGCATCCCAAGCGGAATATCTAAAAGACGAGTCGGGTACGTCGGCTCTTACAAAACCTTTCAACACCCACTCTTTTCATTCTACAATGGAATTATATTAGGATCTTATACGAGGTGTTCGTTATCAGGACATATTCTAAAAAGAGAACAGACTCCTGGGTATCAAAAACCAGAACACTGTCAACTGAATGGAATTTCACAACATTTACATATACCTAAGATAAAAGTGCATAACTGTTCTAGCAATTATGCTTACAATTTTCGTAAAGATGCAAAAGTAAATATTCAGCAAATTGTTACTTTGGTGGCTCACTCACAATTTGGAAAGAAGCAGCCTAGATCTGCGTTTGGCATCTTTATGCACAGCAGCAGGGACTCTACAGGCTGAGTGCGCAGCCATGCCATTTTCCTCTCTTCGCAAAGAGCGGACACCAGTGTTAAAAGCTATAGCCAGCCAAAATGAAGTGTAATAACCCATCAGTGCTTTTATTTGAAATGAGCTGATTCCAGAAATTGGCACTTGATCTAACACATATTGCAAGATTGTAATGTTCCCATGGACTGGGAAATCTCATCCTTCTTACACTCTGTTCAACAAACTGCAGGAAATCCACCATTTCCTAATTAATATAGACAAATATTTTATTCAATAAGTAGAAAATGTGAGTGGAATAGAGGGGAGACTACTGCAGGGCATTCCGGCCATGAGTTCCACACCCAGCCAGTAGCACCCCAAGATCTAGTTGAGGATGCCCCTGCTCTCTGCAGGGGAGGTTGGACTAGGTGACCTTTGAAGGTCCCTTCCAACCCAAACTATTCTGTGACTAGATAAGTTTGCAACTGTAGCCTGAGTTGAGAGAGATTGGTCTTATAACTGAGTAAGAAACAAGAGGTGAACAAAAGACTGAATGGAAAAAAGGAGGAAACTTTTGAGAATAGGACTGTGTGAACAAGCTTGTAAGAGATCACATGGACAGTGCAAGGGGTGACTGCTGAGGAAGCAGTGTGGTCTAGGGACAATGTCTTTGTCACAACCCCCTTTTTTACCCCTTTCTTCATCCTTCTAGATTGCCCTCAGGAGTTAAATAGGTTTGTTTCATTCTGTAATGAGTACAATTTTTGTGCCCAAGACATTTGTATCCTTCAGGTTTTTCACAATCCCAGTGAGCAATCTGCTTGAATGCATAGATATTCATAGCCACAAGTGCCTATAAAAGTGGAAGAGTGTAATCAGCAACTTATTATTGGTCTTTTAATAAGTAGACTTTTGTCTAAGAGAGACCTCCTTTTTACCAGTTTCACCATGGGCATAACGTAGAGTTTAGCTACAACACCACTGGCATGGCTGAAAGCAACACCTCCTGTCATCAGGGGGAAGCAGAGATTGCTCTGCCCCAAAGACGAAATGCTGGAGGCACACATCCCTGGGGCGGGGCAGCAGCTGTTAGAGGGTACAACACACCTGGGTCCTGAGTCTACCTTCAAAGCAGGATCAACAACTAGGTGTACAAATAAGCTGTTTCAGTGGAGATCTGATACAAAGTCAAAATTGTGGCTAATATACTTCTAGCACAATTAACATCTGTGGCACCCAAAACAACAAAGCTAATGCAGCTAAGACTGAATTCCCTATTTCCAGCCACACTTTTCCCTTCTCAAGAGGGAGCCTACAGCTAATTCTGGAGTATAGGGCAGATCAGAAAAGGAAAAAAAGTCTCCCTGAAAATGGGTGGCTGTCGAAATTCTGCATGCACAACCTAAGTACTGACACGCTATCTTTTTAACTCATAATATTACACTCACAAATACGAGACACTGCCGCTTCCTACTGCCTCATCAAGCCATCACAATCGTATTTTTATCAGGCCTCAAACACAGTTTGGAAATTAGACCTATAATTCGAAAAAGAGCAGTTTGGAAGAGACATTAAAAACGATGAGACCTTACCACCATTCTAAAGCTAAAGCAGCACTATGACATATCAGTACTAACAGAAAAATGTTTCTAGGACGATGATGACATATTACTTTGGTTCAGATACTTCAGAGCTACTAAAGTGTCAAAACTCAATGGAATTTCAGAATACATCATCTGCACCCAAGAAGAAAAGGATTTCCTTGAGAAAAATATGAAAATCTTTTCTGGCCTTGGATATCAACCTATGCTCAGTATAACAGAAGTTTGGATTCTTAAAAAGCCCATACAGGATATTTTTGGCAACATACTAAAATAAAAAAAAAAGTTCTGGTAAACATATCGAGTAATTGCTCAATGGTCGGGCAGTTGTTGAAAGAGGTGAACCAGAGTTAAAAGATTTAACTTTTCTGACAAGTGTTTTTCTTGTAAAAATTGAACCCAATTTGAAGTCACTAAAAATTACAGTTTAAACGCCCAGGACACTTCAAGCCCTTCTGTGAGGGCAGGCTGAGAGAGTTGGGGTTGTTCAGCCTGGAGAAGAGAAGGCTCCGGGGAGACCTTAGAGCCCCTTCCAGTCCCTGAAGGGGACTACAGGAAAGCTGGGGAGGGGCTGTTTNTGCAGTCATAAGAGTGAATTTAATAAAAGTCACAGGTCCTCTCCATTGCAGACTGTCTCTCATCCTTGCATTCTGCTTAATGTTCTACTCTAACCCATTCATCTTCCAGCAGCAGCAAATGGAACAAAGCCCCTAGTATTTTATTAAACCCTTAGCAGTAAATGAATCCACCAAAAAAATAAACCCTTAATGGTAGAGACTAAATTTATTTTGTTTTTCTAATCAGCTCTTAAATGCCCACTGCGAAACTGTAAGTATTCCTCAACAACATTTTTAGAGCAGGCTTCTTGGGAAACTTGACTTAACCTCAAATGTATAGCAACACGTAGGAAGATGTGCAATGTGGAATTATTTAAACATTTTCTGTCTTGAGAAGAGAAAGGAATAACCCTGACACTTAAAAAACTCGTTGTACTGTTTATTCTGGTGCACACCATATTTAAGGATTGGTCTTTCTTCTGAGCTCCGCATCAATATTTGTTGGGTATTTTTTCAAAAACCTTCTATGAAGGTTTAAGCCACACCAATTTTTTAGCAACTGATTCAGTCAAAAGCGGAATTGAAGGAAAATTAACTTCAGATTTCAGTGCAGACAAAATTTTAAGTGTAGAAGTCTAGGTGCTTTCTTTTTTCCAAAGTCTGATATCATCCTGTATGGAAATGTTTAAATGATATGAATATTACCCATATAGGCGGATAGAAAGGCAAATTAAATCTTAACAAATTTAAATTCAAATACCTCACAATACTGCAGCTTGGGAAATAAGTAATCTAAGTACTAGGTCCCTGTGAAGATGGGATTTTAGTCTATACTTTCAGAGATGAACTACTGCTTTGTGTTATTCTCCACAGCAAGGTGGTGAGTTTGGGTCCCATTTAGATGTATTTTAGAGGAAAAAATAATTACTAGTACATGCTATATCAAACTATTTGAGCCGTGGAAAGTGTATTCATCAAATGACCACTGATAACATCAAAATCTCATCATAGCAACATATAAAACTTCTGCTGTCCCTGCAAGGTCCCATGTACTTCTTACAGCCTATAAAAGAGCTGTTCTATTTAAAATTTGGTACTTCATATTAATACAGTTATTTAAAATCACTTTGCCCCTTGGCTTTGAAATTCAAATGGTTACAGCATTTATGAGTTACAGTGCCAGCTTATGTTTCTGGATTACATTTTGTCAGTGATATTTATATCTACACTATCCTTAAACGACATCAGCTCAAAAGTAAAGAGCAAAGCAGACATCACAGTAAGCCTTAATATTTAAAGTACACAGAAGAAAAAAAAAACCCAAACCTCAATGAGTCATAATTCCACGAAATATGAGGGGTCGCTTATTTCTCAGTGACTTGTTTTTCAGCAAATGATTCAGGACAGCAATATTCTGAAAGGTGCTTCAGGCGGTAGGTCCAGATAAAATTTCCAAACTACATGGGCAAACACGAGGGCACCTGCAATGCCTCTTGCTCTTTTTCTTCTACTGTCAAGCTATACTTTAAAGATAGCAAGTCTACGTCTCACTGTCAATATTTTCTAATACTGCAACTGCACTTACACTGCTATTCAAATGCAATCTGTCTATCATAGAATCATGGAATCATAGGTGGTTTGGCTTGGAAGGGACCTTAAAGGTCATCTCTTTCCAGCCTACAGACCTTAAAACCACAGAACAGCCCAATCCAAAAATCTGGCCAATTTACGGTTGGGAAATTTCCTTCCTGGCAGTAGGAGCTGACGTTTCTCTTGCTGTATGACCTCCCTGAAAAGTCAGGGAAACCTCACTATGTCTGTTGCATTCAATTCACATTTACTACCTTGACTACCTTGAGGACTATGACTATATACTTTTAAATGCAAGCGGATTGTCTGCTCAGGCTAGGCTAGGTATATGCATAAATCTGATCCAGAGATTTGTAATTATGTTTATAAATAATGCCAAGTCTAAATAAATCAGAGAGAAGAAGGTATAAATCTGTGAAATATAATGAGCTGAATCTTATGGTATCTCATACACCACCTACAGTCAAATTTTTTTAAAAGTGGGAAGTGTAGTTTTCTCATATGCTCCTTTAGTGCCTTATCCTTTGAAGTTCTATAAAAAGGAGCCTTGCAGCATAATAACATCATTTATTTTCATCTACAGCAATGAATCTGAAGATGAAGGTGCAGGGTTGAGAATGTCCTCTCAAGTACAGCTGGAACATCCCTAGATCAAGGGGACTTCCATCCAGCAGCAAGGGATTGGCTTGGAAGCAGTCTTTCGAGTGTACTGGCCTAAACTATCTATTGACTGATCAAAGAGTCAATTAGAAACCCTTCCCTTGCCCCATTCCATCAAGAAACATTTAGGCACTGGTGTGCAGCCCTAGCAGCTGGGGAAGCAGGGATTATATGGGCAAGTATCTTGCTACAGAAATTCCACTGTTTTTTTTTTCAAACTCCAGTTTCCAGATCAGAGATGGAAACTTTCAACAGAAGCGGGAACTAAGTGAAATGGCTGAATATGTATTATCTCAGCTATGATGCCAACACATTACTTCTGCTTCTATCTGTTTGCAGCTCAGCACCTCTCAGCTACGCTAGTTGAAACTGGCTTCTGGAGCCGAAGTGTTTTTGCAGAGTCAATGACCACTCATCGGTTTCTCAGGCTGAAAAAAGATATCTCAAGTCAGGGAGAATGCTGCAACCGATTGACTTTTTTTGAACCCGGTCAAGTGCTTGGTAGTCTAGAAAACAGACTTCATACATCGAGAGTTTTCAATTAGGATTATGTTCTCCTGACTGCAATATGGTTTATACCTACAAGCACAGAAGCTAATGTAGGCATCTCAGAGGTAGGCTGAAAAAGCAAGACAGTTTTTGAAGGTAATTATACTTATTTCTCCCTTTGTAAAGTACAAAGTAATCAAGAATGTACAGATTGTCCTTTCGAAGATATTGCATGCTGGATTTGCTAGATTAAAAGAGGCTTCTGCTGTTATAGAATTATTTATCTATTCGTTTAAGGCAAATCTTGATTGCAGAATGTCTGCTTGGTTTTAAACTTTGTTTTATAGCCAAGTATGTATACTGAATTACAAAATATTACACAAAATTGTGAAGCCTAGGGAGTGAGTTACTATGCATCATAAACTTATACTTAACTTTAAGAGGTTACTTAATATTTATCCAAATATCTGCATTACCCCAAATCAGGATGCCTGATTAACCTCTTACCATAGTTATACCGAAGAGTTTTCAGGGAAAGAAATATCATTTACGCAGTTTTGGACCACTGCTTAGTACAAGGTATATCTTCTAACTGAGGCTTCCATATTTTGGAATAATATAAGTAGTTACGTATAGCAGGAGGTCAGGATAAGAAATAAATCAAAGTAATTGTGTTACCTCCTCTTCAATTTCCTTCTTAATTATACGAACAGCTTTTCTCGTCTTCTTACCTCTCTTTTTGAAGAAGGTCCAAGATGATCCTTGAGAGGAAACTTGTGAAGGATGGAATATGTTTCAGTTGCCCTCACCTGCTACAGCTACGAAATAAGATACCTTGTCAGATGCCATAATGCCAATGAATCTTAAAATACCTCTACGGACATTATTAGAACAATAGTTACTTCAGGCTATGAAAACCTGGCGGTGAGCCACAACTATGCTAACGCTTACACGGCCAGTTCTGTGAAAACAGAAGCCAAAGAATTTACAAAGGGAAAAAAAAGTTAGTTTTATTTTAATCATTATAATGCAACTACTGCAGAAGACTTTCCATGTTTGTATGTGTACATGTTTTACATATCTTTATACACAAAGCAAACATTTTTAATTTCTTCATCAGAGACAGATTTCAGTGCTGAATATGAACAGAATAGGAAGCAGAGAAGTGATGCAATAGAATATGTTTTAGAAAAGAGACTCTTGGATACTTTTTGCTTTTATGGATATGTCATAACTCAGCATCTGTAAAATATCTAAGTGTCACACAAATATTCTCATGCTTAAACTAGCTGCAGGACTGAAAAAATCCTTCATTAGGGAAGTAAATCTTAAAAGTACATTTAGTGCTTAATTTTGAGTTTAAAAATTGCATGACTTCTTTTCCCAAGTCACTGAGAAAAACATCCGCACGCTTCAAGCATATATTTCTCTTCATATGTTTGGTCATATCTATAATGGTTTTGTCTTTCACTTAATCAGTCAGAAGTTCTCCAGATCTCTGGAAACCCGCTTAAAAATTGGTGTCAGGCAGCCCAATTCTAATTTGTTTTGGTACTGAAGGAAATATAAAAGAGATCGCATATCAGAAAGAGTGGTTCGACTGCTCCATCCTTGAGGTCCCGTAGAATTCTTAAGTGGGCACCATGTCAACCTGCCACTTTGTTCCTGTTCCTCTTGCCAGTTTGCTTGGTCTGTTGTTCAGTTTGTTCAACCTGCGCTTTGGTTTGAGGCGCATCCTCTGATGGATTGCCCTTGGGGAGGAGTTCCAGCAATCTCAAGCTCCTCCACAGATGGATGCCAAAAAAATCACCTAATTTTTTTTGTTACAGCCTGATGTTCTCTGAACTCCTCTTTTGGTCCCTAAAGGCTTTCTCAAAAGCATCTTGCTTCTGCTGCATCTTACTACTAGTTTTATGCTTTTCATAACTGACTCCTCAAACTTCTTTTGGCATGCTTTATTATGTATTTACATTTAATCTGTCAAGGTTCATGATGTCATCTGCTTTCTTCATTTGGACGTAACTTTAGCTTTTTGAGGGGTTCCTTTTTAATTCTGTTACTCCATTGTTTACCCACGCTGGTTCATTTTGGTCCCTCTAAAGGCCCCACTTTCCCATCAATTATATTAGTATGACTGGAAGTCATTTTTTATGAACTAAACATTAGTGAAAAATTTTTATGAACTAAATGTTAGTGAATGCTGTAAATGGTAATACACTGTGTTATTCATTCAACATAAATGTGTTCTGTTCCCTTGAAGTCATGCTCTGAGACACTTGAAATTAAATTCTGACAAATACTGTTTCACTGTCAGAGAGGAGACACAGAGTGTTTACACTTCAGTGTAAACATGCTGAAAAAGAAATTTGCTTACGAGCCACAAGTCTTTATACATCTAAAAATAAGAATTTCACCCGAGTAATGCAGAGAGATTACTTTTCAGCAAATATTTTTCTTCACAGCATGGGAAGCCTGAGTAAGTATGGCCTAAAATACAACCAGAGCACAAATACTGCAAAAGCCTGAAGAGATGAAGGTACAGATCGACAAGCGGGTGGATATGAGCTAGGTACCAGCACAAGGCTCAAGCCAAGTTCTCTATCCTTAAACAGGCTGAGAATTCATGAACCAGATAGGTAGACACAGACAGACAATAAATTTTACGCTTCGTGCTTCCTTTTCTTGTGCATGACTGAAGTGATGGAGAAAACTGCAAAGAATCCAGCTATTTAACTGGACTTTTCCAGGATTTTAAATTTGAAGTGCGTTAGGCATTAATTCAGTGCCACAAAGGAGCGGCTGACCAAGGAAGCACTCTCTCCTCTCTTACATACAGCCTAAATCAGAGTTACCACCGGTTTATTACACACAGACTCAAGCACGGGAAGCGGGTCTTCAAATTAATGCAGCAAGTCATGGCACTGTCATTTATTCTGCCCGTACCTAGTCATCAAAGTCCAAATTTCTCTCTTCCTTGGAATATTCCAGTTATATCCAGTATTAACCCAATCCTACTTTAATTGTAATAACTAACAGGGAGTATTTATACCTGTGGACACTCATATATTATGAAAAGCATGTTTTAGTTGAAAGCTTGCTTAGTGCTCCAGAAGGTCTCGGAACATTTATTGAAAAGACTTGATTTTGTAGTACTCACCAGGCACACCACAGAGGCACAGTCTGGATGCTATGGCTTTTATTATGAAGAAACCTTAAAAAAAAATTTTAAAAAGACATAATCCCATTTGTTTTGTTAAAGAAGCCACAAGTGAGGAATTTAATTTTTTCCTTCAGACTAGAAAATTTAAATAGAAAACCAAAAATTTTAACCTAAAGTAATAGCCACTAAAATGCAATTTAAAGTCAGATTACAATGACAGGGGAAAAGAAAAGTAATTCTGTTGGCAAAGTCATGGTTTTAAATTGCCTACAGCGCCTGCTACCACTTTGCAATGTTGTTATTTTTCATTAAATGAGGACCAGAGGAATTATGCATGGATTTTAAAATAAGTTCAACATGTCATCAAACCGTGTAAAAACAATTTAAGTTTTAACTCTTCCAATTTAACGTTGTTTACTCCTCTGATTTAATAGCATTTGTCCTTGTCTTAGATATGGAAAAATATGTTGGTTTGAAACCAGCTACCTATTTTGTAGATGGGGCTATTATCCTAGGAAAGAGCTCTGGTGATAGGGCTGCTCCACCAAACATGGTCCCCGCACATCTTGCCCCTCCAGATGATCACAAATCCTATCTGTTGGTGCCTTGGTCTGCCTTCCTTGCTCTTTCCTCTTGAGAGAAGGATAGAGTCGCAAAATGTAATCAGCAGGCACACCCAAACAGCTGAAGGAAGCCAGGTAGCGTTTCGTTTCTGAGGGCTTTCCTCACCCCGTCTCAGAAGTGCACCACTGTTACAAAAGCAATGTGTGAGAACCTGGGAAAGTTTTAATGTTGGCCATTCCCAGTAAAGATAAAAGTCACAGAATCATAGAATAGTTTGGGTGGGAAGGGGCCTTTAAAGGCCATCCAGTTCCACCCACACCTCCCACCAGACCAGGTTGCTCAAAACCCCGTCCAGCCTTGAACACCTCCAGGTGTTCAAGCTGCAGCCACAGCTTCTCTAGGCAACCTGGGCCAGAGGCTCACCACCCTCAGCGTGAAAAATGTCTTCGTTCTATCTAGTCTAAATCTTTCTTCTTTTAGTTTAAAGCCACTACCCCTTGTCCTATCGCAACTGGCCCTGATAAAAAGTTTATCTCCGTCTTTCCTGTAGGCCCCCTTTAGGGACTGGAAGGGGCTCTAAGGTCTCACCAGAGCTTTCTCTTCTCCAGGCTGAACAACCCCAGATCTCTCAGCCTGTCCTCACAGCAGAGGGGCTCCAGCCCTCAGATCATTTTTGTGGCCTCCTCTGGACCCCCTCCAACAGGTCTATGTCTTTCCTCGTCCCTCTGACACGTTCCTTTATTCTATGTTCCTAAGCAGTATTCTGATAGCTTCTTTTTGTGTTTTATTTACTGAGAGAGAGACACTCCTAGGAATGTTAGGTGCAACAAGATAGGAATTAACAGGCTCAGAAACAACAGGGAGGATGTTGTTTTTCACTGCAGAGCTTACTGATTTTTTTGTGAGCTCTAATGTTAGCCTGGCCAGAGCAGGTATTTGAAATTAGCACAGGTCAGGACTAAACCCTTTCCTATGATCACATAGATGCTTGTGCCTCTTTGGAATATTGTATTTCACCCCTGTGAACAGCAGAGACCAATGGCTACGGCCAGAACGCATCACCTTTGCAGAGGGACCGCTCCTTCCTTGCAGGATGTGTCCTGCTGTGGGTTTGGTAGCGGCTGCCTCCTTGTCCTGGCATCTCCATGTCCCACTGCTGTAGCCAAAACACCCACACCAAAGCTTTCCAAAAGATAATGAAGAAAGGAAAAGGTTTCCAGTGTAATTTCCATTAAATTTGTGTCTTATTTACATTGCTTTGGCAGGGAAAAACATGTTTCAGGCCAACCAAATACTGATTTTTAAATGTTTTCTTAGCCAAGAACCGCTACATCAATTATTTCTGCAACCTTATTTGTTAGGCACCATCTACCTTTTGCTGCACATTATGTGGGAGTTGCATAAACAACTCCGCTTCATACTCAGTGTGGTCTGTTCAAATGGAGTTTTTTTGATCACATGAAGTCATATAATGGAAGCGCGTTTGTCAGAAAAAAATATTTATGAGTCTTTTCCTGTTGTTTCTGCCCCGTTAACATGATTTTAATTTGCGTAATTTTGTGAAAACGAACAGGGAAAAATGAAGTCCATCAGGCAGCTTCATGCTGACACATAAATTAGGCAAAAGCAGAGTCAGACCTTTTATATGCCCGGCTGCTTCAAAAAGACTACACGGAGCTACTCAACTGATATTGGGCAATTATGGGATAATCTCCAAGCTGTTCATAGCTAAAGATTAATTTAAACCCTAGAAGTTTAAAAGAAAAAAAAAAAATGAAAACCTGACATAGGTTATTACTGTATTCAGTCTCACGTTTTTTTAAGAGCTCCATCTAATGGCTTTTTAATGTGTGAGGATGGCACAAAGGCAGTGATGAAGTTACTGCAAAGGGACTGCTGTCGTGTGGGGGCAGATGCGGTATCTTGGGCACAGACATAACAAGAAGACGTGTGTGTTTCCCTTAGTGCCCTGCAGACACAGTACCTCAAACAGTCTTGATGCCTCGCTGTATCGCTGCCTGAGCACGTCAGCTTTTTAAGTGCATTCTTCAAGACGGCCTGCTGAAGCAAAAATGCATATTTCATTCGGCGTATTTGTGGGTAAGCAAACCTTTTCACTGACAAAGAGTTCCAAAGATTTGGATAGTCAAAACGATACTCCTCTCTAGCCTTTTTGCCCCCAAGCACATTAAAATACAATACCGATAGTCATAGAATCCTAGAATCATAGGGCTGGAAGGGACCTCTGGAGATCATCTAGTCCAACCCCCTGCCAGAGCAGGGTCACCCAGAGCAGGTGGCACAGGAACGCCTCCAGGCGGGTTTGGAATGTCCCCAGAGATGGAGACTCCCCCACCTCTCTGGGCAGCCTGTGCCAGGGCTCTGCCACCCTCACAGGAAAGAAGTCCCTCCTCATGTTTAGGTGGAACTTCCTATGCTCGAGTTTGTGCCCATTAAACTTGAGCATTTTCTAAAAGCTCAGAACACCCCTCAGGTATAAATGTAGCCCCCTTTTAATTTTTTTTATAAACAGAAAGATAGGCATGTGGCCTGTTTCTTCTAAAATGGCTTAATTTCATGGAAATCACCTACTCAAATCCAAAGATCTGTGACTGGATTTTCAAAGCCATCAGGAGGCAGAGTCATAGATGTGTTCACCCCATCTCACGTGTGACCACTTAAACAGGCAGGTGTCTACAGCCCTGTGTTTTACTCCATGCTTCTAAGCATTTCAAGTAACTGTTTAAATACTATTAGAAGTCTGGCCTTTAGACATTACTCAGGCTGATAACTAACTTCTCATTTAGATGCATAAAAAGGATCACTAAAGCAAGCTACCCCAGAATTGGTACATCTTGGATGAAATGTAATTTGTTTTAAATCTGGGTCCTTGGGTGTACGTCTGGCCAGCAGCAAAATGAGTTACAAACCAGGTGCAAGGAAGTAATACATCTCAGTTCCTGATAAGTTTATAAGATTTTTCCCTTTTCCTCTTAATTTCTTTACCCAAAAGTCTAACTAACATGACAAAATTTAGAGTCACTGCTATCTTTGACAAAGGCTTTTTATCACTGCCTACAATGATACATATAGAATCATAAAATCATAGAATAGCCTAGGTTGGAAGGGACCTTTCAGATCATCTAGTCCAACCATCAACCTAACGCTGACAAAACCCATCACTAAACTGTATAGCTCAGCATGCAGTTTATAAAATCTGCACTTTGAGAAAGAATACATTGGGCTATAATGCTCATAAGAGTATCAGTAACGTGCAAACATACCTGAAGTTCAACAACACCCGAAATTTATGGTATTAACATTAGGTATACAGAAATGCTATTGTATTTCTAGAAACCAGTGGGTTGTTATTTGCACGGTATCTCTATAATTTTTAAACTGCAGGGAAAGGGACAACTGGAAGATTAGAGGTATGCAGCCTGCTCTTAGATGCTCCTTCCTGTGAGAACCGTACAGATAATGGACAACTGTAGCTACAGGCAAAACTTCCTCAGTAATGTGAAAGAGGTAGGAGATGTCAGCCTACATTTCCATAGACATGCTAATTATTGCCAGCTGCTGATCTGCTCCTTGGAGATATGCATCAGCATCTTTCCCTAAACTTAAATTATTGAAGGTAATCTTGATTTAACACTGTCTCCTGTTGACTTATTCTTTCATTTAGTCACAGCTAAATGACGGGTTTAAACGCACTGATAATTACTAATTTTTAATAACTTGACATTTTTGACAGAAATTGCAAAGTTGCAGATTTTAGCCATAAGAGCATTTATTAATTTCTTCAGAGGACATTCCCACTGTATTCTAGTCTGTCAAAAATGGGAAGAGAGGAACTGCCACTAACGCATTAATTGCAGTATTGATACACTACATATTCCTCAACTAAATCAAGCAATGATGTGAGACGTCAACACAGTCTCCAGTATCTTTATCTACGGCAACACTTTGTCTTGTTAATAATGTCTCCAACAAGCGCCGAAAATTTTATTTAGATGTAAATTTCTCTCATTTTCCAGTCTCACCTCGGGGAACAATGTCACAGACCTTTTTATATGACACTCTGCTGTTCAGGAAAGAAATATCTTGACCCTGGTAAACTCAAAAAGTGGAACTGCAAGTTTTTGTAATGAAGATGGCTGAGCTGCATTTATGTACTGGGAAAATGGTGGGAAAACGGGAGGACCTAGAATATTTAGTAGGTATGTCAGTGTTTTAGTCCAAAATAAAGGAAGCTTTAAATAAAAGTAACTATTGTTCGCTGCATCTGTGTTTTAGAAATATTCATATTGAGTCCTGTTCCACTTCGGTTTCTCACAACTATAAAACATATATGAAAATACATGCACAGGCCAACTCCTTTGACACTTTGGACTGTATCTAGTCACATGAATGTTAGTGAGTAGTGGATAGAGAGGCAGAATTCAACAAAAGATAAATTATTTACCCTATCAGCCCTCACAAGCCTGTAAGTAAAAGCCTTTGCTGCCTGTGACTGTGTCTTACAAACTTCTTCAGATCAATTTTTAATTGATTCCAGCTGGAGATTCGCCTGAATCAAGACCACGGGAAAAATAGTATGATAATGCGTAAATATTACACAAAACTCATTAAACAAAGGTCCTGAGCAGGGACCTGTCCGGAAGACCATGGAGTCTGTCCAGAGGGCTGTGCGCTGTGATGAAAGCTGAAGGAAGCTGATAAATGGCAATTTCACCATTTCGGTGTTCAGGCTGGAGCAGACAGAGCGACTTCATTAGTTACTAAATTGCACTTTATCAGTTTTTAAAATCTGAACAACCAAACATTAGGCGAAATGCCAGCTCTTGAGCTTCAAATTAGTGTAAAATAACATATTTTGAAGTCTTCCAAGCTATATTTATCGTTGTTCTATTTACTGCCCTCCGTCACAGTGTATTTGCGGCACTATCTGACAAAAGACCAGATCTATGAAGTCTGTGTAATTCTCTGTCCTTCTTTGAACTGCTGAAATCCAAACTTGAAACTGCCATGTGCACAACGAAATTAATAACGTTCATGGAAGCTCACTTTTTAACCATTTCCAACTGAAGTTATGTGGGAAACTGCTTTACTGTCTCTTCCCTCCTTAACCTTCAATAAACATTTTTCTTCTTTAAATTAGTGTTGTCTCTTGGCTTCTAGAAGTGTACTACAAAAAACAATTTTTACTCACTGTCTTTGGAGAATCCACAGTACACCTGGCTGTAAAAAAAGAAAAAGAAAATTAAAAACTGCAGTAAAGTATACACCAGAAACATTCAACATTAGTATTCATATTTCTGAGCTGATGTATAAAGTCAAAGAAAAGTCAGCATTTAATTTTTGCCCTAATTTATATTACCATGGATAAGAAACGTACCCTGTTAATTTTTGTCGTCAAGGTCTATTTTGCTTTTCTGATATCTGTATGAACGGAAATAAGTATTTCCCTGCATGATAACAACTTCTTGTTATGAAAACCGAGTGTTCTAAACAAACCTCAATGAAATATTTTTTTCCCAATAATTTGGTGATAGAAATTAGTTCTTTTTCCTGAAAAGATACCTTGCTGAAGAAGTCCAGGAAAAGTTAACTGGTAAGGTTGGCAACCAGCTAATATACTCGCAGAATGATGCTGCTGAAATAACAGATTACACAAGCAGTTAAAGTGACGATGGGTATATTCTTTCACCCATACAAATGATAATGTGGGCTCTGTCAACAGAAAAGTTCAAAATATTTAGAACACAAAGTTTGTCTGCAAGTTAGAAGAACAAGGGAGCTCCCTCCACCTTTTGATGGGTTTATGCACTTTGTCTCAGAAGCAGGACAGGCTTTTGTTTAGGTTAAAATCAGTGTGATATTTTTGAACCGGCTATTGACTTGGCTGACTACTCCGCAAGCTTAAGAAGAAACCTTGCTGCGCTCTCTGTAAAAGGCAATGATCTGTCTTTCCAGCTTCTCCCCAGGTCAGTTGTCAGGCACTGACTGCAGGAACACATGTACGGAGTAATTCCCGATGTTGTTCAAGGTCTAGGGAGACAAAGGAACTTCATGCAAATTTCAGCGTGTTCTAAAATGGGATGAATTTGAGGCAACTCTGAAGCACCTGTGCTGGAAGTGAGTTTTGTAGCGGAGACCCTTTCTTTCCCAGCAAGCTGGTTTTGCCTTTGAAAGAGAAGCAAGCAGGTTACAGAGAAGTCAATGGACTCTACAATCACCACGTATATATTTTTAAGAATTTAGTGATAACCTTCGAGTACCAAAATAGGATTAGGAACCAATCAGGAATGCAAGGAGAACAAATAGTTCCTAATTAACCTTCCCTGCTTATGTCTGGGCAACAAACATCCTTGGGAGAAAGAAAATATTTTATAGTTGATCAAACATGTAGTTTGTTATAAATTATATTGTGCAAAGGATAGTATTACTGACATATTTTCCAATATATCTCTATATCCATATCAGTAAATATAACAGTGTATGTATATACTAGAGATACGGTTGAACAGAGGGAATTTTGAATTAGCGCGGTTCCACCGTCATGTTCTGAATAAATAAAATAAAAATAAATGAAAGCATACATTACTACATTAAGCAACATAACTGTCTCCAAACAATTTATTCTCCAGCTGTTAACACGTTAAGTTTTCATATATACGTAGCAGCATCTCTATACAACTCAGCTAGTCAGGTATGCAGTGATGAGTTGGATTGTTCTGAAATGAAAGATTTTGCTACTCAAATCACTGATTTCACAGATTTTATGATTTTTTTACAACAATTTAGTGATAAGCTATTAGCTGTAGACTTATCATGTGTAGTATAACAAAAACAAAAAGTGCAACATCTAGAACCGTACTCAGCCTTCTAACACATCTACATGCCCAAGGTCACACTCTGGCTACTATTTGAAGGTGGAAAAAAGAGAAAATACACCATCGCTGTGTCCACTGATTAAAAACATAACACTGTGGAAAGCATCAAGTTCAGCTTTTGAACACAGCATTTTCTTAAAATAGCTAATAAGATCTCTGTGTCAAAAGAGCAAGCACAAAAGTTTTGCCTGAGGCTGGATTTATCTTTCCAGGCGGAACATATCCCGTGCTTAATGAAACAAGTGATGCACAGAGGAAATAAAAGCTGAATATCAGAAGTGCTATTACACATGGTCACTCAGGCCACTAGCAGAAAAAATTAAATAAGCAAAGTTTTATGAAAGCTCTTTTTCCTATTTCTTTACATGAGAAAATATTCAGTTATTTTCCTGTTACACCTACACATAGGATAATGCGCTTAAAGAAAACCCCTCCGTGTAACTGCCAGTGAAATGCTGCATGTGAGCAATAGTACCACCCGTAACTTCAGGTGTTAGTTTAAGACAATGTGAATATCGCTTAAAAGTCACTGCACGTTTTGAAAAATGTCACTGCGTATCTGTGCCTCACTGAGCATTGTATCAGCCCTGTCCCAGAAGGTATGACTTTAGGGGCAACATAACTGGAAACATTCAGAATCTGCCACTTTTCCTCAAAATCCCCAAAGAAAAGACTGCTCTGCTTCTGTTTTGCATAAAAGGAAGTAAAAGTCCCAAGTTTCAATCAGTTACTTGGAATATATCGCTATATTTAGGGAAAAAAAAAAAAAAAAAAATATTCACTGTTGGTAAATTTTTCTGTCTAAATAAGCCTCCTCTCATGTATGCTTGATCTGTTCATTTTAGCACCAGCCACTACAAAATGGACGTAAACCCAGCCTTCTGCAATTTCTAGAAAAGTTTTAACCGGCAAAGTATTAAGTATCTGCATATCCAAACAAATACCAGTCCAAATTACACAGAGCCGTATTACAGAATAATATTTCAAAACGGCAATATTCAAGATTTCAATATTCAATATTTCAATACTTCGAAATAAATGACTTTTAACCTGTGTTTGGCATGTTGTAAAGGTGCCATGATTGTACACGTATAAAAAAATAAATATCCAAATTTGCATGCCTGATTCCTCTTTCTAGAAGTACTTCTGTACTTATCCACTGACAGAAGAAAAACGCTTTCTGTGACCTATCCCAAGTAAGTCCTGCCGGTTCAATCAGACCCTGCAGCCTGATTCTGTATGTCACCGAGGGATAGATTGTGAACTCTGTTTTTCCTCTGCTAAGCAATAGGCTGTATCAAAACACCCCCAACACAAAGAATTAGTTCGCTTAGTGTCTGAAGAAATCGTGAGCTTGAAAAAAATTCAATAAAGATGACTTAAATAAAGGTAACCTCATTAAGCCAATTCTTACAATGAATTGTTTCCTCCACTACAGAAAAAAAAAAAAATAGGGGATTCTAGTTCTTAATGTTAGAATATAGATGACGTACTACTACTCTTCAAGCACTACATCATCTCAGTTGACACTGGTACCAGCAACTACCATCCATTTAATCAAGATAAGATTTTCAAATACAAGGTTGAAGAGATTAGCCTACAGTTAATTACCAATTTTAATAAGTTCCCAATGAACAAAATAAGTGCTTCTCAAGCACATCGCAATGCTATTTTCCCTGTAAAATGGCAGAAGCCATTTGAGAATGAATGGAGTCACTAATTACACCTCATTTTCACTTGCCATTTAAACAAAAGCAAAATAAAAATGAAAAGGTCACCCCCAGAGATGACAGTTGAAGTGTAAGCTGACTCTTCGGTGGCACCAGTGGAGGACTAGTGTTGCATATCAGAAAGAAATGTCAGCCAGGGAAAAGACAGAAAATGCAAGTTTAAAATATTTATTCTTAGAGTCATAGAATCACCAAGGTTGGAAGGGACCTTTCAGATCATCTAGTCCAACCATCAACCTAACTTAGGTTCCTGCACAACAATCTGAGAACACATTTGTTGCGCTTGTCTATCATTGAAGATACTGGAATCTTCAGTTTTTGACAAAAAAAAAAAAAAAAA
>VXBH01001825.1:199894-234143 GCA_013400035.1 Rynchops niger
AAAAAAAAACAAACCAAACCAAAAACATAACTATTTTAAGCACAAAACTTTCATAACAAAGAGAAAAAAATGTCTGAAAACGAAAGTATTTCTATGTAGGCACGATTTCCAAGATGAAAAACATGAGTCCTGAAGAATTTATCCTTGTGGTTGCCAGCTCCACATATCCCGGAGTCCTTTCTCAATATGAACAGATAATAGCTGGGCACAGGCTATTTTCTTTTAGCACTTGGCCACAAACATACCTCGCTAATCACAATAATGCAGTTTGTAAATGACTGTCAGAAACAGAAAGCCTTGTAGCTTTTGTCAAATCAGGTCAGGAAAATTAAAGTTACGTGTCTTTTTATAAACTCTAAAAGGAGTGGATATGGAGGGTTCAGTATATGCTGCTGACGCTATTTAATTGCAGGATAAAGTCTTGGAGTCTTGCCATTGAGAATGTCTTGGAATGAATTACTTCCATTAATCTGCTGTAAGAATTGGTATGTGAGTTACCATGGAAACCTAATATGCTTCTCTATTTTTAGTATTTTCAATCCCAAATTAAGAATATCTATCCTCTTCTGCCGTATGCAGCGAATTAAAGGAATTTTCTTTCCTAATGTTCGATTTGGCATGAAAATTTTAAGGCAACCATGACAACACTGTAAGTAGTAATACTCAACTGAGCGACAATAAGGACAATATGCACGTGATGGAATGTGAGCGTTCCAGGGAGTAGCATGTTCTCCCCCAGTATAACTTTGATGAGGACTCTCTGAGTTATGCCTTCTTTCATTTATGATAAAAATCCTTATTCCCAGAGGTGCTCCACATAATTGAGCTCAAGTGGGATGAGTCAGTGATATGCACAACAGCTCTTCAAATCTATTTAGGTAAGAAAGAACACGCTGCTAAAAAGCCAGGCAATTTTTTATTCACACTCTTGATATAAGCCATTATGGACTGAGGAATTTGATGCAGCAATAGCTGTAATATTTGAGCAAACTCAGACTGGTAAGCAGTTTTACTAATATATACTCTGCTCCATCAGAAATATACTAAATAGTCATATTTGTAAGTCTCAGAACAGTAAATATTTAAAGGGGATTCCTGTTAGTGTCTGCATAGGTTCAAGATGGAAAGGGCACGACAAAGATCCTTTTTGCAGCTTTTAGCATTTTTACTTTTGATCATCCCTTTGAAATGCAAGGTTTCAGTATCACCATGGGATAATGAGGCAACCCAACACGATTCTATGAAATTTCAGAGAAATTTCTAATTTTGTTTTAAATGAGGCATAGGACAAATATATGCAGCTAGTAATAGTCTTCAAACTCATTCAGCCATCTCTAAATGAGTGGCAACACATCAGTTAAGTCTGATTGTTCGTCAGTGTGGAAATAGCTAGTCCAAGCCCTACAAATAGAGGAATGGTAGTTTCATGCTACCAAGGTAATGGAACTGGATGGCCTGACATAAAAGAAGACAATATTGAGCAGGAGAGCAGAAAGACCTTCAGCTGCCTTCATCCCATTCAGTCCTTGTTGTCAGTCCATATACTCGGTTGCACACATGCATACCCATCCCTGAGGAGCATAATCTCATCGGCTTTTCAGACAAGAGGAGTCCCCTCTGGCTCTGCACAAAACACACACACACTCGCACAGACTGACACCACGTTCGACTTTCAGCTGCCCTGGAACAATTTGAGCTCACTGAGATCACTGCTAATTACAAGGCCAGTTAAGGCATTAGTACACGTCCAGCTTCTGGCCTTCAACAAAACCAAATAAAAATAAAGGCACACCTAAGAACTGCAATACCGTTAATAACCATTCTGCTCCAGGCACTTGCTGAACACAATATCCTATACTCCCTGGAAATATTCCTCTGTCAAAGGGAAATTTCCTGCTTTTCATAAGGGAAACAAAGAATCATAGAATCATAGAATCGCTGAGGTTGGAAGGGACCTTTAGGATCATCAAGTCCAACCATTAGCCTACCCTGACAAAAGCCACTTCTAAACCATGTCCCTAAGTACCCCATCTACCCTTTTGTTAAACACCTCCAGGGGTGGTGAATCCACCACCTCCCTGGGCAGCCTATTCCAATGGTTAATAACCCTTTCAGTGAAAAAATGTTTCCTAATATCCAATCTAAACCTCCCCTGACATAACTTGAACCCATTTCCTCTCGTCCTATCACCTGTCACCAAGGAGAAGAGGTCAGCCCCCACCTCTCTACAACCTCCTTTCAGGTAGTTGTAGAGGGTGATAAGGTCTCCCCTCAGCCTCCTCTTCTCCAGGCTGAACAACCCCAGCTCCCTCAGTCGTTCCTCGTAAGGTTTGTCCTCCAGACGTCTCACCAGCTTTGTAACCCTTCTCTGGACACAAAGCTTTAGAACGTAAGAATGATATTTCTGGGTCAGGGAAAGGTTACAGCCATGGTTTTATGAATATTTTCTTGTCACGTTTTACCAGCTTATGTTTGATTGCAGGATTACATGACTTTTGGTTTGTCCATAGCACAGACAGAGACTAATATAATGAATGCTGAGCCTTCACTATATTCCCACAGCCTATTCATTCTATGAAAATAGAAAATTTGTTAGGAACAAACTACCTGTATTCAGAGAGAAAAATCAAAGAATTTCATCTGCAGTTTCTATACAGGTTACTGTACACAGGGCTGATATTTTACTCATATTTTAGAGAATTCTCTTAAATTATTTCCAGCAATCCTGCAACTGGATGTAGGCCATTCCTTCAGCGAAGGTCTAGGGAGTTGAGATTACAGTTCCTTCATAAAATAAAATAAACAAGAAAAAAAATAGTAAAAAATGCAAACAACTGTCACTGTAGTCAAAGGGTTTTCTACAGCTTTTATTTGACCATTCTTCAACTCTTTCTTTTAGCTAAAATTACACTATTGCTAGACTAATTTGAAGACCTCCCCCTCTCCCTTCTGCTTTCACCTGATAGAAACACTCAGGCCAGTCAGCTGGATGAGTCAGGGCAGGTTTCTGCTTTCTCGGTGCAGGAGTGATTTTCTGAGGGAGTGTGAATTTATGCATAAGAAAAGCAGAAATGACCCCAGACAAGGAGGAGGAGGATAAAAGGGAGTAAGCTACATCAAAATGGCATCACAAAATATCAACTGTAAGAGAGATTTTTGCCAAAGAAAGTGAAATGTGGGTGATGTTATCTCAGCTTATTTTAACATAACAAAGCTCATAAATATGCAGTTCAAATCTTGTATTTAGTTACAAAACGTGTAACTCCCATGTGAATCCAATAAAACAGAATGGGTGAGGGGCCAAATCCACCAAAGGAGGAAGACACACAAGTTTTATTTCTCTATCAAACTCCAGTGAAGTACAATATATACAAAAAAGAGTACCTACCAGCATTCATGGCTCTGCATTACTCCACACCGAAGACAGTCAGTACTCCACACAGCAGACCATGGGACAGAGTTCCTCCAGCAACTAGAGCTGCAGTAACTGGATCCAAAATCAATACAATGGAAAAGCCACACAACACAGCACAGTGCAAGGCTGCATTTTGTTAATTAACCCTCGGAAGAGAGCAGTTCTTTGTTGTAAACTTCAGTAAGATACTTTTTCTTTTCTTCTTTTTTTTTTTTTTAATCCTACTCAGCTGTCTAAGACTGGTTATTACTTTTATAGAATCGTCTAGGTTGGAAGAGCCCTTTCAGATCATCGAGTCCAAACATTAACCTAACACTGCCAAAAACCACCACTAAACCCTGTCCCTCAGGAACACATCTACCCGACTTCTAAATACCTCCAGGGATGGCAACTCCACCATTTCCCTGGGCAGCCTGTTCCAATGCTTGACAACCCTTTCAGTGAAGAAATTTTTCCTAATAAGCAATCTAAACCTCCGTGGAGCAACTTGAGGCTGTTTCCTTTTGTCCTACCGCCTGTTCCTTGGGAGGAGAGACCAACGCCCACCTCTCTACACCCTCCTTTCAGGTGTCTGTAGAGAGCAATAAGGTCCCCCTTGGCCTCCTTTTCTACAGACGTTACTTTCTCACATTTAGTTCAAAGCACAGATCAAAAAAACTTACCTTATTAGCTGACAAAGCAGGTCCAAGCAGGCCAGACAAGATGGTACACTGGAAAAGGAGACCTCTTTTCTTCTAAGTCAATTAGTTTTGCTGAAGGTAGCAGGGAGAGAAGAAAGAGTGGGAATTCAGGACAGGTGGCAGAAGCAGGGAGTATGATAATAAGAATACAGTTGGACACATGACATTTTAAAATGACGGAGAAAGTCTTATTAGGTTAGAATAAATGTTCAGCTAATTGTGTGAGCACGCCCAGTGCTTCAAAGCACTCATGAATTATCATCCTTAGCCCTTCTGTCAGTCAGAGGCTTTTTAATATTGAAGAATGTTAAGTTTATTTTTCTAGTAAGTTATAGCTTGATTCTCTTGTACCATGTATCCATGATGCTTTGTAACGTGATACGTTTGCCTTTAATTTGTAGCATTGAATTCATACAAGTCTCAATTTCTTATAAATTGTTTCAACTCAATTGGATACACTGTGAGCTCTCTCTAGTTTTGTTCTGTCTATTATTTCTTGTATTTTTCAGCTTCATGGAATTTCACCTTCTTTTCCTACTGTATTTGAAAAGGCAAGTCCTATAAGGGCATAACACTCTCCAAACTTTGGCTGGGGTAAAGTGAGTGATGTGGAGAAAGAAAGGGGATACCTTCTTTATTTTAGATGTATCATCATGTTCCACCTCATCTTTAAGATCTGCTTGCCCTCAGGTGCAAATACGGGCCTATTTCATTGCATGCTCACTCAAGGTTTTCTCATTTATCAGGACCGCTGGCTAAACTCTGAGTGAGAATTTCTGTTGTGAATAAGATGAGCAGAAACTCACACTCCAGTCCAAGAGGGAATTCTGAGAATACATCAGGAACTGGACATTCAAAGTATGTGTTTTTGATACCATCCCATGACATCTCCTGGAACTAAGCGCTGATGTTTCTTGAGATTCTTGGTATTTCATATTTGGCAGCTAATGTAATTTGATGTATAAGATGTAAGATACTCCAAGGTGGGCTAGGCTGATCTAGAATTCTGATTCATTAGTATTTATACTCTCTAATTCACTTACGTCACCTGACTGTTCAAGTCTTGATTGAGTAAATGATGGAGTCAAGACTGAGGAAACAATATTCTGAGTATTTCCTTTCCATCAAATGAAAATGTTTAGTATTTTGTAATCCGCTATTCATTTAGAGAAATCTAGAAGCAGGAAAAATATCAACATTATGATATAGCTATGTATATATATAGTATATGCATCCATATACAAAACTAAAATGAAATCTTCCTGATTAGAAATTAATTTTTGGGCGTGGGAAAGTTTATGAACTGGATGAGTTCTGCAAAGCTGCAACTCTAAACTGCAGAGGAACCAAGAAGTATTTTAGCTACAGGAAACATTTGACATTCATTATTCTTGGCATATCCCTCCATTCTTGTCCTTTTCAAAGAGCTGAGAAGAATTTGTATTCGTAATGATAGTCTGAATGACCCTACATGTAAAAATAAAATCATAGAAGAAACAAGAAGGCAAATACCATGCTTTCTATGCAGGAGACTTCTGCAATACAGGAAGGAAAAAATAATGTCTACACGATGCAAGAAATGTCTCTGTGATAAGATGGGTCACAAAAAAAAGCTTTTGTTTTCTTTTTTTGGTAGTCATTCAGCAGTATACAGGCATACAGTCAGCTGCTTCAGTTATTTTTTTTACTCCAGTAATCACGGAAAAGTACATGTCATTAGGATTATCTCTTCTAAAACTTAGGTCTTTATTATGTTAGGGGGGACTGGCTTTTAACAACAAAATAATCAACATTTTTCTAATGCAACTCCAAAAAAAGGTCTCCTAATGCAGTATATTTCTACAGAGTTAAGTTTGTATTCATTTATTGCTCTATTTTTATGTCATTTTCTGCGTACTAGATGTCCCAATTCATGAATTTCACATATTAGGAAGCGCATGAATTACAGCCATTTATTTTAAAATTCTGTTTTAAACACTGTTTCCAGCCCTTTAACTAGGTTAGGAAATGAGCGAATTTATTCCCCTTTAGGGTTTGGAACTTAACAACGGACTTCAAATGCAAAAAAAAAAAAAAATAAAGGCTCAAAATCCCAGACTTCAGTGAAACCAAATGACTCACATAGGCAGCGTTGTGTATGGTCAAGCATTAAGTGAACTGAGGCTGATGCTTGCACCTTACTCAGTCCTTTTAAAATAAGACAATCACCAACATGCATGTATCCTTTTCTTTTACTTGTGTTTCTTGTCCGTTTCCATTACCGTATCATTAAAGCGGGAGCTGCTTACCTCTCTGCATTAGCATGACCTTGGCTATATAACAGATGTTATCATGTCGGGATTAACTAATATCATATGCAGCTTCCAAACTGCTGTAGCAACATTTACATTGATGAAAGAATTATTACTTACAGCAGCTACAGAGCAGACTTGGATCATGAGTCAATGACTTTTATAAGTAAAACCTTCCACAGCTAATATCTTCTCCATTGGTGTTGATGTGTAAATTATTCCTTCCTGAGGAAGGCTACATGCTAAGGTAGGCAATACATTGTTCAGAAAATATGTTGTTCAAAGATGTGTTTTTTCTTGATCAGCAGGAAATTTTACAGCTCTGCATATCGAGAGCCTTATTTCAAAACAGGCTTTGGGTGATCAAGGGTGGTTCTTGCTGAATCAGAGGAAATTTCTAAGGAACCGTCTTGGTTATTGGTTTAAATCCCCCACAGTCACAAACAACTGCCAGAAATTGAGTGAAGATAGTCCTTTCAAATCACTGCCATTAAATGCAGACACCTCAGAAGCTCCTGGATAACACTGGAAGAAACCAAAGGTGCCAGCGATGCCTTAGGGAATTTGCTGGATGTGAATGCTGCATGGACAGTTGAGGGGGTTTTATTGTCCATTTCACCACTAAAGCAACTGCAGTAACCTTCTCTGAGGACTTCTCAAAGGCAAGTCAGAATTGAACACATCGATAGTAAAAGCTTAACTATAACTTACAATTTGAAGAAGTAGGCAGAAACAGAAACTGTTTAAAATGCCTTTTTAACTGTAGAATCATCCATTATCAGGCAACTCTTCCATACTGAGACAGAGGAAAGGCTTCTCCATTTAATCTGTGAAGCTATCAAAGGGTGTCTGGGTAGACAGAATCCCTCTACAGTGATTTAAGGACTAGTAATCTTTTCTGCCTTGTTTCCCATTTGCACTGCCTGCCTGCCCGTCCTTCATAATAAATTTGGGATACAGGGTCCACTTTCAAACCAAGTTAAAACCAAACTATTTTGGTTTTAACCTACAGCTTCATGAACAACTGGCAGAGTGGAGAATAGGGTGCCAAATTAGTACCCCTTCCCCAAATTAGGGAAAGGCTGCTGTGTTTGTTCACCTCTATGAGACGTCACATAAAGACCCTGGGAAAGAACAGCTGTATGAGCCAGCGAGATGCATTTTACGGTGTTCCAGCCCCAGTAAACATTCCAGTCATGAGAGACAAGAGCTCAGGAAATTAGGTGTTATAAATTCCAGAACTCATGGAGCTATTCGTGGACATGAATCCTTTTGAATAAACTTAGTTTTGCCAGATCTTATCACTTAGCCCTATTGATAAATGTGGTGTATTAAAAATACTAATTTAGACTAGACTTTAATAACTTAGAGTGTCCCAGTGACTTACTGTGCTTGGCGACTTCCTGATTTAAAAGCGTGTAAGAAAACTGCTGCAACAGGCATGATGGTTTTTCATTTATGGAAGAGAACCACGCACACGCTCATAACTGCAAAAACACGGAGTACATCACACTGCCACAGCTAAAAATATGTATGTTATAAAAAGGTGTCAAAGTACAACCACCAGGAAAACAAACGTGCTTATACTTCCATCAGAAAGACCTTCTTCATGGAAAAAGGTGAATTGTTTCAAAGGAAGGGCAAAGTGAATAGTTACCCAGGCAGGACTCAGCCTGGGACCTCGGTACCTTCCACTGCAACCAGCTCAAACAGCTTCATCTCACTTTTGTAGCCTATCTTTCTACCCGGCTTACTAGTCCCCACTGTGTATCAAGGTTTGGGCTCTCATTCATGAAAAATGCCAGCCTAAATATTCCCCATGGACACTTCTGTGCTCTCATTGCTATTTCCATGCAAGGACAAAACTACCTGTGGGCAGCCATAACATCTCCATTGTCTTTTCTCTCAAAATTCGTGTGTGCCTTGTCACCTACAAGCATACCTAGTGAATCCCATAGTCATAGCTGTCTTGCTTTAATAACCTTCTTTTTTGCTTTAGCTTTTTTTTTGTTTTGCTTTGCTTTAACCATCTAATTTGCTTTAATAACGATCTTCCACCATTGACAAGAGAATCCTTGGGTTGGGTAATTCTTTAGCTCCCCCTGAAAAAGGCTTTCAGCCCAATGGTGTCAGGGGAGATGAGTGGGCCAGGATAAACTAAGAAAATACTAAAAAAAACCAAACAGTGCTTATCTTGTTTTCAAACCCAAATGGCCGACAGATTGAACATATCCATACTCACAGTAGTGCACTATTACGTGCATGTGAACAATTCCACTCAAGGCAAAATGATCATTTACTACCTCACAAAGAAATGTCTGCATAGTAGAGAGCAATCTTGGGTAGCATATTAGGTGGTCTGTTATCCATACCTTTTCCAAGGTCCATTCTAATTTTTTTCTATCCTTTCCCTGTTCCTCCATGCATTAACCATTTATGCACAGACAAAATAATGCTAGTTTTTATTGGAAAACTCCATTTTGATAAACTACCTGGAAGAACTGTAGAGAGGAAAAAAAAAAAAAAAGAAAAGAAAAGAATTAGTAAATGAAACGATACTTTAAATATTTTACTTAAAAATCACTGGATTTACCGATCTAATCTTATCTGTGGATTATCTAAGTCTCTCAGCTGCTGAATATTTTACAGCAGCGACTCCAGGATAGATCTATGACTGTAAGACCGACCTTGCCCTTTGAAGCAAAAGCTTCCTCTGCTTTCGCTGCATTCACTTTACCCACTGAAATCCATGGGCATCAATGAGCCCCTTAAAAGGTGTAAGCAAAAGTGAGAAGACAATCAGGCAGTAATTGTGTATGCTGACATGGTATCAAATTTTAGTAAGCAGTAAACATTTCGAAGATAATCTTGAGGCAAAATTCAGTAAACGATCTTTCAGACCTACAAAATCACTGAAAGAGGAACTTACCTGTATGGGGCCTCCCAGCGGCAGTTTGTAGCACATATTATTACAATTATTATTATGAATTATCTAGACGTAGATATATTATTATAATGAACACTTTATATATATATAAGAATACATTAGGAACACACATCCTAATTTCCTGAGTGGGTTATTCCTCTTCCTCCTCCCCAAAAAGCCACCCTCATAGACAATTATAAAAACAAATAATTTTGCTTCTGAGAGGCCGTTTTGTCAATATTCAGCTGCACATTGATGTTCACAGAGGATACTGATATGGAAAGTTTCCTACCAGATCTAATCCATCGTTACTCAGAAGGTTTATATTTTCAGGGTTGTGGACTGCATTAAAGAAAATAAATTTACTGGAAAGCCGTCCCGAAGATTATGTACAATCTGAAGGTCAGTGGCCTTATTCACCTGCAACAGCCAAGTGTGACTTAGATAAAAGAGAAACATAATCTTCTTTCTAGGATTACTGTTAGCAGGTGTATTTTGTCTTTTTAATAATGAAAATCTTGATTTAAACCAGATCTTCAAAACTAAAATATAAAAATATTTCTAAGCATATTTTTATTCTAGTATCCCTTTTTTTTCAGGATTAAAATATCTCTATATTCGTGCTGTACTTAGCAGCCAGTTATTAGATTTTGAACATCTAGAGGTATTGTACTGAATGGTCTCACATTCAGAAATGCCATAACATTTTGCACATAGATTCTAATTTTGGAGATGACAAAAATTATTCATTTATTGTAAGGTTATCAGAAAACAACTTTCTCTTTTTTAAAAAATCCTGCAATTTATACCATAAATAATGTTATTTGATTACAAAGTGACCTTTATTGTTTTCTGAGAAATCCCAGATACTTAGTCCAGGCATTCTGGATGAAGAAAATAAGTCATGAAGTCAAACACCTCGGCTCCATGAGACGCTGCAACCACTCTCAAAGAGACTTCAGCTGTAACAACACATTGACCTGTGCCTTGACCAGATCTGGGGAGGGCTTTTCATGGATTTTTGTTTCATGCAGTGCTCAGTGACAGATGATTTCCTGTAGCTTTGGAAAGCAAGTGTCGGTCTCCCTTTTTTCCACAACCCCCCAAATGATTGCAAGAATCTTACTCAAACTCTTCAGCAGGTGGCTCTCATCATCTCTGGCTCAGTTCACGCACCTTCAAAGTTCTCAGTAATGCTGGGTATCTACAGAATGGTCTTGAAATATTAGCGAAGATATGAGACAGACTGCCTTTAAACAACTTACTGGTTCTGGGGTTTAGTTTGTTTGTTTGTTGTTGCTGGTTTGTGGTTGTTTTTATATTTGTGTTCCAGCTAGAAGGTTCTGATCAATAGCATTAAAAGAAGCAAATTTCTTGCTACACAGAACTTTCCATTAATTTCCATTGATTTCCTGTATTTTGAAAAAATTGCTTTTCCCTGGAAAATACTAGTGTCTCAGAAGAAAGAACAGAGTTTCATTTCTGTTGGTTTGTTTTATAGGCATTAAAAAATGACCTCTGTTCTGCTTCTACTTCAAGTCCCCCTCACGGATCGACACCATCCTTTCATAGCAATAAAGTGGTTAGTTACTTGCTTACAAATCCTTTGGAAACGTGTGGACAATAAATAATTTAGAAGGAATTATTTCTTATTAATCCATGAGGACCAGAGAAGCTGTGGCTGCCCCATCCCTGGAGAGGTTCAAGGCCAGGCTGGACGGGGCTTGGAGCAACCTGGGCTGGTGGGAGGTGTCCCTGCCCAAGCAGGGGGTTGGAATCTTTAAGGTCTCTTCCAACCCAAACCATTCTGTGATTCTGTGAATGCACAGATATGGAGACAGAAGAGCAGTTCAGAGAATACTTGGTCATCAACATATGAAGTTCAAGTCCATATATATATATACACAATGCGAGAGACTGGTTGTAATGGCAGTGATTTTTATGTAATTCTTTCTGCAATAATATCAAGGTTGCTACAATGTTTTCTGCTCTTATTAGCTAGACTACATTTGCTTGCTTAATCTGGCAAGACCTCCGTCAAGAATTTTATAATCCTTAACATCATCTTTACTTACCTTTAATGCTGTTAAAAGCCAACAAGGATTTACTTCATTCATAAATCAAAAAAAATACATTGAAATGAAAAGAGGTTGTAATCATTTATGACCTAGCTTAAGCAGCCAAGGCCTGAAATGCTATTATTCCTGTTTTACAAACAAAAAGATTAACGAAACCCAAAACAAATCAGAGCAACCTTAACCAATGTCCTGTAGATATTGATCTTTCAACAGCAATCCACACATGATCTACTTTCCTCCACTTCCGAGCCTCCACCTGTTGAGCTGTGTGATTTTACCCAGTTCTCCAAAGGCAGAGCTGGTTTTAGGCACGTACCCTGCATTCACAAAAACCCTGTGTGTGGAAAACATACTCCCTTTCCCACTGTGCCTGCTTACTCAACTCCTGCTTAGATCTTGGCTAACACACGGCTCATGCAAAGGGCTGATACATGCCGGAAACAGCGCCATTAGGCGAAAGTGAGGGCAACGCGGAGGCAGGACATGGTGGCCAGAAAGGGCTAGAAGTCCTTAGGTAGCCATCATCACCTGCAGTTTGCTGTCTCCTGCAGCTGTCGTCCTTGTGTATCAATTGTCTGGCATTTTTTTCAGAATCATGGAAATGTATTCATGGAACTAGTATAGATGAAACTTCCAAGCTGGAATGTAGAAATACATCCGTTTACTCAAAAAAAAAAGGTTTTTGAGGTGGATCCAACAGAAGCTGGGCTGCAGAGGTTTTTGTGCCTCTCAGTGTGAAACAGGGGATGCTCTCACCATGATGGAGGAGGACTCTCACTGCCCTCCTGGTTACAATTTTGCTCACAGGTGCACAAGTTACAAATTACAAGTTGTGGGTTATGAATTAGAGAACTTGTGAGTTAGAAACGTCATAAATTAATGGACAAATTAGTGAATTCAGGTGTTAGCCCTTGTTCATTGTTTGTATCTTTTCCTAAAGAGCCTGTAAAATAAAGTTTAATTTACGGAGCACGTCATTCTGTGAAGTTGGAAGACCCAAACGGACCATGACACATGCCTTTGCAAGGATTTGCTTGGGGGTTAACTCAAATTCAGATACCTTTCCCAGGTTGCAGCTCATGTTCTGGCTCTGGACTGAGACCAGAGATGAGGTGGTGATCAACTTCTGATCTACAACCAAGTGACCACCAGCACAGGGGTTGTCAAAAGTTAAGGGACACTAAAAGGCATCTGTACCTGTGACAGAAATACTCCCTGGCAGCACGTCCTCCTGTTGTCTTTGTCCCTGGAGAGCCCCAAAAGTGAAGAGGACATTACAGTCCCAGGAAAGCGTGCATCACTGGCAGGTGCTGATCTGCCTTCAAACACACACGCCCGCACACAGAACATTTCCCAAGTAACAACAGTTTTGCTTATTAAACTAAATGTGGATGTCACTTTGAGCAGCAGCCCCTCTGGCCAGTTCAAGCACTGTTCAACACCAACAAATATAAAAGGGCTGATCCTATTTCAGATCATACAAGACGTCAAGTTAATGATAACTTTGTTGGATCATCATAATTTAGGAACATTCCCCAAAGCACTGTTGTGTAGATCTGAAACTATTCTAGGACTTGCCTACCTAAAGGACTCTCTCACACTGCAGCAATCGAAGCTGAAAATCCCTTTAATGTGCAAGAGAAGCAGCTGGCAGGGTATTCCCTGTAAAAGCAACTAATTAGGAGATCTAGTAAATCATGAAAGGTATGGATACAGTGCAAAGGAAAAATATTAGTCCCTGTTCTTGTAACACAGGAGTGGACAACACCAGGCAAACTCATTCCACATACAGTTTAAAAGGGGCAAAAACTCTGTTTGCACAGTACAATTAAATTGTGGGCTTCTTTGAACCAGGAGGCTTTGAAGGAGAAAATATAAATAAGTCTAAAAATTTGTTAAATTCAAAGATGTGGCTACAACCTCCCTTTCAAGAAGTTTTTAAACTGTGAATTATTAGAATCTGGAGGAGGCTTACTCCGTACTTCTGTTCTGTTGCTCTTCCCTTAAGTATCTGATGCTGTCTGTACACTGACAGACACGTGAAGTTGGATGCATGACCTTGTAGTCTGAGTCATCACAGCCTTTCCCACGATCTTAGCACCCAGAAATTTCAGCAATCACCTTGCTGTTTTACATTCCCGGTTCCCTCTGTGCCTCTCCCCCATCAGCACAGACACACAGCACCTCCAGAGTTTTGTTACCTTCCAGAAGATGCACCTTTTTTCCCTGGCTCCTTCCAAAATGTGCATGTGTTAAAGTTAAGGGATGCTCTCTCTATCTGTTTAAAGCATACACAACTAGACCACTAACCAGGATGCAGCTCCAGAATATATATATACTTTCTCTGCAGAAGGGCAAATACACCTAACAGGAGCTGGTAACATGCTAAGAGAATCTTGCATGATAATTCTTCTTTATGAAGTTTTTCAAAAACTTTATGACCTTCTCTGTGATGTGTGCCCATTCTTTCTTAAAGACAGATAATGTAATGGCTGTCGGAAATAAAAAACAAATTGTGGGTCAATTCATTGGAAAACTTGACATTTTAGTAGGTTAACATTATGACTACCCTTGGCACCATATTTTTCATTTATATTTTCATTTCGTTAAACTTAAAAGGGGTATTTTTCAGTCTTTGGCTCTAATTATTTCAGCTGCAGGAAGCCTGTGTGTTGTATATTTAAATCTTTACATTCTTTAAGAATGCCTTTAGCTACTGTTATGTTGCCATAACACAACCTAACTTCTATGACATTTTGAAAAAGAATCTCTGAAATTTAGGAAGAAATAAAGCACACGTACATTTGAATGTATGGTTGCAATAAAAATAATACTAGAAAAGTCCTTTGTTACAAAAATTGCTTTGCTTCCTTTTTACTATATTCATTCATAGTCATTTTCAAACAGCAGAAAGATGAAAATTCAATGAATCCAAACAAGCCCCCAGAAATAAAAATAAAACCTGGAAGATTGCTGGAGTTTGTTGTGAGTCAAATCAGGCCATCCTGGGACCTTTAGAGAATGATTTAACCAAAAACACACGCACACAAAAATACCAAACCAGAAATACACCTCCAAGGAGATGGAACTTGTTAACTTAATCCTAAGAGGTCTTACATGGCTGTTAGAGCCTGAAGAATCATTTGGTGGAGTCTCCATCTCTGGAGACATTCCAAACCTGCCTGGACGCGTTCCTGTGGAACCTGCTCTGGGTGACCCTGCTCTGGCAGCGGGTTGGACTAGAAGATCTCCAGAGGTCCCTTCCAACCCCAACCCTGACCATTCTGTGATTCTGTGATTTAGATTCTGACAACAGGGAAAATTCCTCGTAGGCACTTTCATCAGAACCGACCTCTGTGATCATTTGTGGATCACCAGGCAATTTTAGGGAGGCGCAAGCGTTTATCACTGGATATTTCTTTTCATAGTGGGATACACTAGAGAAACATCAGCTCCAGCCCTGCTGGGGAGCCACTTTGTACCTCTCTCACAGTTGATAGCCACAGGGACATACTATAGCTCCTCACTGAAAGCACAGGCGAGTAGTGAGAAATACAGGATTTCCTACAGGAACGACAGAAATCTCTTACCTCCAGGACTTTGGTAACACCCAGGCAAAGCCTCCTTGTAGTTCGTACTTGGATTCGGCTAGCCTTTGGGTGAGGGGTTGTACTGGATTGAAATTACATCAGCCCAAAGATTTTCATATGTTAAAGATCTTGGCATTTAAGCAGGTACATACAGCACACTGCTTTGACTGGCCTTTAGATGTGCAAAGCGGTACCACCAGAGAGTATCAGAACAGGTTGTGTCTCGTTACGTCCTTCAGCTTTTTCTGTTTGATCCTCATTTTGCTCTGGTAATTTCTTTCTGAGCTCTGGTCCCTGCTCCAGTCAAACCGGTTGCGCTCAGGCACCATCCGCTGTTTTAGCAAATGCTATTGGCTCTAATGAAGTCACCCTCTCTAATGTAAACACTTAAATGCTTAGAAGGCACACAAGTCTTCTGCTCCTTTAATAAAATGCTCTTTAAAAACCCTGCAAAACAGCCTGCAGCCTTTTTTTCCTTTTTTTTCCCCCTAAATTTCTGACTTTGCCCTTCTGCCTGCTGCTTTTTATTCAGCGTGCCGAAGTCTGCCCTTTAAAAGTTCACTGCATGTCCCTGCTGGAGGAGGCACAGGAGCTGTTACTAGGAGACTAAACTTAATTGTGCAGCAGGCAGTATCAGCTGAAGACACGCATACCTTCACCTCATCTAGAGGTGCCCATCCTTTGATATTCACGTGGGCTGAAGACATGACTACGCCACTGTGTTTATGGTTTTCTCACTGACTGCAGGATGCGCCTCAAATTTTTTGGTCTCGTTGTGGCTGCCTTTTTACTGATTATCATCGTCCTTTTCAATACCATCTACACTGCAAAAGAAATGTACATAAAAGTGTTAGAGAAGCCCTCAAAATGCAGAAGGAGAGGATAAAAAAAATGCATGAATAATTTAGAAAACAATACTTATCGCGAAATGAGTGCCAGAGAGACTATGAATTGTGGTGGTACGATGTTAGCTAGCACAATCCGCAGCATTCCTGCAAAACATTGTCCAACTCCCCCTCATCTCCGCATGCCAACTCTATTTGCACTATACCGTCCCTTCAAGGCCCCAGCAGAGGTAGGGGTCATGCTACGAAATATGTGGCACAGAGGTATAATATGGCAAAAACAGATTTTATTAGGACATAAAGGAACCCAAGCAGCATTCCCAGAAGACTTCGTGATCCTGAGACGTATGTCACAGAATCTTTGCAAGATGGGAGAGGAACTTCTACTGCCTAGAAAATAGGTAAAATGGATTGATTAGATGCTTTGCCTTTGATAAAGCCTGTAACAGAGCTAGGAAATGAGCCCCCGATTTCCAAATCGTAGTTTTATGCTTCATCACCAAATAATCCTTTCTTCCAATGCTACTCCAAAGCCTATTTACATGGAGAGATTGGTATTTGCGAGGTTAATCAACCCCATCCTCCCATTCCCCAGCAAACACTGCAATGCCCAAGCCAGCTGTAAAGACACTGTTAGCCTGTATACTTCAATTACTCTTAAGGATGGCAATAACTGCAAGCTATATAACAAGAGATTATCGCTCTCTTTGCTGTTTTATGTATCTGTGTATCCAACAGATAGACATGTTAATTAAACCTCGCTCCTTTCTCTCTGTCCATGAATATTTCAGCATAACTCACTGTAAACAAATACTTTAGGGGTTAGACCAGTCATGCTCAAGTAGTAACTTATATCATTGTAGACACCATACTAAAATTCCTGTAAGGAACATTTCATATCAAAACCCACATATCTGTGTCTGATCTTCTACAATAAATATTTACACTTAAATTATTCCCAATTATTTAGTCAGATATTTATTTCCTTCAATGTGTGATGCTTTGCCCTTTAGATATTGGGGGTAAAGGTTATAGTCTTTTATTTTTTGCTTTCTTTTAGTTGTCTAACTGTAAGATGTGCTAGTACAGGAGGAATATGTGCATTAGGCGCTCATCTCCCTGAGCAGCTGCGGGTCAGTTTGCCAAATGTAGACTCCTTGACACCTACTGTCTGTACATGTCTATTAAAGTACACGCCTGGCAGCAAACATAAATCAGCATTTAAGTAATTTTTATAGGGTTGAAAATGCTTTTACTAGTCAGATAGTGACCATACAATCTTTCAAAGAACTAAGGATATGCCTACATATATGCACACTAAAATCAGTTGTACAGTTTAGTCAGTGGAAATGCTAGTGTTATTCCAGTTTCATCTCTAATCCTTTGTTTTAGTTCTGTACTATCTATACTCGAGGCAGTTGTTTCAGAATTGCCTTTGCCACAGTAGGTGCATGACACCGACCTTTCCTACACAGTTGGAGGAAGAGATATCATTGGCTCACAGGCAACTGCGCACAACGTCAGTACTGGCTTTGTGCATCTTTGTTATAAAAAACTGTATAAAAATGTACTGCCTCTCAAGAAGGCATAACAGCACGGACATAAGGCTGGGGTTCAGCAAGAGCTGACTTACGTCCTGCAGAGTGGGAGTTACCAAAACGTTGGTATGTGAGTGACCATGCGGACTTGCCTACTGAAGTTACCAGTGCCAGAGCAGTTCACACAGTAGATGACAGATGTCACACAAATATGGAGCATTAAAAAGAGGAAATGTTATCCATTTAGCAAACCGCCTTTACTTTGCAGGGTTCTACGGGAACAGGAACGGGTAATTCTGCACACACAAACAGGTCTTCAGTTAAACATTTTATGAAGAGTAAGGAATAAAGATACTATTCCAGAATGAAAGAGGATAGGAAAATGTATCAACATGGTGTGGTATGACACATCTAAACTCGAAATGGTTTACGAGAACCTGAAGTGAAAACCTCAACTTGTGTTTGATAGGTTAAGCAGCTAGAATGACATGTTGAAAGTGTAAGTCTCACCAGGGTAGTCCCTATCCTTGAGATCTGCTGGACACTAAGACGACAGCTTTTAATTTGTCCTTGCCCTAAATATAATCTGTTAAATCTTAAGTGTAATTTCGTTCTATGTTCTCATTGCAATTAGACAGCAATGGCAAAGCTGCCAGCTGGAAACTGCTTGTTATTTGTGAATTCAGAGTTAGAAATTCTCTTTATATCCCAGTGATGGCAAGAAGATCGAGTATTATGGCTGCTACAGATGTTTGTTGAGGGGTGGTGGGAAGAAATAAAGAGAGAGGAAGTAAAAGCCTACGGTCAACAAATGACAGGTATTTTATAAAAAGTAGTCACAGTAATGGCACAAATACAAAACGGAAGTGTAGAAGTACATACCTTGACAACGGCACTCCATTTTGAAACTTCCAAGTGGCTTTAGGTGTAAGAATGAGGTCCGGTGGGCGCTGTCAAATTGTCAGTACAGCCTACGGCACAAAACATGAATTCTTTGTGAATTAACAATGTCACCTTCTTTCCAAGAGAGGTGTGGGTGGACATTCAATCACTTGGAAAGTGAGAACAGTGGCTTGCACGGAGTGCAGCATTTGATCTATTTCTAAACTGTTATAAATAGTCTTTTTCCATGGCCATTGCACATTTTCTAAGTAGGCCTTTTCCTCAAAGGAACTATGTGATCAGAACAAGGATAGCACAAGCCCTTCTAGAAATTCTGCAGTCTTGGCTCTGCATTTAGGCATACTGTGAATACATTTAATGTTGAAATGTCATTTTGAAAGAGAAAATACAAATTTATGCCACCTCTAAAGACAGAATCAATTTTGGTGCACTGTTTGTAGGGGGGCTGATTCTCTTCCCTACTAGTGTTATACAAGTTCTTCTATTTTGTTGACTTTGGTCCATATTTTAGCAGATCGCTAATCCTTCACAGATGTAATAGGAGCTTAATATGAGAAATCTTTTAAGACTTATTTCAACAAATTTGTTCTACTTGTAAACAAAGGATTGAAAACTAATTACAGTGCACAGATTCTTAGTTCTAAAAGAATCTAATATCAGCCTAGGCAGATGTCTTTCACTCAATAATTTAAGAACTACTAGACAGATGAAAGACTCGCCCTTTCATAATGTATCAGTGCAAACTTCTAATATTAAAACTAGTATTTTTTTTTCCACACCAAAATATTAAAATAGGTCAATTATTTTGTGGTTGTAGTCCTCAAACTAAAAAGTCACGTCATTCTAAGGGCTGTCTTCTAATCCAGCCACAAGCTAATGAGTGAATAATTTTTTTTTGCCCTGGATTGCTGTCTTAATGCTCCATTTTGTTTTTTCTTCACAATCTCTAAGAAAAAATAATGAAATGGGTCATATTCCAGTTTCTGCCTGCATGGATTATTCTAAAACCATAATAACTCTCAAATTTAAAATTTGATATTGCAGTTTCTCCCACACTTCTATTTTATAATAGAAGCAGCTGTCAAGACTTCAACTGATTGTCGATCTAAAACCCTGCTGACAGTACTAGGACCATACGTGGTTGCACTTGGTAACTCCAGGCCTGTCCAAGGGATGTCAAACTAACAGCAGCGTTGGAGAAATTTAAGAAATAACTAGTTTCTGCTATGAAGGATAGAAAAAAGCATATCAAGTTAACAACTAGTCAATAAAGAAATTAGCAAGAGTCAGACAAGTAAGTGGCAAGATTACATTCAGATGAATCTGAAGGAAAATTCGGGTTTAGCTTTTCAGACACTGAACAGAAATAATAAAAGAGCTAGAAAAGGCTTGTTAATATTACCAAGGTAGAAAAATAGTAAATACTGCCTTAGTTATGGGTGTAAGATCTGCTTCTCTATAGATGGTTTAAGTCTCAAAATCAGGTCCAGATTCAGACCTTGAAATTTCACAGATCGCAATGTATAACGCACCACCATGTATTGTAATGGCTGGTCAGGGTATATTCCCCTCTCTCTGACACCCTTATTACTTATTAATAAAGAAGTTTATAATCTCCTGAAATAAATTTTCTTATAAAGTATTCTTTGAAGTAAGGTAATCATTATTATTCCAAATCTCAAATGCTACAAAGATCACCCCAAAACACCATTAATGTGTTGCATCATATTATCTAGATTTTGGCAGTGTCATTACAGATAGATCACAGAAATTAAATTATGTTAAGAATTTTAAACGGATTTTTCATAAGATAGACTTGTCAAGTTTAAATTCTCCCTTACTGTGATTATACAGCTCATAACTATTTTTTATTTTTGCTTTTTTCACTATTTTCACAAGAATTACAGCCTCACTCCATCTAATTTACCTCCAGTTGACAGTTTATCTTTGTAACAATACCATCAAATCACATCAGGAAGAGTAAAAATTTGCATACATACCGTGCTCTGCTGTGCACTGTTTCCAAAGAAAACTTAGTTACTGCTAATTCTTCAGCTAAACAGCATAGTTACTGTCAAAACGATAAATTTTGGCAGCAGGAAGTCTCTGTACTTTTACACGTTTTATATCTCCAAGGGAGAAAAGAGGACAAAAATAATATTAAAAATGCTTGCAAACAAGTATCTTTTAAATAATTCATATATAAATGAAACTATCTTTGCAAAATTTATTCTTTAAATTGCTTTTTAGGTCTTCCCACCATTCTATGGCTCATCAATAGACCTTCAAAATTTCCAGCTGCCTTTCAAATAAATTATAGATGCTGTGATAAGAATCATGCAGACGGTCAGAGCTAGCTTCATTTTCTGCATGACAGCTTTACTACAACAGCATATCTGCAGTTATACAATTTTTAAAAAATATCTTAATTTTTTTGCTTACATGAGTCCTTTTTACCAGACACATATATATGTATATTTCATAGCTGCAAGTACAGTAATGGATTGACAGGGGGTTTTTTTCATCGCTTTTCCATTCAAAAGAATTCCCCTCCATCTTACCCAGAATACACATTCATCTGGCAATACAACCACAATGGGTCATCATAAGTACAGACTGAATAATGAAGTAAACTAAACTGTTTCCAGAAATTAACTCTCCAGGAATGCTTACTAGTAATTCCACAGTACTCAACAAACGTCTGATTCAACCCCTAAGAACTATCCTTAAGCTAAGTTAACACTTCACTTAGCAGTGGAATTCCAGTGATAGTTTGCCTGCATGTACTAAGAGCTCCCAGTTCATACATTTAAATCAAAAAGGTCACCATGTTCAAAACCTCCAATAACTTGTCATTTGACTCACACACTCATGGAAATGGGTCAGGGACCAAGACATCCTATCTGTGGTCGTCCCTCCTTTTCTTGAAAGTATCTAATCATAGAATTGTAGAATCTTCACGGTTGGAAAGGACCTTTGAGATCATCGAGTCCAACCATACACACACACAAAAAAAACCCTACAATCTCTGCCACTAGAGCATACCCTGAAGTGCCACATCTAGACGTTTCTTAAACACCTCTAGGGATGGGGACTCAACCCCCTCCCTGGGCAGGCTGTTCCAGGGCCTGACCACTCTTGCAGTAAAGTCATTCCTCTTAATATCTAACCTAAACCTCCCCTGCCGCAGCTTCAGACCATTTCCTCTGCTCCTGTCATTCTTCACCTGGGAGAAGAGGCCAACCCCCACCTCTCTCCAACCTCCTTTCAGGGAGTTGTAGAGGGCAATGAGGTCTCCCCTCAGCCTCCTCTTCTCCAAGCTAAACATGCCCAGCTCCCTCAGCCTCTCCTCATAGGACCTGCTCTCCAGACCCCTCACCAGCCTGGTGGCTCTCCTCTGGACACGCTCCAGCACCTCAATGTCCCTCTTGTACAGCGGGGCCCAGAACTGAACACAGCACTCGAGGGGAGGCCTCACCAGGGCCGAGTACAGAGGCACCATCACTTCCCTGCTCCTGCTGGCCACGCTATTCCTGACACAAGCCAGAGTGCTGTTGGCCTTCTTGGCCACCCGGGCACACTGCTGTCTCCTGTTAAGCTGGCCGTCCACCAGCACCCCCAGGTCCTTTTCTGCCGGGCAGCTTTCCAGCCACTCTTCCCCAAGCCTGTAGCGTTGCTTGGGGTTGTTGTGACCAAAATGCAGGACCCGGCACTTGGCCTTATTAAACCTCCTGCAGTTGGCCTTGGCCCATCGATCCAAGTATTAGGTTAAGAGTGATGGACCCTCCTTCTCCTCCCCTTGGCCAAGGAATTTTTAATTATAAAATGCAAAGGTCAACAGGAAAGATAATATATTCAAGTGTCTGACAGGTGTGCATGTAATTTAGATATGTGATGAATTTAAGATGGGTGCATTAGTCATTTACCCAAGATCATGGAAGGGGTCGTCATCAAGCCTGGTGGCTAGGCTGTCCTGATGTTCTACAAAACAATGTTAACATGGAATTAAAAAAACAGGCTGAAATCTCACAAGCAAAGAAAAGATTCAGGTTTTTTATATGACAGATGGCTATTTCTACCTGTATTTGTTTTACAATAATCCAACAAATACATTTCAGAAACTGAGCTCAGATATTAACCTACCGGTGTACAAATGATTCAGTATGAGCTTCTGTAATCTCCACCTAACCAGAGAGTATACCAAAAAATATGAAGCTCTTTTGAAATTCCACTTCCCTTTAGTCGTTACGGAGATAGAAGAACATGGGGACAAATATTGCAGGACACTTGTGAGACAGTTTTGCAAATTCACATCCTAAAGATGAAGGAAATATTTCTGGGTAAACTGATTTGGGAACCTGTGTCCACAGCAGAGACAACTTACTGAGAAAATGTACCCATGCACACAAATACTTTCAATCACAAAACTCACTATAAACTTGGATAAGCTTGAGGAAAGCTATTTAACTGACAAGGTAGCATAATTCCTGAACACTACATTAATAGATGGGGTGCTGCTTTCCCTTCTAAACCTTCTGCTTTTTGACAATTGCAACCTCCTGTGTGACAAGCAGGTAAATTAATAATTCCTTACTGATTTTCTTCACATGGTACAAAATTATATAAATGCGTATCATCCTCCTTCTGCATTCATCCCCTCTGAAGGCTGTGTGTCTCACTCAGTTTAGCTTACCTGATGTGGAAGTTTTTCTCTATTTCTGACCATCCTTCTTAAAATTCCCTGTACCTCACCTAGTTGTACTGCACCTTTTTGAGAAAGGATGCCCAAAAATTCATTCAGCATTCAAACTATGAAAACATTATGAATTCACAGTGTCATACTCACCTCTTCTGTTTAGCATTCTCTTTCCATATAATTCCCGACTGCTTTTTTGGACTGGTGCTACGCACCGAGTTGATGTCCCCAGACAGTTAACCACAGTGACTCTGAGATCTTGTTCCTGATAGTTTACCGCTTCCACCCAACCTCCTGGGCATTTGCCACCTTTAAATTTCAACTGAAATTTCTCATTCACTCTGTTGAGCTTTTCAAGACAGTTTTGCAACTTCTTATACCCTGAGCAATTTGCTGTTATCGGGAAATTATGGAACCTTACTTTTATGATATCAAGATTTATTGCATGATACAGACCCCCCTCCATTGGGAAAACTGTCGATTCAATCCTTGTCTTTGTTTCTTATCAATTGGTACCCAGCAAGAAACCCAGCACTGTTATTTCTTGCCAGTTTAAAAGTTGTTGGTTAATAGCCTTTTCCAAAGCTTTTTGGAAGGACTTATCAAATGGATCACACTCAATCACATGCTCATGTGCTTAGTGGCTCCTTTGCATTTCTTTTATCAATTTTATGCAGTATAACAGCTCAAGTCTGGATCATTAATTGCACCTTAAGCATGACAAAATGAGTTGCTGGCAGCCTGTACAAGCAGTTTATGCAGTTGGTCAGATTTATACACGCTGATAGTATATTTGTACTTAAATTTGGTACAAAAGGAAGCACTGGATATTTTAATCTCACGTCTCTCTGGTACTTGTACCCAAATATCATCTTTAAAGATGAACCAATTAGCCATAGGAGTGGCTAAAAGTCTAATTGTCTCTCATAGCCCTTGCTCAAGCATAAAAGAAACTCACAGCCCCTTGGTTGCTGTTCAGAAATAGCTTTAATCAGGGGCCCAGCCTAGCCTTACATTATCCTAAACAGGGTTCATCTGGGCAAGAAACATGTTTGCCATATAATGCCCATAGTAAAGTAATGATGTTGAATGTTAAAACGAAACATTTGGTGATTTTCTATATACAGACTATAATTACTCAATACATGTGGAGGAATTAAATTGTGTTAAACAAAAAAAAAAATGTTATTCCAGACTGCAAATAACACAGCTGATACCACATTTAAAAGTATCATTTTAACAGAAGAAACAACGATATAAGGATGGAAAACGCATGGTGAGAGCGAGAGAGGACATGACTGCTTTTAACCCTTTAAATATCTGCACCAACAGACCCTTCACACCCGCAGACCGTATTGCAGTTGGGAAGAGCAGAGGTTTAAGGCCATTGTTTAGCAGTGCCTGTTGATTTTCCATAATTAATGTAAAGAAAGAACTGATTACTCTTTCCTTCCTTTTTTAGTGATGGCTCATCTCTTACACTTTACCTTTGAGCAGGTCTGTGATATGGTGAGTCTGCTTAATGAGCGCACGTGAGATCCAGCAGTAGCTCCTGGCAGTGCATCCTAAGACATAAACCTGGTCAAGGCTCAATTTTGTGGCCCTTCGCACCAGGGAATAGAGTTTAGCATACAATATGAAAGATGTTGGTGGAATGTGCAGAGCTGTGAGCACCATCTGGTTGCCTTGTTTGTCTAACCTCATGGGTTCCTCACTCCAGCTGCTAATTGCATTATGATATTTTCAAGACAGATCACTTCAAACGACGTGTATTGTAATACTGTCATAATACTCAATAATACGGTCTTAAATTTGTCTTAAACTGTTAAGTTTGGGCTTTCAGTGCTATATTTATGTCTTCAAATGGAGAAGCATTAGATGTGAAATAAGGACCGTGGCTTAGTGTAACAGGCTTTAGTTTGCTGTCTTTATTATCTGAAAACTCTATAAAGTGGTAAGTGTGAGACTTACAGAATTTATTTGATGTAACAGCTACCATTCTCCAGCACACCCTGAGCTGCCTCGGAAATACTAAATGGGGGGGGGGGTCTGTTTATAAAAAAATTGCCTTTAGCTTGCTTAAGAAATTCTTCAGAAGCATTAAAAGAACAAAATGAGATTTTCTATTTGTTTTCAGACCATTTATGAAGGTTTCTAAAGTTTGAAGCTGCATTCTGCTCTCACAGTAGAGTAAGAGGGATTACCTTTGCAAAAGGTTTGGACTTAAAGCACTGTGAAAAAAATATGATAGAGATGAATCAGTCCCTCCCTGAGATTTAGCAAAAAAAAAAAAAAAAAAGACGACAACAAAAACCCTTGTTTGTTCTTGACGGACTATACGTGAACAGAATGTAGCCATAGAACCTCGGGCCAAACAGCAGAAGCCTGACCTCCGAAGCCTCAAGGGATTTAGGAGGAGGTTTTTACTTAATTATTCAGTAAAAAATAAGCAATGATATTGCGGCAATCTTTAAATAACACCTCACTATAGGCCTTGGAAAGGTCAAAATTATTGGATTATTGTCATGCTCTGCAGTTACACAGGAACTGGAAGGACAGTTCAGACCAAGGAATCCAAAAGTGCAGGCTGAAAAGTCTTTGCTCACAATTCACAAAACAGCTTTTTAATTGTGAAGTTAGGTTGCTTTGAATTACCGGTATTAAATGTCAGCTGCATGAATTCTAGTCGGGCATGAACTAAGAAATTATTCTGATTCTCCCTTTCACAACCTCGTGTAGTGAAGATATAACATGTCATATCACATTGCGTCCCTGCTTGGCCCCAGGGCACCTTACTGGGCTCAGGAGAGCTGCAGTCAATGGCTGGCTTAGACATGGCCTTATTGTGGAAGCTTGGTTAAATCTCTTAGTCAATTTCCTGGGAATTAAGCACTTGAGTGCTTTTCATGATCTGATCCTCTCTGTAAAATAAGAAGTAGAGAAATTCATAGAACGTGTTGGGTTGGAAGGGACTTCTAAAGGCCATCTAGTCCAACCCCCTGCAGTCAGCAGGGACATCTCCAACTAGATCAGGTTGCTCAGAGCCTCATCCAGCCTGGCCTTGAACGTCTCCAGGGATGGGGCCTCCACCACCTCTCTGGGCAACCTGGGCCAGTGTCTCACCACCCTCAGTGTAAAGAACTTCTTCCTAATATCTAATCTAAACCTACCCTGCTCTAGTTTAAAACCATTGCCCGTCGTCCTGTCGCTACATGCCCTTGCAAACAGCCCCTCCCCAGCTTTCTTGTAGGCCCCCTTCAGGGACTGTAAGGGGCTCTAAGGTCTCCCCGGAGCTTTCTCTTCTCCAGGCTGAACAACCCCAACTCTCTCAGCCTGTCTTCATAGCAGAGGGGCTCCAACGCTGGGATCATCTTCGTGGCTTCCTCTGGACCTGATCTAACAGGTTCATGTCCTTCTTCTGCTGAGGGTTCCAGAGCTGGACACAGTATTCCAGGTGCGGTCTCATGAGAGTAGAGGGGGAGAATCACCTCTCTGGATCTGCTGGCCACGGTTCTTCTGANGTCTCCCCGGAGCTTTCTCTTCTCCAGGCTGAACAACCCCAACTCTCTCAGCCTGTCTTCATAGCAGAGGGGCTCCAACGCTGGGATCATCTTCGTGGCTTCCTCTGGACCTGATCTAACAGGTTCATGTCCTTCTTCTGCTGAGGGTTCCAGAGCTGGACACAGTATTCCAGGTGCGGTCTCATGAGAGTAGAGGGGGAGAATCACCTCTCTGGATCTGCTGGCCACGGTTCTTCTGACGCAGCCCAGGATGCGATTGGGCTTCAGGGCTGGGAGCGCACACTGTCAGCTCATGTCCAGCTTTTCATCCACCAGTACCCCCAAGTCCTTTTCCGCAGGGCTGCTCTCCATCCCTTCATCCCCCAGCCTCTGTTGATAACAAGGATTGTCCTGACCCAAGTGTAGGACCTTGCACTTGGCCTTGTTGAACATATTCTCATACAACCTGCAAAGTTAAGATTCCATTAACATTTATGAGATACCAGAAGATAGTGACCACAAAAATCTAAACCAAACAAAAAAACCAAACAAACCAAAAACCCAGAGCCAAAAAACAAACAGGCAGAAACAAATGTTTTGTTAGAAAGAGATGGGGATAATTGTCAGATTCAGATGCTCTACACCAAGCCTAAATTTCCAACTCTCTTCTTTGCCGGCTGAATGCGCTTTGGAAGTGATTTCACTGGACTCGGCCTCAGCTTCCCATCTGGAAAATACTATCAATGTCTTTTTTAAAGCATTTTGAGATACATTAAGGAAACAGCGTAATAACAGATTTGGCTGCTGTTCTCGCTGAATCCAAACCTGAAGAGGACATATAAGCTACTTGGCAGGAACAGCATTAAGCATATTTTTTCCTGAGTTGCTAGTAAGTACAATGTGTAGGGGCTTTTGTACTATTGAAGTAGCATGGATAAATCTACAGATCCCAATCGTTAGCATCAGTCCTCAGATACCATGAGTAAAAGTAGGTACCTACATACATCTCTCAGGAGGAAAATTTTTGATTTTTGCCTCTTCTGGTATAGTGGATTTCACAGAACGCCTTCCCAAAGCACAGGTTGATGTGGGATGCCCGTTTCATTCTTGATGATTATGACTTAGTTACCAGGCTGGAAAATGTATCTAAAAAATAATCTGTCCTTCTAAATGGAGATATATTCTAGCTCTCCTTACTTCTAATTTATGATCTCCAACTCCCAACAAATATATCTGAGCTGAAATCCTGGCCCCAGGGAAGCCAATGTCAGATCTTCTGTTGACAGTAATAGACCATCATGAGCCACAGTAAACAAGCAAAATATGCCAGTCAATCTCTCTCACCTGCTTCACAATTCATAAAGGCACACTCCAGTTGATATCTACTTAAGGTTCAGACTTACAATTGACTTAAATTTCTCTCTTTCAGTGATGTTCTTTGTAGCATCCCCAGAATTGTTCATTTTATTATTATTATTATTTTGGACAGCTATTACCTGTTCAAAGACACTGTTTTATTGACATTCTGTGGATAGCTTAATTAAAATGTTGTGCTGTTTCACACATGCCAGAAACACTACTGGCTTAAAGTCGAAACAATTCTAAGTAGAAACTTGATTCCCATTCACACGAGTACAATTTAATCAAGTGAGATGCAACTCTCATTTATTCAGTATATTAACACGAAGAGGAGACTCATGTCATCTTCTTTTATGAATTATTTTCTTATTCCTCCCCATTTCTGGCATACCATTGTTGGTGTTTCTAAGTTGTAAATTGAAGTATGCAATTTTTTTTCAGCATGCAAATGTCTAGATGCAGGTGTTTAACTCTACTCCCAGAATAGCAGGCTGTCATACCAAAGAGGGAACGACAATTTGAACTGACCATTGTTTTCCCAACTGAACGTATCATTTTAAAATGCAAGCAAGAAGCCAATGTGATCATGAAGGAATCTCAACCACCAGATTAAAACAATTACCAGGGAAAAAAAAAACCTAGTAGAAAGCCACTGACACTTCCGCTATGAATAGATTCACACAGAGAGGAACAGATGTGGTTGCTTCCAAAAAAATGATACGGGGGGGATCTAGACTGCAAAGAACAAAGAGGAGAAGAAGGTTCTTTATCATTCATAAAGGACAAATTCCACTTTTGCTCACGTGGATTACGGGAAGCACAGATTCAGCTCTGCAACCCTTTCCATTTAAGCATAATCGAATATGCTGTGTATTTCCACTGTCCCTAAGTATGGAGCTAGAAAACCATTACTGCCTCTGCATACAGAAAAGCTCCCGGGGTACTAGTGTTTCCTCTAGATCAATATCACTGCACTTGAACTCTCTTTATTATGCCAAAATAACAGATTGTCCCCATCAGCAAGAATGTTTGGGTGTGTTTTTTTTTTAATTTGTTTCAAATTAAGATTCGTTTACTCCACCTGAGATCTAAAAGAAACCAGGAGAAAATAATATCCACCTGCCTTCTAATACTTACTTATTTACAAATTATAATACAAATGACCATTCTGAAGAAGTTCTTCGTCTTTATAAACATGCAACTCTTTCCTGTGCAGCATCAACAGCCTTTGGAGTCGCACAGAGGAAACGACACTTAATCAGAGCATCTGACTCAACTGACTCATCCAGGAAACAATTGCTTTTATTTACTACGCATCACCTTCCACTTCGAATGGGAGGTCTCTGATTTACCACAGCGCAGATCACAAAGGGTCCATAAAACACTACGTATGCGTGGACCAACTTGCTCTCTTTTGCAATGAACATCGCTGCTAAAGCAAATGAAGTAAATTCAAACCATCCTGAGCCTGACCTACTGGGCTTTCATAACTGACTGGCACCCACATCCAACAACTCAGACTGGTGTAGGAGAATCTATTTTGAAAAGAGGTGGGTTTTTTCCACTATAAGGAATCATTTAGTTTTTTGCTACATGGTCGAGGAACCATTACCGTGTTTGTATTTAGTTTTAAGGTTTGTAGTTGTAATAAACGTATATGCGATATAAATGTTCGAGATAAGTAGCTCATCAGGCAGCAGCGAACTTAGTCTTTTAGGAGTGAGGCACTTTTGAATCTGCCGTGTCCACCTGAATGGATGCCTGCAGGAACTCTGTATCACACTGACTTCAGTGTCTTCCAGTTACAAAGCTGCCTTGTGGAACAGCCTCCACCTACCCTGAGTGAGCATCCCTGCATTTATTTTGTCATTGGACTCCCAAATTCCTTAAAAGGCAGTAACACAAATATTAACTACTTTTTAAAAAGTCTAAAAAAGTCTGACCACGGGTAATGTTTCTGTTCCAGATTTCCCTGGGCAACATATAAGTAACTCTAGTTAAATAATTTATTTCTATCCCTTGAATCATGCTAGATGTAGTAGAAGAGCTGGGAAGATCTCTACAGTGATTACTAATTCTATCAGAAAACACCAGACAATCTAAAGCCCAGCATACATTTACCCATTAGGTAAAATATATATAAATACATATATGTAAGTATAACAACCTTTGCGATTTTAAAATTCAGACCCATTAAACCAGAGCATACATGTCAAGGCAAGAGAAGACGATTTAGATTAAAATATAGTTTCTAAATGAGACCCTCTTGTTCAATGAATGGTATTATTACAGGTTATATTTCACTCTAGTTAAGAAAACCAGTTAATGAAAACCACTTAGCATAGCAAATAGTGAATGAGAGCAGCGAAACAATTTCACTTCTCGTTTCTTTCCTTTAGTGAAATGTGATGTGATTTGATCGTACATAGAACTACATACAATAGAGCTTCAGATACAGCAAGAGCCCCCCATTTACAGGAGATAGGATACACATGCACATAGTTATACAGTTGTACCTCTGTTCATAAAGTCTTATAATTCTATGTCTGCTGTGCCTTTTCTGACCCAAGTAGTGAAAAAGGCAGATCAATTTACATTGTAATTAGTGAAAGCAAAGAGGCATCTTTAAGAACATAATTCAGAGATCACACTTAAAAAAATTTGCCTCCTTAAGTTTTTGGGGTTTTTTTTATTATTTTCTTTTCAGCACAGTCTCTGCTTCTCTCTTCTGGTACTTGCATTAACAGCTTACAGAGAAGAAATAGAATGCTAGATGCACACGGAAAGACTAGTAGGTGCTGGCTTTCACCAATGGGAATATTTAGCTATTCCATACCAGTTGTTCATCTCAGAACTGTCACACAAGACAGAAAAAACACCAGAAAATCCACCTCAGAATCCTGAATGAACTGACATGTGCAACTGTAGAAAAGCCAGGCTATTTAGTTCAGGCATAACATCATGCTAAGCCATCAGATTCTAGAAAACAATATTGGAAAAGAACTCCACAGTAACTGAGCCTACTCACCTTCCAAGGCTCAAATATAATGGTGATAATTACAGAAAGTCAGATGGACATTTGGTCACCTATTACGGTTCCTTGGCACAGTTCACACTGCAATATTTTTAATAAGTGCATAAGAAGTTCAGTGCATTGAAAAAAATAATTCAGTCATCAGATCCACTTTTAAAGTGATGCTCCAGAGCATATTAAACCCAACAATTTTTAAAAAGACATAATCTCTAAATTTTATTAGAAAAAGGGTCTGACTGAATCTTCTCTCAATTTGATGGACAAATCTGTCAGGAGAAGTCTGGAGGAAGCCAGTAAAGAATGTGACGCCCCCATTCTTATAGTTCAGAATTTTTGTACTGCAATCCTACACCTAAATATCTTCTATATAGGTACACTTGTGTCAGTTGCTTGTGGAATAGAGGTGAGAAGACAAGAAGAGCAGTTCCTAAATCATCAAATGGAGAGGGGAGGAGGGGGCAAGAAGGGCTGTCCTAAAGATGGAGCACAAATTGCTCAGAGCCATGCAGCAAGTGGGATATCAAACAACACTCCCAGTACCTGCTCATGGACTGGGAGGATTGGCAGGGGCCCGACCGCTCCCCATCGTGCAGTTGAGTCCTCACCTTTTGGGATTGTGGAGTTGAATGTCTGACTTATTTTCTTGTACTGTATTCTTCCAGGGATTTGCTGATAAAAGCAATGATACTTTCTTGTGCATATTCTTAAATAACAGGTTGTAAAAACAGGGGAGCCCAGAGAGAGGAGATCAGAGCTCTCCCCTCCGGAATTTGTCACAACAAATCTCTCTCCTGAGGCAGTCACTCAATACACAGCAACGTGGCCTGAGTCCAGATCCCCCGTCGTGTATCAGAATTTTACCTTTAAATTAAATTAAAGCAGTCTCTTATTAAACAATTTGTATTTAAAAGGGATTTGGGTGTAAAAATCTACTGTTTTCTGTCTCTTTACAGAGGCCCCCAAACAGAATGTTGAAGACCATTAATTACAGTTTGAAGAAGTAATATGGCCTATTTATCAAATCATTAATTTTTAGAAGTAAAGTGTAACTCTAATAATGTTTTAAACTACAGGTTCTAAGACATTAAGAAGATCGCATCTAAAGATGTGGGCCAAGTTGTCCTCAGTGATTTCACCTCCAGAACACCCGAGTCAAGAGAAGTCCAGCCTGGGACAAATCAGACTCCCCTTGCTGTTTTCCAGCCCTTCAAGCTCTGTTCCTCAGGCACTCTTTCATCATCGAGGGGAACAGGGCAGAGGGGAGGCAAGGAAAAGCATTACCAAGTTTTCCCTTTACATTTTCACAGAAAATCAATCACTGTTTCGGTCAAAAAAGACTCTGGTCTCTGCAGAACGGTGAATACCGTGTATGGGGCAAGGGACGGCATACGCAAGTTCTTCACTTACACGTTGGTGCCAAGGGGAAGCGAAAGGATTTTTCAAGTCATTCAATAGTCACACAGCATGTGTTGGTATTTATGCTCACCTCCGGGAGGAATATTTTCCCTTGTTAGTGCAGCTGCACAGCATGAAATGAGCCCTCCTTGCATTTCTCTGCAGAGGTGCACCGTTTTCAGCTTCCACAAACCAGGACTTCTCGTACCCTTGACTGTGTGTGCTCTAACAGCCTTTCATGTCTAAGGTGTAAGTACTGTAAGAGCAAGGCAGGTATTGCTGATTGAAAATGAAAGGATGCTCAGTTATTTAAAAACACCTTTGTTAAAAAAAATTTTAAAAAGGTTTTAAGGCACTTTTGTTTGCAGTAATGGCAAAACCCCCTCAAAATTTGGGCTGAAAACACGTTCTCTTCCCCTCATTTCTTACACGCACAACCCACATGCAAGCACCTTTTCTCTTTTTCTCCTCCCATTGGCAAATAAAAAACATGGGAGATGGGGAAAGACAAAGACTGAATCAACTGTTTCCCCAATCATGAAAGTGGTCTGTTTTTAAGAAATGTGCTTTCAAGTTTTCATTCTAAGAATTGCTACGAGTTCTAGTCGCCACCTAGAATTTACAGCGTCACACATTTTTTAGTGACATTTGGGTGTCCTCATAGATGACATCTTCACCTCGTCATCTCACTTTTTAGGAAAGATTAAAGTCCAGCGTGTTATATACTTATTCCACAAGACTATAACCAAAGTAACCAGATTGTGTGGACATTTTTGGGCGCTTGAAGATATAGTGGTTTTATCCACATTCAATTTATGGTCTTTGTGGCAGCCACCACCTTTTCACAGGGTTTATTAAGGTATATACGCTTCCAGACCACCTAATTCACTACAGGAAATCAGTCAGACAAATAAATTGCTTCTTCCTGTTCTCTCAAGTCTTCTTTTTGCTGTTATATTTTATAAAATGTTAAAAACTTTAAATAACCGAAAACCTAAGCTTTAATACCTAAGCCAGCTAATAATCTGAGAACCTGTGGTGATTATGGCAGTGACCTTATGATATCAGATAAAGTGTGAATATTAATTCAATTCCTATTTTTGTCTCATAATCAAGATATTATACAGTCCCCAACATGACAGATTCATAAAGATGCATCAAACTATGTATAAATATAAATCTATCCACATTGATAAACACCTGCACCGTTCTGTAATGTATCGGTCCATGGTCTCAGGTTATTTGAAGTTAATCAAGTCCATCAGAAGGTACAGATATGTCTCCTTTGTGGTTTTTTTTTTTTTTTAAATTGCCTTTTTCTATCATAAATTAAATAGAAAAAACCTTGAGGTGTGCAACATTCAAGGAATAAGCAAAACCATCAGATAACATTATCTTTTCTACAATGGGATTCCTTGGGGTTTTTCAAAGTTAAAAAAAAAAAATCACTACTTTTCCAGTTAAACAATGGAATATTCATCCTGGTAAACAGCAGCATTCTATTACATAGAGAGCAGCATATGTTAAGTATTTATACAGGATGTTCAGCCAGATGCACACCAACATTCACTAATAAAAGCTAAATTAACACAGCATCTAATGAGACTTTTGCCCAGCATGCCAGGCTTATGCCAGGCAGACTCTGAGATAGTACTGGAGCATCCAAGCTGATCTACCATTTACCCAGCCACCTCCTGATCCCAGCTTTCAAAAGAAAAATACGGTGAAACTGCACCTACCACCAAGTACCCAGGAGCACGTTGAAAGCTGCTGTGGTCTGATATCACAGGCAAGAAAAACTCACGTCTGCAGTAGCAAAGCTGCTGAAAACAAGGTATGGCGTAGGTCACTGTTTCTCAAAAGTTATGTTTCCTCCTATAAATGGAGAGGATGTTGATAATTAAGTCCTGACTAGGTATGTCAAAATTTCTATCACAAAAACATCAGCAAAAATGTAAAAATGTTGGAAGAAGCCTGATGAGATTTTTTTTTTTTTTAC
>VXBH01001825.1:234229-294406 GCA_013400035.1 Rynchops niger
AAAAAAAAAACCCACACTAAATTCAAGGGAGCAGATATCGTGCTTTGGCCTATAAGGATTTTTACCATGTTTTTGATAAAATTTTAAATCTGAAATGACTTTTTCATTCATAAAGATCTACTACAACCTCATTTATCATCTTTATCAGGGAATGTAGTGATAGGATGAGGGGTTTTAAATGGGAAGAGGGGAGATTTAGATGAGATATGAGGAAGAAATTCTTTGCTGTGAGGGTGGTGAGCCCCTGGCCCAGGTTGCCCAGAGAAGCTGTGGCTGCCCCATCCCTGGAGGGGTTCAAGGCCAGGTTGGACGGGGCTTTGAGCAACCTGGTCTGGTGGGAGGTGTCCCTGCCCAGGGCAGGGAGGTGGAACTCAATGGTCTTTAAGGTCCCTTCCAACCGAAACCATTCTACGATTCTATGATCAGGCATTATCTACTCTTGGCTTTCCTAACATCAAACCTTACATCCCTATATAGGCAAGGTTTGTAAATTCCTTTATATTGCTGTTTAGTCACACAGGTTTCCTGATAAATCTAACTTGTTTGCTTGAGGATCAGGATTGAACTATTCTTGAGGTTGAAGAAAGCTGCCCTTATAGGTCTTCCACCTTTTCCTCACTCCTTTGCCCTTCAAACGTGCCTTTCATGGGATCTCACCAAATCGCTGAAAAAGCTAAAGTTTGTTCTCCTGAAATCCAGGGTCTGTACATTGCTACCCTCCTTGCTCATTCCCCTCAGGATCTTGGGCTCCACTATTTCATGGTCAATACAACCAAGGCTACCACTGATTAACACATCCCCATCAGGTTCTTCCTTGTTAGTGAGTAGTACACCAAGACATGCATCAGCCCTGGCTGGTCCAAGAGATACCAAGAGTAAACAGCCATCCCAGCAGCATCCTCCGTTCCCTCTTTGTTCCCTACCCCATGAACCACCCTGTGACCTGCCAATACCTGATTGCACAACATGCTCCTGCAGCTTCAGGTCACAGCAGTCATGAGGCCCAGGTAAAGAGCAAACAGGAGCCATGCATAGGATGGGTCCCTTCTCGCAAGCCCACAAGCCTGCCTGAACCCTTCCCAAGCATGAGTCACTTAGCGCATGAACACCGTCCGCTTCACCCTCACAGCAAAACCACTTCATTAAAATACAGAAGGAGGCTGTACCACCATCTCTGTGAGAAGGGCTATGAAGCTTGCAAAAGCATTCTTCGTAGATGTCACATCTGGCATCCCAGAGTCACAGGGATGTCCTCACATAGATTAGCTGTAAAACTGCATCCTTATAAAACGAAGTGTAAAGGAACAGAAGGGTACGAGCCTTATCTATGTTTGAACACTGCAGACCACTTTTTGGGAGGGGGTGAAGAGAAACCCAGGGAAAGATCGGTACCTATCTAGTTATCTGTCCAGGTTTATAATAACAGGTACAGCTTGCAGTTCTCTGCCTTTGCCAAACTCAGTTAAGTAATAAAAATAATTAATTTAAGACTGCTACCATGATCTTGACTATCTTGTAGTCTGGGCTTTCCCTTTTTCTCTTTAATTTCATGCTGACTCTTGAAAACTACTTCCTTAGGGAGGCACCTTCATGGGCTGTGCCTTTGAGGAGTAGCCAAGTTTTGTTACCATTAATTGGCTACATACATTTCCCAAAACATGCACATTCCACTTCCAAACGCTTCTCTGCTATTCTGAATGTTAATCCTCTATGCCTTCTCTCAGAGAAAGTAAACGCAAACACGTCACCACATCTTGCTAAAGTCCCAGTTTGCATTCTGATTTTGCAGATAGACATCATATTCAGCACAGATCTTTCTGTAGTTTCCAGCTACCTGTATTCCTGTCCACGAAATAAAGGAACAGATAGATGGTGCTCAGAACCTTCAAGGGACCCAAAGAAGGACAACATTTTTCCTCAGGGAAGAGACGAATACTCAGTGCTAAAAGGGGACCAAAGGGAAAAATATATTGAAAGTTTTGTGCTAGGAAATGATGTAGGGGTAAGGGAAAATTCTTGGAGAAAGAAAGATTTGCAATTTGATTTTCAACTCTTAACTTCTACTGCGTGCATTATAATTTTAGTTAAACAAATTAAAAAGAAGGCATATAAAGCCGTAAGAATAGAAGGAAACAGTCCAAGCAGAAGTGCCATTTTAAGCATTGCAACCGAATTTCATACTATACAAGTTAAACTTCGCACAGCAACTGATCTGAAATTCAGCTATTTTATGACATTAGGAAAGAGTAGATCAAAATCATGCTGATAAATTCAGGGCTTTGCTGTATTTTAAATAATAGGGATATGATCTAGTTTACAATAAATTGCTTAACTCAACAAGCATTCCAATATCTAGTCGGCTAAGCAGCAATAACTGTGAAGTATCACAGCAATCTGCTTGTCTTCTAAAGGTTGGCTTCTGCTGTGGATAAAAATACAAAAAAACTCTTCTTTGAGCAGGAACTGAGGTGCAGACTAGTCTGCTCTGAATCAACAAAAGAAATAGTAAATTGAGAAAAATCTCCCAAAATGTGAAAGGAACTCTCTATGGAGGGATCCCCAAAGCAGCAAAAAATCCATTCTTGATAATGCTTGCTGGGAATAAAGCTCTATGAAACACCTGAGGACAACTTATTCTCCAGGAAGCATACGGGTTCCATAGTCTGTTGTTCTGCTGCTGGAGGGCACAAACTGGGGAGACAGGACTTTAAACAGCAGGACAGCACAGAGGCAGAGGAGCGAAAAGGAGACAATGAGCTTCTGGTTGGCCATCGATAGGTACAAAACCCTGGGAGATAAATCCCTGTGATTTGTTCAGAAGACTTCTGTAGCACCCGGCGTCCTTTCTGTCTGAAAAAAGAACACTTTTTACTATATTCTGAAGTAAAAGTTTTGGGTCATTCCTGAGAGACTTCTTTGTTTGGGGGAAGCAAGTGAACTATTTATGGCTTCTCCGGTAAGAAAAGGAAAAACTTATTTCCTGAAGACTCTCTTTCTAGACTTAATAAATACCCTGAGCCAGCAAGCCTTAGACTAGTCTTTTGTGCAACTTAGAAATGAAAGAAAAGATAATCATAGTCTGAACAACATGAGATTTTTTTTATATATATTAACCTTTTGGTTATTTTAATTACATGAACAACAGCTTTTAGATAAATGTTTTCTGGTTAGAAGTACCTTTGTTCTATGCTCCAGCGTCAGTGCAAACTACCCGAGCAAGTGCTTTTCAATGTAGTACTTGCTTACGCTGTACCTTGCTGGTGAAAAACGAGAAATAAAGTCTTTGAGTGTTCTAAAAGCAATCCCTGAAGTTTTTACTTTGTATGGCGAACACTGGATGAATCAGTCTGATTGCAATCATACAGCACCTACAGACCTAGATCAATTATATAATTTCATCAAAAGATGCACTTCACGATCTACCACCCAGACTATTTTAGAAACACTAAAGTATTTCTTCACTATGGTTATCGTCACATTAGAAGAACCAAAAACTTTACAGAAACGTATATGGAATGGTAGTGGGTGTAGAAAAACGAACAACTTCTGACCACGATACACTTAATTATTTCTATGTATTTAGGGCTTCTTTTCCAAGCCACCATGTACCAACTTGGAAGAACTTGTTTTCCAATCAGATTTACTGTACAGCATTTCCTGGGATCATGTCTGTTTCTGGAACAGTGAAACCAGAAGGAGGTGGTTTTGGCCGTAAACTGTCGTACGCATCTGAAATTGAATCTCCTCTCTCTCCTGACAACGTACTATTTTGTTTGACAGGATATTTGCACTTTAATTTGTTTTGTGTTAAACCAGTTGTAAAGCTTGCAGGCATAACAGTATTTCCAGGTCATGATCACAGAAGTAGCTGTGATGGTTTAGGAGCTCCAGCCTTTCGTTCATAACAACCTCCTCGTTGGTAGTTTCTGATCTGACAAGAGAGACAGTGGAACAAGGTCTTGACTGTCTTCAGGGTGAGGTTAGCCAGCCTACGGAAAGCTATGCAAGCTAGCTGCTTGACGCTGCGTGGGTATAGGTGGGGACCTGCACACACACTCTGCAGTTGAGTCATGCAGGACTCCGCTCCCAGCATTTTCATCCCTTTCTCTAATAATAATGTCTGACCAAAGCTTCACTCATTTTCAAGCACAGAACTGAGAAGTGAAATTTGATATCCTGCTTTCACATATAAAAAAGTAATTTAATTTCTTGTCACTGTTCATATGAGACTGAGACAAAGCAAGGAACAAACACAACCTGAACGTTGAAGAAGGTCAGTTCGTAAAACCATGGCTTCTTACTTCCAGAAGTCTTTTTCTTTCACAGTGTTAAAGTTCAAAATTAAACTGAGGTTCTCTCCTCATAGTAATATTAATACAAAGATATATATGCTACTGTGTCTGTCTCAGCAGAATTAATTTTCTTCATAGTACGCTGTGTGCTGCTCTCTTTTGGATTTGTTGATAAAACACCAGCATTTTGGCTATTGCCGAGCAGTGCTTGCACCCATTACACATACACAAAATGCTTTAGGCTCTGACAGGAGCCTTCAGGCTCATTGCCCAAAATGTCTTGGAATCTGCCAAGACAACTAGCATACTTTTTCAAAAAACAATTATATGTGTAGCAATCATTCTCCTTCAGACACATCCTGAAATCCCTCCAGAAGAATGCTGGTTACACTGCTGGTTCGTTCCTCAAATGGCAAAATGGTATTAACCTTCTCATTAGAGCAGAAGCAAGGAAAAAGAAAACCTAAACAGATTACATATTCATTTTAGATTTCTCTTGCTCCAAAGTAGCAAAGATTAATCAACTTATTCTTTCTGCATTTCTATTCTCACTAACAATTATGAAAACTTTGAAATTGTGGCTCACCCATAACAACAAGAGGATGTATTAATTGCTCAAATAGTTTTAAACTTTGAAAGTTTATCATTAAGAAAAGGATTTTTGAGCAGGTCAGTATTATCTGCCCTGATGAACTCACAATTTTGACTAGCAGGGTAAATTACACAGAGAGAAGGACTCCAGAAGTTTATAAATAAAATTTCAGTTTCAGAATTTTCTGAAGTTTCAGAAAATCTTTCTTTTGAATATAGCTAAGAACTCTTACTCCTCTTCCTCCCACCCAATCCAATTAATTCTGCACTTTGCAGTGCATTATCATTTCCTTTCTTTTACTGAAGTTTTCAGAATCCTTGCTGTTTCTAGTGTCTAACCCATAAAATTTATCATACTGTGCATCTGGAGCGTTGATTTTTTGGTCTGTTTGGGAGATGAAACAGAATAGGAGGCGCAACTTGTATCAGCTGAAATACAAGTACCCAAGCAGTCCTCGACAGCTACATTAAGAAAATTATCAAGAAAAAATTAGGGGGTGTAGAACATTTATGTCGGTCACATTCAGTGACTTAGATATTGTGAGGTAGTCATGATTAAAGTAAGCATCAGAATTGCTTTCTTTGCTTAAGCACTCAAAGATGTAAGGGAACCAAAAATAAAGAGGAAGAATCCGTAACAAAATACAGTATCTTTTAGATCTGTATTTCTTACTTCACACGTACTCTGGTTAACAAGTATTCAACTTACAAATCCATGGCTGTTTGGGACTTACTAGCAGGTAACTTATGATCCTATTTCAGGTCGCGTATGGGCACCAACATTTAGAGACAACAGAGTCTTTAATTTTCTGCAGTATCACAGCAATCAGAAGGGAGAGAACATGACATGACATAGGCAGAAGGCTTACCACAAAGCTCATGTGATAATAAATTTAACTAAATTTAACTAATAATAATATTAGTTATTAAATTTAACTTAATAAATTTAATTTTAATTTAATAAATTTAACTAAACCGCATTTTTCACACTGGGATATATCACACATCAGAATCAAAGTACTTGGAAAAAAACCAAAACATTCCTCAATTAGCTACACCTAAAGCAATAATTTGGGGTTTTTTACTACAATTACGTTGGCCAGCAGTTCTGATGTTTAGCTCTTCTGGTGAGGTTTAGCTTAGTTTTAGGAAAACATTTTGTAGCGTTGCTTAAGATAAACATTTTATGTTCTGTCATCTGCCCTATATGCTCACTTTCATTTCAGTTAACTGTAACACAGGAAAAAAAAATCAAAATATCAGCACCTTTCTATTTTTAACTTTGAGCATTCTAGATTTTTACTTAATACATTAGGTCTAGAAATTACACGTATATATCTTCTTTGCATACTGTACAGGAGCTCCTGAAATTATGGGTTATCCCTCATATAGCTAGATGAAAAGTAAAGGATGTGATCTTAATGCCAATGCAGGGAGGCTTTGTTACTCACCTGAATATACAGACATCTGCCAACAGCTGTTGTAAAGGCTCAAGATAGATCTGAGGAAGGTGTTACTGGATGAAATTTTATGGTTCTTGCTGTAAAGCAGGTCAGAAAAGAGAATCGGGAAGGTCAGTTCCTAACTTAGACATTTATGAAGATAGGAACAATTTCTTCATTTCAGACACATCTATCTGCATCTGCTGAAGGGAGTCAATTGGGTGCAAGAGGATAGAGAACATCTTTGCTCATGCGTCAGGACTGCAATGTCATCAGAGCGGTGAAGTTGTTCCTAAACACAAATAATATCCATTAATTTGACATAATGATATTGGGAGACCCTGTTGCAAGACTTGCAAGAAATCACATGCGAACAAAAGCTCACCTGTCTCATGGTGTTTTCCACTTGGATCCTAATAAAAAGACTCTGATATAGACCCTTGGGCCAAAATACATATAAACACTACAGCACGTTCCTGAAATGCATAGAATTTAAAACAGATGTGGGGAGAGGGGTGTCTCTGAAATATTCAAACTATTTTCTTAGGGGAAGTGGTCCTACATAGAATGTTTCTGCAGAACACGGGCTTATAGTTGTGTCTAAAATTTAGCTGAAAAATAAGTAACAGCTATGGTTCTGACAAATTCAGTATACCAAACATAAGATTGAGCCCATATTTTATGCATTTATTTTTATATTTCTATGAATCACACTCAACTCAGTTTCCCATCACCGAAGCAAAAGATATAGTGTCCACTTAACTAATTTGCCTACAGTTCATCTTCTATTCAAAGGAAAGAAAAGAGATAGAGAATGGAGAAGACAGTAACAATACCAGCATTGCCAAGTGCAAGGTTCAAAAAGTCACATACTTAGGCCTAAGGGTGATGAGATGACAGATGCTCTCCCCAAACTCTCACTCCAAGGAGAGAAATAAGAGAGATAAAGAGTTATGAGTTTAGAAAAAGACTAAACTACTTTAATGAAATATTAATAATAAAATACAATAAAGAAATAATGAAATAGATACAATACATTTTAAAAAAAACATATCAAGTTCCCAGGAAGATGTCCCAGCAGGCACTGGGGAACTTCCAGATTGGACTCAAAAAGATGGGAACTGGGTTGCAGATCTGGCTTCAAGAACACACGGATCAGAATAAAAAGCAGACAAACAGACAGAGTCACCTCAGCCATCAGTCACTGAAGAGAGCCATCAAAGAGCTGCCTCTTCCATGCCCCAGCTTTTGTACTGAGCATGGCAGATAGGACGGGACACCCTATTGGTCAGTTTGGGTCACCTGACCTGTCCACTCCTCCCCACAGGTGCAACCCCTCCACAGGGTAAACACCCAGCTCAGCTGACCTTGGTTGCCACGGCAACAAGTGCAAGCAAGACCCTCTCGGACAGGACATGTGGTCACCTAATTAATGATCATGGGTCTCCTCAAACATAACGAGTAGCACTAAAATTTCTAAAGAAGTCATCAGTTTGTATGACAGTTCCATGCTCTCAGAGGAATTTGAGTAATTCACTGTTTTCCATTCAAATACATCCAGGACTAATTAATTAAAAACTAGCTCTAATAGCATGTACTTTATCAATTAATCTAATATGATCCTTTTTGTACCCAGGTATTGTCTTTTTTCAGAGGAAATATTAAACTGCCTTGATTTATCTGATAGAATCATAGGATCACAGAATGGTTTAAATTGGAAGGGACCTTAAAGACCATCCAGTTCCACCCCCTGCCCTGGGCGGGGACACCTCCCACCAGCCCAGGTTGCTCAAAGCCCCGTCCAGCCTGGCCTTGAACCCCTCCAGGGATGGGGCAGCCACAGCTTCTCTGGGCAACCTGGGCCAGGGGCTCACCACCCTCATAGTGAAAAATTTCTTTCTGATACCTAATTTAAGTCCTCACTCTTTCAGTTTAAAACCATTACCCCTCATCCTATGACTCCCCTCCCTCATCCAGAGTCCCTCCCCAGCTTTGCTGGAGCCCCTTTAGGGACTGGAAGGGGCTGGAAGGTCTCCCTGGAGCCTTCTCTTCTCCAGGCTATGGAGTGGAGGAATTTTGATCATCAGATTTTAATTTATATACATATAAGCTTCTTAAGTCTTCACTCTCTGCTTTGATCTAAAGATAGCAGTTCCTAAATTAGCAAGCAAACATGAATAAGAGTGTATACAGTGATGAATCCATTTAATTTAATTAAAAGTTTAAACAACAGCAAACCAACAAGGATAACAAAATGTCCTTTTAATAATTTTAAATAGCTATTGAGATCTTAAATAACTACCAAATTGGGCCTGAGATGATTCTGTGAACTGGCAAGGAGACTGCTGCTCAGAAGCAACAAATTTTAATGTTTTTCATTTTATGATTCTTGCAAGATAAATCTTTTCCGAGACATAATAATTTACCATGTAAAGCTTGGTACATATTGGTTTCTGCTGCAGTTAAGAAACAAACCCGGTAAGTAGAAAATGCATAGTTTTATACATTGTAGGAGGATATTGATTTTCTTTCAATTATCATCATATAACAGAAGCCTAATAAAAGAAAAATAAAATTACATCGCAACACAGAAATAACTAAATTTCCTCAACAGCTGCGAATTCCTCAATTTATTACACGTACATCCTAGAAGTATCTCTTTGCAATGGAGTTGAGTGAAAATATAATTTGTCACTAAAAAAGTACAGCTGCTAAATGTGTCCACCCACGAAATTCCTATAAAAACTTATTGAAATATGAGACAAAATGTAGTAAGTATGAAGACACAAAGTAGGTCTTTTAGCAAGACTTTAACTGCCAGCTTATTTGAAGAGCTGCAAAGCACAGAAATACCAAATGGTGACTTGGGAACAATGGTTTGGGGTATTTGGTGTGTGAGCCTCTCATAAGAAATACTAAGAACTTGCTATTTGGATACAGTTTCTTGTAAAATTAGTATTAGTTACTGCTTTAGCAAAAAGGTACCTGCATTCATTTTACAAAGAGAAAAACTAAACTAAACGAAATAAAGGAAGGAAGGTAAAAGACACAGTATGAGCCCATCAACGCCCACATTCCAGAATTTAAGGGATATTTGCATTAACTTGACAGTGCTCAGATTAACTGGATCAGCTCAGGGAAAAAAGTCTATTTTTATTAAAACTACTAAAGCAATAAGTGAATGATGTGTAAGGGAAAAAAACATAGGTTTGTTCACCAAACTTTAGCTATCAAAAAGTTTTGGTTTACCTAAAGCTAATCAAGTTGTTAGGACTCCTTCTGCAGCCATAAGGGAAGACAGGCATCTCCGGAGCAAAATTCACCTCATCTTGTCCAAGGGCTATCAGCTGTCCATTAAGTTAAGGTGTGAAACCAGCTTTTCATTTTCAAATTTGCTTAAGATGAATGTCATCTTATGGAGTAGCAATAAAGGTTTTTGAAATATTGATTAAAAAAATCATGAAATCTTGCTTACGAAATTCAATTTCTTGAGATGTGCAGCTAGACAGATAGAGAACCAACACAAAACAAATGCTACAAAATCAGAACACTAAGTAATTATCCAGTGAGATATTTCAAGAATAGCCAATATGTCTTGAACTCTGCTCAACATAATCCTATATTGGTCATGAAAGCAGAGATCTACAGCACTGGCATTACTCTCATCTGGATTGTGATAGGGAGTGAAGGTGAGTAAAAAAATATATACATCTATGTCATATTTATAGAGAGAGAAGTAAGTTTCCATCTCTTTGTTGTGGTAACACGGGATTTGTTATGCGGTTCAGCAAGAAAAAAAAATATCTCTAGGGTTCGGAAAGAGAAATTAGAACTAGAATATTTTAATTTTTCTTTTTTTTTTTTTCCTTCTGAACTAGAGGCGAGTTGTTGACTCAAGTCCCAAAGGCTAGGAGCAACTTCAAAGATTACTTACATAATTAAAGAAGGCCTGCTGCAAAGACATTTGGAAAATATAAAGGCATATATGTAAGTGCACCTTATAGAGTGTTTTGACTACCGAGCAATAATATAGTACAAAAATAATGAGTTAACTTACTGAGTGTTTGTTGATGTACAATTACTATATCAAAACCATGGTGTAACATAGACATGTTGCAGCTGGAGAAAGGAGTATACGGTCCGGGGCACTTCATTTACAGCAATGATGCTAATTTCTCCAGTCGTGTCATTCACCCTATTAATCACTTACAGTATTTTCAAGTATGGTTGTGTTTACATGCTTTAAATTTGCTTGCTGTGATATTCACATTAAAATTAATTGAGTGACAGGAATATTTCCCCAAAACATTGACTTTAAAGGAAATTTTGGGGGGATGTGGAAACAAATTTGTACATGCAAAATAATCAGCTTTGGCAATAAAACATTGTCAGTGATAACTTGAGCTAATACGGTATTTCACCTTTGAGAAGTTGTGGATATCGGGGGACATCCCAGAAGATTGAATGAAGGCTAATGTCACCCCCATCGACAAGAAGGGCTGAGAGGAGGATCCAGGAAATTATAGGCCCATCAATCCCAGTCCCTGGGAAAGTTATGGAATGAATCCTCCTGGGGGCTACAAAAAGTCAAACGAAGCACATGTTTAGGCAAAAATAGCATGGATTCACTATGGGCAAATCGTGCTTGAGAAACCTGGTCGCCTTCTACAATCAATTTGTAAAAATGCAGGTGAGAGAGACAGCTTTGATGAGGCCTTTGCCAGGGGGGGCAAAATTCAGATAATGTGGCTTCAGATGAGGAGGAAGTTACTCGTGAGGGAACAGGTATTTGATATAAGTATGAAAAGAAGTTATAATTCACCCCTAGAAAGCATTTTATTTAAGAGCGTTTTACTTAATCTTTGTGAAATACAGGCATAATCCTGGCATCCCGGGGGTCAGACTTGCTGTCTACGTTGGTACTGGGCTTACAAAAAATGTAAGGTCCTGTTCAAGCAGGAAATAGCAACTCTTCACAGGCATTACCATATCTAGAAAAGCTAAAAGGAGTCTGATCCATGGCTTAGAATGCAGGAACAGAGAGAAGGAAAGAGAAAAGGAGGTAGAAATAAACAGTTGGCAGCTTCTAGCCATGACACCAAGGGAGAAGGCAAATAACCGTTCCCAATCTCTCCTGTCTTGCCTCACCCCTTCCTGAAGGACATGGATGAAAACACAAGAGGGAATTTCCCAGCTCCAATTCTTTCATTTATCACTGGCTATCTTTCTCATTCCCCGCCCATTCACATGGCTGCCTCCTAATTCAAACATTTTCTTGCTTGAAGCCAGATTTCCTTTCTCCCCAGGGTTCATCTCCTCTCCTTTCCTTCAGTCTCAGTTGCCCTAGGCCTATGACTTGGTTTTCTACCTCAAACCGAAGCAATATCTTCCCTGTCCCCATCTGTGACACATTTCTCCAGCCAGTCCCAGCCTCCCATTTATTGCTGTTCCAGATGCTTAGCTCTAGTCAGGAACTTTTTGGGTCAGCATTTCCCTTATTTGAAGCCAACTTTTGAAATGTTTGCACAGGAAGAGGTAAATGCCCATCCCTGGCACAAAAGGCCGACTGTGTGAAGAAATTCAATCCATGCAGCTGAAGTCTGACAGAATTACAAGCTTGTTAAGTCGGGCCATAAAACGGGAAATTTCAGATGTTTTTACTTACAAACTACGGCATGGGGGAAAGAGGAAAGAGGCAGTGTCAGCCCTGCCTGTGGTATCCAGAGCTTTATCCTCAGTGTCTATTAACTGTGAACTTTCAATGAAATATCCTTGTATAAAGTACAATGGCAGTCTGAAGCAGGCATGAGGTTTCAGGCTTCCCTACTGCTTTAAACTAGGGTTACTCTGATTCTCTTCTGAACCCAGTGAAGTCTTTGTAGTGTGTGTCTGCTTCAGCAGGGGGGGCTGCAAGTTACTCCAATTGCTCCAATTTCAATTAGCTTTGGGTGTTCTGCAGAGAGAGATGGTGGTTTGGTTCTCCTCAGGTGGAGAAAATTGAGCCCAGACCGCACACATTTAGGAGGAGTGTCCTAACAACAAAGCTGGAGGAGGTGTTTAAAGAAAAGCATGCCTCCTGCTCCATGGTGCGCTTTTTGCAAAAAATTAATTTTCTGTGAGTGGAGAGACCTTGCTACAATGTGCCAGACACCAAACAACTAACACCCAACCCCAGTTACGTTGGGACAACCATGTGAATTCTTTCACCCACTCATTCACCCTCAAATTCCCCACCAGCTTAGTCCAACTGGCTCCTCTTTAGCATACCAATCTTTCTGGTGGCTAACAATGTGGTTTGGGCTTCATTCTTCTAACAAGAGGCTAAAATATTAGATATGGAAAATGTTCTTCAGTCTCACTGAGTACCATATTCACCAGTGAAATTAGGACTGAAACAGATTTGCTTAGCTATTGCCCAAGATTGTATTCATCTAGCCTACATTACACCTGCATGCCTGTGCCAAGAGGCAGGCTCCGGGCATCAGACATACTTATCCATTAAGTAATACCGGGCTCAAAGACTTAGCAGGAATGACATAAACATGTCTTTCAATGCATTTGCTCAAAAAGAGCCTCGTATCATCGTCAGGCTTTTCAAAGAAAAAAAAAAGTAAGCATTGTAAAGACTTGCTGTAAGTAATTTCTGTGAAATGTAACTTCTCTTCATACGATGGATGTTTTCTGTTGCTTGAAAACTCTTCCACTTTTTCCCTGGCTTTATTCCCTTTGAAAATTATAAAAGTATCTTTTATCCTACTCAGTAGATCAGCTAAACTTCCTAGCTGTTTATTTGACCTTATTTTCTAAGACCAGCCTTGAAGTTATATTTTCCTTTTTTGCAATAATAGTATGTAGTGATTATCAAGTCATCCAACACTGCATTAATGTATTCCATTATCATACCAATACATTCCCTTTGGATTAATTAAAAAAGAAATATGAACTTTGCATTGTATAGCAATTCTATTCAACCTTGGTTTTAAAAAGAGAGAACACTGACAAAATTGTTGATCCATTAACTTTACAATTCTTTTATCAAGATAAATACAACTGTGGCAAGATGGGATTGTTTTCTTACAAAATCTCTATCAAGATATAAGCCTGAAAGGAAACAATAAAAAAAAAACAAAACACTAGGGACTTTGCCAGACTGGATCCCACTAGTCAGTTGTGGTTAAGAAAGAAAATGATTAAGACTTCATCTAAAATCAAATGTGAGTTGATGAGAAGCATGTGAACCCCAGCATAACCATATCTGAGTACTGAATGGTTTAACGAACACTGTAATTCAGGTCACTTGTTCTTCTCTCTCATGGTTCACTGTGCTCATCTTTCTGACCAGCCCACATGATGCATCATAGAAGACAAGGTCCAAAGGAAACAAAAGTTTTGTTTGCTTAGGACAAGGACAAATAGAACTGCAAGGAAGACAAGTTTCTATGGATTCTTTACGTGTGATCAAGTAATTTCACATTTTAAGAAGTGAAAGATCTAAGATATAAATATCCATAGAGGCAAGCTAGGTCTACTCATTAATTACCTGCACAGGCACAATAGAACCATAGGCAATTATTGTAGTCAGAAATTAAAAAACATCAGCAGACGCCAAGGTCCTCAAAAGCTTTTTCTGAATCAGGCGTTTTCCAAGAAAAACAGACCTTGTGTTAGAAGAGCGACATAGGCATCACCAAAAGTACCAAACAGCTAAATTCCATATGCAATCTCCCATCACGGGTGTTTAAAACAGGGTCAAAGTGGTGAAAGATGTGATCTTTGTATAAGTGGAGTATCACTAAAAGCACAGAAACTTCTTTCGGTTCCCTTGTTCAGTGACCAGATTTGAGAGATCTGTAGTCACAATAACTTTCCCCTGTTAATTTCCCACTGAAAAAATACTATACTATTTGAATATAATCAAGAAAGCAGATAGAAATAATCTAAATACATATATTTGTGGAAAAAGGGATAAAGCATGAAAGATCTCTCTGCCTTTTCAACTTAAGACATCCACTTTGTAGAAGTTTTGAAAGAAAGCAGAATTTTACACTTGCAGTGGGTAGCACAACCTACATGGTATATATGCATGGGCTCAATACAAGAAAATAAGCAGCAGGACACAGATAACTCCAAAACACAATATAAGATCTTGGATAATATATTATCATTTGGTTAATTTCTAATCTGCACCTAGACTTTTACTTACAGCACAAATGAGAAGTCAGAGACCGATTCTTCATTTTGTATTCAATGTCATGAAAATTATTCTTGACCTGCTGCACACATATCAGAAATAAATTGTTAGTAAACTGAACAGTGCTCAAAAATATATTTGACTGTGTTGCTCGTATTATGTGTCCTTAACGATATTATACTGAGCAATAAAAGATTGAAACTTAATGCATATGTGTAATACGATTGAAACGCAGTTCATATGCCAAGTCAGGTCTTGTTTTCCTTGATCTTATTGCTTATGAATAAAATCTTAGCATCATATTGATATAATCATCATATTAAAACTGCAGTTGCATTACACATAAATATGAAAAATTCTAACACTGCAAAGTCAAACAGTAAAATCCTGGAAAAAGACAGAGGGAGAGCTACCTGTGCAATAAACTACATTATGGAATTATGCAACACTTTTTAGAAAAGGATCAGTATTCATTATGCTGCATTTAAATGAAAAAGAAAAAAAAAAGTTAAAAAAAAGAGTCCATACAAGGAAGTTAAGAGTTCCACTGACATTTCAAAGTTGTCATCTGGACATGCTGATGACTACGACTGAGTGAATTTATATTAAAATGTAAAAGCCATGGCTCCAACCAAGGGCACCCATTCTAATTAACTACAGTACATCAGGGAGAAGAGATTAAGAGTCACATTGTGTTATGAGGGTTACATGAGGTTCAAAATGGGCTTCCGCCATTCATACAATGGTCAGGAACAACCACGGATTCCTGTGGCCAGAGGAATGCAGAAATTGCTTGGTTCAATTAATCAATTTTCTGAAGAGCAGAGGGCCAGGAAGGATTACAGCCTCTGATGGTGATACCTGCGCTCAGCAGCCTGGGAAACTCTGAGGCAGGAGGATGTAACGCAGGAACACACTGGAAAGAATAATGATCGCCAAGCGTCAAATTAGCTCCAGGGAGAAACTAGCTGTTCATGCCAGAGATTGGTATGTAAATTTATGGATCTGTGTCAGGAATTTATTAGCTAATAAGACAAAGTCTGTTGAGGAGAAGGGGATGGAGCCAAGGAAGAGAGGAAGGCAAGAGAAAGATTATTGGGTGGAAGAGAATTAAGTGAAAATATAAAAGAAACTTGGAGAAAGTCTGCAGAGGAGAAAAGACTTTTCAGAGTGAAGCCTCTAGGACCTAGTTTGGTATCACCACTTGAGTCTGACAAGCCTCTGCCCAAATCGCCTCAGGTCCTGAGGGGCTCAGCTACAAAATAAAGAAGAGGGATGCTTTTATCTGCCAAACAGGTTCAATGCACCCTCATTTCTGTTGCCTCTTGAGAATCCACCACTTGTGGATGGTGCCCACAGGTTTCTGCAGCCCTACACAAGACAGAAAATTCCCAGGGAGTTTTGGGGTTATGATTTCAGCGTAGAGAGGCTCCGTGACCACTTTTCAATGCAAATGTTTTAAGAACATTCAGAAGAGTTTAGAGGATGACAGCTTGCATACGTCTGTCCACCAGGAGGAAAAGAGTACAGGACAGCTAAGCCTACATTAGAAGAACAAGCAACTCAAAATTCAGATATTGGATTCGTCTTCTTGTCATATGTGACTAGATATGTACATTACAGAAATTAAATAAGCAAATTGCCAAGGGTGTGGGACGAGGATTAAAGACAAAACTACAGACATGTCCAGTTAAAAACAAACAAACAAACAAAAAAACAACCAAAAATAAATTTGCTATAATATTTGATTCCTGAGATTTTAGTAGTTTTCAGCTGAAAACTGTGTGAAGAAAAAGAAAGGGAGAGGGAGAGGGGGAGAGAGAGAGAGAGAGATCTGGAATTTGTACATTCAAAAGGAAAGACCTTAGCATCCTCCACATCTTCAGCACCAGGCTGCCCAGAAAACCTCTCTGTCGCATTAACTCAAGGATGACGATCCATTTAGATAGAACAGCTAAAGTAGATGCCACCTTGGGTTCCTGGTCCTAGCCTTTTTCTGAAGGTTCTCACTTCCAAAGCAGAGATGGCTGAAAGAGGAAGGTGTCTGCTCCTGAACCGCCACAGCCAACATCCAAATATTTTAACATAACCTGAGATCAGTCATCCGACCAATTTCAGCTCAGCTGTAGAAAGTAAGTGGAAGATTAAGCAGAATTCAGTCCTCAGTGATGACAGACCATCAGCCCTCAGATTCCTACCACCTGGCATGTCTGCCTGTACCACCTCCTATAAACCAGCCCATTGAACACAAATGTGAGCGTACAGCACCTCAGCTTTCAAGCTGTTTTTTTCTGAAAGGTTTTCCTGCAGGTCCTGTATCCCTCTTTAGCTTTTCGTCTAGCCCCAGTCAGAATGAAATCCTGATTAATTTCTCACATGAAATTCTTGCAGCCTCAGTTTTCTTGCCGGACGCAAGATGCACAGGCATTGACTTGGAGCCTGCACTACAGTGAGCGAGGAAATCCTTACCGGGATCTTTCTCAGAGTCCATTTTGACCCGGTTTTCCTTTCCACAAAAACTAGGACATGGAAGATGGCTGGTGTGTGGTAGGTCTTCATCCCAGTGTAGGATTGGGATGTGGCCAAGGCAAGCACTCAGGTCCTGGCTTCCACAGTTCAGGCATATACATAAGCAGCCTGGTTGCTCTTTCAGTGAAACATAAAAATATGAAGCTACTTTAAAAGTTAAAGAAGAAAAGTGCAAAACTTAACTCAAACTCCAGTGTGGGATAATGATAGGTTTTTTATTCTTGGTACAACATCAGAGCTTCCATTGGATGTGGATGAAGGGTATAAAATAAGGCATATTTAATTTTTTTTGTTTAATTTTTAATAACTGTGGGCAAAAATACATGCTGGAAATATTCAATAATTTTCACTTAAAAATATTTTGTAAATATAGCAAAATTTATTTTAATTGAAAAAAAATTTGATTTTTCTTACCTTAGTACAGCTTTGCAATGATAGGAAATTTCAATCTTTTTTCTTTAATGAGTTTTATTGGTCATGCTAGCAAACATTACGTAACGAAGAAATTGATTTTCTGCAGTGGAATTGGGTCATAGTCAAACATTCCTAGATTATTTAATTTTCTGTATTGATATTCAGCTATGGAGTTTTTAAAAATGCTCACACTGTGTTTGTGCACTGTGTAAGCAAGACAGATACAATAATTATTGGCCCTTTCCCAATTTGTTCTGAGTAACAAAGAGGTAAAGACGGGTTTTTTGTCTGTTTTTATAGCGTAGACTTACTGTATTCTTTATGATCTTGGAAACTAGCTCTTCCCCACATTGTTCCAAACAAAGGTCATGTACATGGGTGACCAGAGCTATAAATAGTAGTCCAGCATGGCTTTACTGCTATCCTATACACTGACAATGTAATTGCCGTTACGGGCTAAAGTTTTACCGTAGCATGAAAAATTGAAAGCCTATTTCACTTGTCCATCAGAAAAGATGTGGTGTTTGAGAATGTGACTAATGAGAGGCTAAATAACAGAAGAACGAGTTGGCTCTCTAGTCCATAAAAGGCCTAATAAAAGTCTCGGGAGGACCTCTGCGTACTCAGAGACCAGAATGTACAGATCAAGAAGTGTAAGATAAATGTCTTAAAGGACTCATAACATGAACAGAACACAGTGCTGCTAATGACTGCAGCTTGCATGTGTGTATGGGTTCAAGTTATGTCAGGGGAGGTTTAGATTGGTTATTAGGAAACATTTTTTCACTGAAAGGGTTATTAACCATTGGAATAGGCTGCCCAGGGAGGTGGTGGATTCACCATCCCCGGAGGTGTTTAAAAAAAGGGTAGATGGGGTACTTAGGGACATGGTTTAGAAGTGGCTTTTGTCAGCATAGGCTAATGGTTGGACTTGATGATCTTAAAGGTCCCTTCCAACCTCAGCAATTCTATGATTCTATGATTTAATGCACAGGTAAAGGGCCGACCAAGCAAATTATTTTTCAAAAAGTGATTTTCAGAGGTTTTGCCATAGAACACAATATAAAACAAGGATTTCTTAAATGTATGTAAAGGGGAGTCGTGTCTTAGTCTCATGCTGCTGAACACATCTGTGTGCTATCTCATCACTATACTTATGACATTATGCCTGCCAAAACAAGGAATATTCATGGCAAATACAGTATTGAGCTGATGTGGTGGTAAAGAAACAGGGCAAAGCATCAGAGTGGCGTTGCAGTTACTATTGGCTGTAGGCAAGGAAAACGTGATAGTGGCTTGGGTCCCTAGCAGACCCTGTACTAGCAGACCTCTGGGAAAAAAAAGTGGTCAGTTCTTCTTCCTACTAAAAATATCTTATCTCATATATCTAGGCTCATATTTGCCTCTTAGAGCTTCATTATACTCATGACTTACATTCATCCTGGTATTGTTTAATATAGTCAAAGCTCCCACTGACACTTTCAATCTTTAGTCCCAAAACCGCATCAAAAATTAATGCTATTAATTCCTACATGCATGAATTTGCACTGTAAAACACTTATCTTTCTTGTTCTATTAATTTTGGGGCAGTGACCGTCACTTATACTTCAAGTCAACAGAAATATGCCAAAAAGCCAAAACCCAAAATAACCCATCACTATATCTGGCTAGCAATGGCAAAAAAAAGTAAACAGTACAATTTTTCAAAAATACAGTGGTTTGGCTTATGGGTGATATTCTGAAGCCTGTAGTTATTGCATGGATGACTAAAAAAACTATCTCAAAATGGTTTTGTAAACATGTACTCACGTATCCACGTGTTATGGAAAAGTCTTAAAATACTCTAACTACAAATTAGACACAGTTGATGCACTTATAAACTCATAAAGGTTATCAACTTGCATTCGAGAGGCTGCCTCTGAAAATGAAGTTAAAAAACATTGTTCCAAGCCAGATTTGAATCGTCTATTCAAAGGGAAATCTAATTTGTATTCCACTATGTCACTGTGTGAATCATTTGTGATAAGGAAGGAGCTTCAGAAATTTCTGTTTAACGCTAGATCTGTGACCAGTTCTACAAAACACAAGAACTGCAGAACAAAAGAGGCCGACCCTGTCTGAAATTCCTTCCGCTGTGCCTTTTTTCCCCCTCCCAAACACTGACAACAGCAAGACTCTAGAGAGAGGCTTAATCCCTGGGGCCAAAAGATGCAGTTCCCATCACCTCCGTGCCCACACAGACACATGTGCGTGCGCACAGACTCGGAGAGAACAAATGAAAAAAGTATCCTTCTCAAAACTGCAATGTAAAATTAATTGGAACACATTTTCCCATTGAAAAAATAAGAATAATATGATGAAGAGTTACGTTATTTGAGTTTTCATGACTAATTCAGTAATCATTTTTTTTTAAGACCAAAGAAAGAAATGAGCTAATATTGATTTTAATATTGATTATGGTGTTCAGACAAAAGTTCTCTAACCGGCACGTGGTATTGAACCAGCACAGTAATCTTTTCTCTTTTTCCTTTTTTATGCAGGGTTTTTATATGATATGAAGAGCTGAGAGGTCATAAGTGTAAAATGACTCATAAGAAGAATGATTAATGCTGGTAAATACGATAATACTCCATAGGATATGGCAAAGTAATTACTTTCTCAAGAACTCCTCACTCACCTCAATATGCGCTGATAATATGCTCTGTACCTTTATTTATGAAGTCTGTGCTTTAACAGATAGGTGCTTCAGACTTTTCTTTTCAAATGCAGGTACCATCCCGTATAAATACTCCATTTTCCTTTCCATGCAGAAACGTATTTTTCTTACTGCATGAATGTGAAAGATTTATAAATAAATAGGGAGATAAAAGAACATATATAAATGAGCATGGAGATCTCTCCTCTGCACGGCGACAAATATGAGATCAGACATTTCTCAGTGGAAGCGGTGGAAAGCACTCAGAAAGAGCGGTCAGACACTGGAATAGGCTGCCCAGGGAGGTGGTGGAGTCACCATCCCTGAATGTGTTTAAGACTCGTTCAGATGTGGTGTTGGGGGGATGGTGTAAGGGAGAACTTTGTAGACTGGAGCTGATGGTTGGACTCGATGATCCCAAGGGTCTTTTCCAACGTAAATGATTGTATGATTCTATTTTATGATTATTTGACAGTCGATTGCAAAGCATGAGAATGGTGGAGATCTGAGGTAGGTCACAGATGCACTGGCTGCAAACACTGCTGGTTTTCCATCGCATACTATTAGTTTACTTCTCCTCCTTTATTGCTTATTAATATTTTCAATTGTATTGTCTTTCTAATTTTATCTCTTTCCTCCTTGAGGCCTGGTTCTCCCCTTTACTATCTGTAAAGTGTCCTTAAGCATTTAACAAGCCATAAGTTCTGTGGTTCACGTTTTACTGACAAAAAATACATCTCATAAACACAGAATTTCCTAGATTCTATTGCTATATACCCTCGTGGTGTGTTATAATTCTGAATTAAACTGCAGATAGACAGGAGCCTCCATTTAGTGAGCAAAAATGTCATTTGCCTAGTGGGTTTTTTTTCAGTCTTCTCCCTCTTCTGTGTTGAACGCAGCTCATACAGATAGATGACACCACACTTCAACTGTTTCACAAGGCCATAAGAAAGACCCCGACTTGATTATAATGGAAGAGTCATTGGCTACATGGAGAAAGGAGAAAACAAAAATGGTAGTTGTGAAACTCATGCTGGTATGGACACAATTTCTTCCTACCCCACCTCATCCATCTCCTTTCCTCCCCTCCAGTCAGCCTTATGCTACAAGAAATGCTAGTGAGAACTGAAAAGAATGCAACAGCGTTTTTGATTGTCAGCATTTTTGAGGGTAGATTAGATCCACAGAAGCAATAAAATGGAAAATAAGTGAGAAAAATGTGCTGGTTTTGAAGGCTGATCATGTTCCTGGGCTTAATACAACACATACACATACAAGGTGTTTAAAACCCAGAACAGCAATGAAAGGAAAGAAACTGTTAAAAATCAGTGAAAGGGACACTAGGGACCATGCATTCCAGAAAGGAAACGCTAGGAAGGTAAGAACTCTCAGAAAACAAGAACAATCAAATTGGTTTCCTACAGTAAGAAGAATATATATTAGTTTAGAATATTTTCTGCAGATCTTGGATCCAAATGCAAACAGCAGCTGTTTTTACTAACATACAGATAGAGATTTCACACACAGAGAAACTGAGGCACAGAAAATAAAACATCTGCCTCAACTCATCTATTGTTTCAGCAGAAAATCCAGGAATTGTAGTTCAGGAGATCTGAGCTCTAATGCAGACACTAGAGAGACTCTACTTTAGGCACACAGAGTGTACTATCGCTAAAGAAGTTTGCATTTTGAATTTAGAGTATGAGACTTCTGGTTTAGAGCCCAAACAGGTCTCTAATGCTTTTGGATACATCCCTGAAAAAAAAGCAAAATGAAATGGTATACAAAAAATCTGGCTATGGCAATATTCATAGGCTAACCTATAGTTCAAGGAAAAATGTTAATTGTGCCCTAAAGGGAGCACATGCGGCCTCAAAGGAGCAGGAATACCCACACATAAATATCAGAAGATAAACAGTAAGTGGAATTTTACAGAAAATGCAAAAAGCAAAACTAAAATCTGTCCAAACCAGAATAAGGTCAACAGCAAAGCCGCTAGTATGAGGGCAGAGTATGTCTGTTTCGTAAAAGCATCAGGCAATTAGAAAAAAAAAATAATAAAAATAATTGCAGGTGCTGACATTTAATGCATCACCTGAAAAATGTCTTAACATCCTTCTATAAGAGAATTTCAACATTTAAAAAACTGCAAACCAGAAGGATGAGTAATGAAATATTCTCGAATATTCTAAATATTCTCTAAATATTCTAAATCTGACATACAAAATCGGCACGACACTAGGCACAAAAGTTGCAAAGCATTTCTGAACAGGGCAAAGGGCCCTTTGATGCTTTAAGAAGTATAGACGGAACTGAAATCCTGATATAAAGACAGCCGGTCAGGCAGGGGTTACTGGGAATAACTACTGAGATACAAAGAAAAGCAGCAGGAGGAGAGGCTGGGATTGAGCTAATTTGGATGGAAAGCGCTGGGTCCTGGCAAGAGCGACATGCTCCAGTAAAGCCGTAACGGCCCAGTAAGGCAGAAAGAGTAACTAAAGAGGGTAATGTTTCATTCGAAACATTTTCAAGTGGAAGTTTTTCACTGATTTTTTTTTTCTCTTTACATACTGTTTTAATAGAAAGCAACTTTTTTTTTTTTTTAAATTTTTTTTTTATAAAAAACAATTTTTTTTTTTTTTTTTTTTTTTTTGCATTTTTAAAATTTCCTCTCTCTCCCCAACTTTTTCCCTGGACTCCGTCCACACAAGAGACACTTCATGTAACAAACCCGGGGACAGGAAGGGAGAAAACCAAAGGGGAAAAAAATCACAATTACAGACAACAGAAAGGGAAAAAAAAAAAAAAAAAGCATGACACATTCTGACTTTTTTTAAAGATATGCTTCATTTGTAATAAGGCAGAGAAAAATCAACATTAGTTTAAAAAATTACAAGGTGTGAAAGCTCTTCATGAAACTGTCTGTTAATTTTTCAGTCCTTGAATTAAAACTTTGGTTAAAAAGCTGAATCTTCAGGCAAACAAGAGTGAGTGGCCCCTTGGGTGAGAACGAAGGAGCGCATGGGATAAATGCTGGCATTAGCTGTGTTTTTACATTATTCCAGATTACAGTTTCTTAAATAATTTAGAAAATACAGTGAATGTAAAGCATCATTGGGTAAGTGCACAACTGAACAAAAAAGAATTTGCAGAGCCAGTTAAACATGATTTACTGTCAGAATGGGTTAAGCTTTTCAAAGGGAATCTTAAGGTCTATCCTGGTTTGACTCTACTCAGTATTTTTCCTAGAGATATCACGGAATCACGGAATCTTTAGAGTTGGAAGGGACCTCTAGAGATCATCTAGTCCAACTCCCCTGCAAAAGCAGGATTGCCCAGAGCACATCACTCAGGAATGCATCCAGGCGGGTCTTGAAAATCTCCAGAGAAGGGACTCCACACCCTCCCTGGGCAGCCTGTTCCAGTGCTCTGTCACCCTCACCGTAAAGAAGTTCTTACGTGTATTTGAACGGAACCTCCTGTGTTCCAACTTGTGCCCATGGCCCCTCGTCCTGTCACTGGGAACCACTGAAAAGAGCCTGGCTCCATCCTCCTTCAGCCCACCCTTTAGATACTTGTAAACATTAATCAGGTCTCCCCTCAACCTTCTCTTCTCCAGGCTAAAGAGTCCCAGCTCCTTCAGCCTTTCCTCATAAGGGAGATGCTCCAGTCCCTCAATCATCTTAGTTGCCCTTCGCTGGACTCGCTCCAGCAGTTCCCTGTCCCTCTTCAACTGGGGAGCCCAAAACTGAATGATGAAATAGCAGAAGTCTTGAAGATATTTTGTCACAGATTTCAAGACTATAAGGAAGGGGACATGACAGCGGCTAATCAAACCCCAGCAGCGGTTGCAGAAGGTGCTAAAGATTGCCGTAAATTATTACACACAAAGTCTGAAACTCAGATAAAGTCAATTCTCAGTTTCAAAACATTGTAACAGTACGCTTAAAAAAAGAAGTTGCCCGCCGATTACAGCTTTGAAGAAATCCTGAACAATAAGAATCAAAACATCCTGAAAAGAAAAGTGACTGCAAGACTTTTCAGCAGATTTCAGCAGAGCAGGAGAAGCGCAACAGCAGCACAGGAGGAGAACTGCTCCTCGCCTGCCCCTTGCCGGGATGAGGTGGAACCCGAAGCCATGGCTGTCACACACGCTGGCCTTGGCACAAAGCTGCTGAACAGTGTAAAAGTTTGGAACTTGCCCACGGCGCAGGTCTAGAGGCTGCTCTTGCAAGAAGAGGAGGTCAGAAAGGGGTTTTACCCACTCAGCTGGTTAATTTGTTTAATAATAGAGAATGGAAGGGTGGCATTTGAGAAGGCAAGCTTAAATTGAAAACTGAATATTGAGACATAGTCTGTGTTACGCTATGTGACATAACAGCTCCTAACTCACTGGCACACACACAAGCTCACAGGAGCCAGCAGCAGACACGGGGACTAACGACAGTGGGCCAGTAGCACCAGAAGCACGTAGACGTCTATGTTACGTAGAGAAACAAAACACCTCTACTATTTCAATACTGAAACTAGAAAAGTCATTTGGGTCTGTATCACACACACAGAGCATACACAGGTTGAAAGGGCAGAATTTTAAAGAGGTCATAATAGAATATAGGTCATATGATAGCATATGGGTGTGTTATTTGCACTGCTTCTCTAATCCCATGCTGTTTTTTAAATGAGACAGGTCAGACTTGCTACAAATTATGCACAGGGTCACTGAAATCAATTAAGATGTATTAGCTGACTTCTGCTGATGTTTAAGACCCATCAAGTAAAGCCTCCAAAGGCTCTCCTCTTTAGAGTCCTTTCTTGACTCCAAAGACTTGACTTTCTAGACTTAGTCTAGGAGTCACAGATAGCAACAAAAACACTTTCTGGCAGAGAATCTTTAAGCATACGTAATGCACTATGTACACTTCACAGGTTCTATCAGCTTTTTGCAGGTCTTTTCCCTGAGAACGCCCACCATTCAGGCTCTCTGCTAGCTCTGCGGAGAGGGACTGGGTTAATGAAAGCAATTATGGAATCCATCCTTCTGGTACTCTCATATATAGGTCATTTTTGTCATTAAAAACTTAAATTCAAAGCTCATAGCAATTCATAATGAGCTCATTTACATTTATATAGAGTCCTCATCACTGTAGCTGTTGATAATTTGTAGTGCTACGTTCTTCCCAGCAAATTGAGTCCTATTGTTAAGTGTCCTGTGCTTCCACTTACTTGCAAAAAAATTTTTTTTCTTTTTAAATCTGAAAAAATCTTAGTTTTCACATTGTCCCTGGTTGGATTCCAAATGTGCAGACGAATATGTATTCTTCCAGCAAATATGTGTACTCTTTCAGCATTGTGAAAGAAGTCTTGTACATACACTGTAATCGGTAAAACACCTGAAAGCCACATTCTCTGGGACTGTCTTTTGCACCGAGTATGTTCTTCATTCCTCTCACAGCTCCTGCTGTGCAATGGCCCTCATAGCAGAATGACCCAGTTTTGCTGTAGCCCAGTGTTGCTCCTATCAAACAGGAGTTTCCGCAACAGCAGACTGAAGTCCATGCTCTCTCTGTGTGTGTCCTCAGCTCTGTGGATGGAAATATCCTGCCCCACTTACATGAGGATGAGGGAAGACAAAGAACAAAAAAGGGAAAACAGAAGTCAGAAAGAAAAGTCAGACAAAGGCTGGAACAGAAAAAGAAGGAACAGACTATTTTCTATAAAAACCACTTGAGTAAAAGCTTTTCAAGAAACTCAGTTTGAACCAGGACACCTGAGATTCCGCGTTCCTCCTTAGCCGAGCAGAAATCTGTAGCTTGGGGTAAAACATGCTTGTGTGTGTCAGAACGAAAGCCCAGGCCTAGACCAAACCAAAACCCATGCATCTCATACAGACAGAAAAGCAATAAAGCACCCAGTCCAAACAGTTCTGCTGGGCCAGCAAACAGAAGTCCAGGAAAACCAAAATGGCTAAAAAATTCAAGGAGAATGCCGAAGAGAAAAAAATTTGCAATCTCCAGTGCTCCTCACAAGACCCCAGGCAAGTAGCTTCTAGCTACTGAGATAAATTCTTCAGATATCCTGGCCACAAGGGAGCAGAAGGGTGTCCTAAGTCTCATTCACTGACACTTGGGTTTGTATTGCTGGCATTGCAGATGGAAAATTTGGTAAGAAACATCCGTAGCTTTGTGAAACCATGTTAGGCTTTGAGCATATCAGGTGGAAGAGCAGGCAAACCCTCTCTCTGACAATTCAGAAAAACTCTGGGCACTGTGCACACCGTTCTGCTCTGCAGCAGCACCCTGCAGACCGCTACAGAGATTAAGGTTTATCTCGGTGTAAAGGCTTGTCAACAATTTGAGCAGCACCATATCATTAATATCTACAGAGACTGATTCAGCCTGACTGCAGAGTACTTTATACCCCATAAGAAGTCAGAAAGCAATTTCATATCCTTCAGAATACAGAGCACAAACATCTACAATGGCCAATACCTCTGAAGTGGCTAATCAGAGTGATTTCGATTAAATTACTTTCCCAAAATTTATGAGTGAACCCCGCTGCTGATGCTTTCTCCATCTCGCCACATTTCCCACATGCCAGTCATCTCTAGTCCTTGATCCCCATAAACATGCACGTGCTGTAAGAACAATATGAGTAAGGCACGTGAAATTATGAATGGGTTGAAGGAGGTGAATGGGGAAAAACATTTACTGTTTCTTACCCCCTAACACACCAATCCAACACAAACCAACCCAAAATCCAATGCTTAAATTAATGGAAGAGTAATCCACTAAGAACTAAACACACTTGTGGATACAACCTCTCAATCAGGACCACCAACAAATTGTCTAGGGATGGATCACGTTCAAGAGGAACTGTATGTGTCCTTAGTCCTACTGTTGTAACCTTGTCCAAAGTATCCTTTATCACACACACGCACAAAGAGCAGAGACAGGCTGCCAAGCTAAGCTGTTGTGTGGTTTCACCCAGTACAGTAGTCCTTTTCATTTACCACTGTCTCCTACCCCCTCCTATTTGCCAACGTGAGTCCCTTAAGCTCTTGCCACCAGCCAGATTTAACTCTTTAGGGAGGACACGTCCCTGGGTGGGAGCCAGTGGTCTGTATGGCACAACAGGAAGATGCCAGTATTGTATTTCAAAGCACTGCCGATGAGTACACCAAACCCCATTCCAAATAAACTTGCAGCCAATGCACAGCCCTGCATTTATAGTAAGCATGTGGTAATCACACGTACCTAGACTACCTGGGTGCATTCATCACCATTTCTGAAAGGTCGGGATGTTTAGTAGCTCATCATTTCAGCTAAGGAAGAGAGACCTATAAACTAGTTTCACCCTCAAAATTAGAAAAGTAAAACCTAGTATCTCCCAAGAAGCTCAGGATGCAGCCCTGTAGCTCTCCTCTGTCTGGCAGGTAAATAAAGACCAACTTCAACACCCAGAATTCCTTCATTGTCACAGCTCTACGTGTTTGCACAGAGGGGACCGAGGCTAAAGGACAGCTTTGTAGCTGTCTTCAGTACCTGAAGGAACAGAATTGTTCTGTCTCTGAGTGTTTGCAAACTGCCGCTAGAAATTAATCTTCTTTTAGAAACTACGCAGCAAGAAGCAGCAACTTAAGCGGTAAAGATGAAGTGGGATCTCACTGAAAAAATCCCATAACTGTAAGTGACTATAAGTAAGCAATGTCTGAAAGATGCTACTGAAAAGGCTGTTTATATTTTTATTTCTTGTATGGTGATGTAGGTGCGGCACAGAGGGAATACACAAACACAGTCTAAACCATACAACTTTGCATTTCATAATTGTCGGCACAAGGGGGTACATAATACATTATGTATTTGGTTCCAGGGTATAGTAGACATTAAATTAATGATTTCAAGTCACTCTTTTTTTCTTAAGTCATTTAGTAAAGTAATTTCTGCACACACGTGCATGATATAAATAACGCTCAGGCTTGTCTAAATTCAGAAGTGGATTACTGATAATAAAATGTATGTCAGATTAAACCATATAAACTATTAATTTAAAACAAATTCCAGTGAAAAAGTTTGCTTTGATACAAAGCTGTCATTGGCAAGTGCATGTGTCATCCTATCCTCAAGCAACCTGGTACCAGAACAGTATTTCTAATGATAAAATACACTCCCTGCTTTCCAAATCAGCGCAGAAACATCTCTTTCCTTTCATAGTACAAGATGCAGGGAAAGCTGTCCTCATTACGGTTGCCTACCTCCATCTAGTGACCAGAAAACGTATATAAATTAACTACACACCAATCCAATAATTAATTATTTGACATTCATGGATAAAACTTACAAATCAAAATACTCTGTTTGTATTAATTTTCAAGTGGTGAAGGAAGTCTATCTTCTCCCCAAAAAACAGAACCTGTTGTCTCCAGCATGCTCAAAGAAATGCCAGTGTAATTGTGCAATGCATGTAGGACTTGTATCTCTTAGAGAGGCCTGGACAGGCTGGAAGGGTGAGCCAGCAAGAACAGTATGAAGTTTAACAAAGAAAAGTTCAAGGTCCTGCACCTGGGACAAAATAACCCAAGAGCCCAGTACAGGCTCAGATCTGTGTGGCCGGGGAGCAGCCTTGGTGAAAGAGACCCCTGGGTCCTGGTGGACAACAAGGTGAACATGGGTCAGCAGTGCGTCTCTGCAGCAATCGTCGAATCATAGTATAGAATCACTGAATGGTTTTGCTTGGAAGGGACCTTTAAAGGCCATCTAGTCCAACGGCCCCAGCAATGAGCAGGGACATCTTCAACTAGACCAGGTTTCTCAGAGCCCCGTCCAGCCTGGCCTTCAATGTCTCCAGGGATGGGGCATCTATCAGTTCTCTGGGCAACCTGGGCCAGCGCTTCACCACCCTCACTGTAAAAAATTTCTTCCTTATAACTAGTCAAAATCTATCCTCTTTTAGTTTAAAACCATTACCCCTAGGAATGAAGGCAAATTGGATTCTTTGCTGCATCTCCAGGGGCATTACTGGCAGATAGACACACGATCATCCCACTCTTTCAGCATTGTCAGGCCACACCTGGAGTACCATGTCCAGCTCCGGTCCCCACAATTCAAAAAAGACACAGGCAGGCTGGAGAGGGCCTACAGAAGATAACCAAAGGGCTAGAGAAGCTGCCCTATGAGGAAAGACTGAAGGAACTGGGTCTTTTTTCCCTGGAGAAGAGAAGGGTCAGGGGATAATCTCATCACAATTTTCCAGTACTTAAAGGGAGGCTACAAAGAGGGTGGAGCCACGTGGAGAGGACAGGGGCTGCAAGTTGCATCGGGGAATGCTTCATCTTGATATAAGAAAGAAATTTTTCACAGTGAGAACAACTGATCACTGGAGCAACCTCCTCAGGGGCATGGTGGAATTCCCATCACCAGAGGTTTTCAAGACACAACAGGACAGACTGTTAGACAATTTCATCTAAGCTCCCTTTTCCTCTAAAGGTTGGACCAGATCCCTTTCTGTGGAAACCAGTGACACTGAGCCGAGAAAGCACAGGCAGCGTTCAGCCTTCTGCGGTTGGTTCTGCAGCCAGCGAGAAAGGAGGTGTAGGAGCTTTAGAAAAAAAGGAGGTAAGAAGAGATAGATTGGATTAATAACATGAGTTGTATTTAAAAGAAGAAAAACAACCACTCCTTTGGAGCCAGGAGTAGTGTTCTAGAAACAGACAACTATTTCAGCACCTAAAATGTTACCGGGAACCTCCTTGTTTAGGCAGACTGCACATAGTAGGCACAAATGTCACAAATGTCATTCAAGCAATCAGCCTCGATGAAAAATAATACTCCTCTCCTGCTGGTGACATGGACGATGAAAATAACTTTTACTCAACACGTAAGCACAAATACTATTCAGGACACAAACCCTTTAAGATAGTGGGGTTTTATTTCTCCTCAAGTGTTTTTTTATTTACAGCCAATAACGGCAGATTTTTGATCAACAGCATGACATGCTGAGAACTGTATCCTATTCCTTTTTTTGTACAGTAAAATTTTATGTCCATGAAGCTCTTAATTTAGTTCTCTGTGGCTATTATTTAGAGATTTCTGCATAAGTTATACTTTACTCATACCTTTCCATTTTACTTCTGCCATCTGGAAATGCTTATAACTTCCTTTAACATCCACTCATGTGTTTAGCAGAGGTGCAGAAAGACCATTAGGGCACAGAGAGGACTGTGAAATAAGTTTGTTCTTCAGGAGAAAAAAAAAAAAAAAAGAGAGAGTAGGGAAAGAAATACATCATCAACTCTGACTTCTCCCTCTTGGTCTGTATCCTTAAGCTAAAATCACCCCTTAAACATACAGCCTGAGCACCTTCAGTGGGCATGCAGGCAGACTTTGAGAGAGAAAAGTTATTTCATTTGCACAGCACGGATTGGCAGCAGAGCCCTTTCACTACTGCGACAGCATCCAAGGGGTCAGAGTAGTTCCCTGTGCAAGGAATGAAAGGGAAAAGACATTCCCCTACAGAATGTGCCCCAAAGTTTCTCTAGCGCACAGCATGCAAGGAAAGCGCCAGAAAAGCTGCAAACACAGCAAGGCTGATAACTGTGTTCTATATTTAGCCCCGTGGTCTTCTGCTTTGCGTAAGCTGCGTTACCCTAAGAGAGCCATGGGAAGCCCTGTGACTCAGATATAGCTGACTGATAAAGCTCCTTGTCAATATTCCGTACTTTTAGAAGCATACTGCTTATTTTGGCATGCAGTTGCAATGGCTACACAAGGCAGATGAACAGAGCAAAAACTATAGATTTCACCCCTTCTTCTTCTTCTTTCCCTGTGGAGTTCACAGTCCGCTTTCAGAGCAGCACCCCGCGATTAGGAGGAGTAATTAAATAAAGCTAAAAAAGTGCGTTTGGAAATTATTTCCTCTTGTCCCCATGCAGACTCACATAAAGCTACACTCACATCTGGCCCCTAGCTAAAATCTGTGCCTGAAGATCTTGACTGATCCCCTCGCAAGAAGATTTGGTTCATTACTGGATTAAGATTTTGTTTTTACCGATAAGAATTTAACAACACACCTTCCTCTGGGCTTTCTCTGCAGGAACTCAGATAAGTGCCCCTCTCCATAGATTTCATTAATTCAAGAGACCAAAAGGTAAGCTCCTTACAAACCTTTGTGACAGTATAGCATGTAACACAAGGTCCTTTATAGAAAGTTACTGGAATCAGCTACTTCTGGAGTTTTTACCACCAAGGTGAACACCTCCCAGCCTACTCCAGATGCAACGTAAGTCCTAACCCCCACTTAACCCATGTAAAACCAGGTCAAGGGAAGAGAGTGAATGCTCACAGCTATATTTTTCCTTTACCATGCTTTGTTCTCTGTGAAGTCTTACAATATGGTTGACTGTGCAGAAAGACAGACAACAAATACCGAGATCCCATTTCTTCACAGCAAGAACCTCTTTTAGAGTGTGCATTCAAAGGGGTTTTGCTAATGGATCAACCCTACCCATGTTACAAAAAAGGACATCAACAAGCATCTACCCTTTGTTAATTAAAGCAAGTGCTTTCCATTTTCCTTTAGAACAACCAGATATTTTATTCAAGGTACATGCTCGTTTTTTCATCACAGAAAAGTCCTTTTTAATCAACATTCTCAAAATAATTCCACCAGTCACTTACCACTCATTTATGCGACATGAACAATTTAACGATTGAATCCCACATTAGGCTGGTCCTTCTTCTGCACACACCGAAATAAAGGAGTGGCTGAACCAATCTCCTGGGACCACTTTCTGCCTACAGAGACTTCTCCAGCTAGTTCAGCCAAATTCTGGGCCACTGCTTACGTCCTCCAGGGAGGCAGGATGGTTATCTATCTCTAAATCCTCACAGCCAAGCTCCAGCTTTGGGTACCATCCATAGCTAATTGTCTTTCTCCTTCTCCCATACCTCATCACCCTCTTCACACGTACTTTTGGAGCCCTAACCATGCTTATGTCACCTTAGCCTGCTGAACTCAGGAATTTCCAGAGTTCTGGTACCTTCTTTGGAAGCATGGGACTTTGGACCCAGATGTCCATCTCTTTAATCTCATACTACAGGTTTCATGTTGCGATATCGGAAGAGAAGAAGAATAAAGTTGTGCATCAGCACTGCTTATCAAGGTTTTGAAAAAGAAGAACAGGCATAGGAGAGACCGAACGGATTAAATACCAGGTCTCCCTGGCACCTCAAGTTCACTTTGAAAGTGCCTGTGTTACCTTCAATCTATTATAGAATCATACAACAGAATGGTTTGGGTTGGAAGGCACCTCTAAAGGCCATCTAGTCCAACCCCCCTGCAATGAGCAGGGACATCTGCAACTAGACCAGGTTGGCCAGAGCCCCGTCCAACCTGACCTGGAATGTTTCCAGGGATGGGGCATCAACCACCTCTCTGGGCAACCTGGGCCAGTGTCTCACCACCCTCAACGTAAACAATTTCTTCCTTATAACTAGTCTAGATCATATTGTGGCCCAGGGCTAGCTGTAATGTTCATAAAAAGAGATGCCACAGAGTGCCTTCAGTAGAATGCATGCTGTGAATAAAAACACTCATCTTAAAATAAAATTTTCTAGGTATTTGTTTAGACATTAAAATAAGTACAACACTAGTTAAAGCACTGCCATGCTGGGGAAATGTTACTATTTGGCACAAAGGATGACAAATTGTCAAAACTGATGGTTTTGCAATCAATTTCAAATTATCATGTGATTAATGCTGATGAATTGTAACACTTAAACATTTGCTACTTCTAATTGTCTATGGTGAATTAATCACAGTTACATTGATCTAACCAGTCACCGGATGATGCCTTGCTTAATCCTTCCTTGCTTATTCTCTGTTACTGGAACAGGTTTGTATTTCTATCATGTACAACTGTCATGGAGGGAGCCTTTAACAATAGATTTATAATTTTTCACCTTATTTGCATTATTTTTTCTTTAAAAATTGCTGTTTATAACTTCTTTTTTTCCCCTATTTTTGCCGATTTATCTTCTGTGCTATTAAAAATAAAGAGAATTTTAAACAGAATAAGGATGACATATTTTCCTCCCACTTTTCTTACCAAATGATTTTTAAATTAGATTTCCTTGTTATACAAAAACTACAGGCAACTTAGATGAAAATCTCTGGAAGAAAAATGCAAGATTTAAACCGTTTTATTAGTTGAAAAATGTTAAGAACTAAAATTGGCTTATCCTACTCTTACCTATACTGCACATTATTTCTCAGATACCCCTTAAAAATAATGGCATAGGTGTCATTATTGAATTTAACATTAAACAACAGAATCAGAAAAACTAGTGCATGAAAATCCTAAAAGTTAATCAAGATTGATGTTCCAAAATGGAAAGAAATATTCATGTGATTAATAGTCTTAACCACTGAAAAACATATCCTTTAGTATTCTGAGTTGTTGTTTACATCTAAGTTTCCTTTGATGGAGACAGAAAAACCTAAAATCAATTCAGACTATTCTTGCAACCAAATTGCAGTTAGAACCATCCACTTCTTGGAAGCTGGTCAAGCTCATGAAGGGCCGCAGACATCCCAAGAAGGATGAACTCCAGGGTCGCAGGATTCTTGAACACTCTGCGTTTTAGCCACAAAGTTATGTTAGAGATCTGCTGGAGAGATCAGACTTAGCAAAATCCGCAGCAAGAGACTGAGGTCTGGAGGCTCACCATTACCACAACCACAGTCTTAATCATCCAAGCCAACAAGTCATATTGAACTCTTTCCTACAAGGTGCTAAGGTATTTAATCAAGCAGTCACAAATGTCTCCCATTAAACTTTCATGTCAAACTACTTAAAAATAATCAATCTCACTTAACATTTTTCTACCAGCTGCATTTACAATGACCATGTTCTACCCCAGACAGGTTGCTATATCTCTACTTCTTCTCGGCAGCTTGCCAGGGCCTTGTTTTTCAGCTGCTATTTATAACAGATGCCCAGATGTAACTTCTCTCTTTTCCTCTTAAGGAAGCTGCGAGTTCTTCCATATTTAATGAAAATCAGACAAACTGTTACCTCTTTCATGTACATAGAAAGCAGTTCTTCAGCTTAAAAAACGTAATAATAATGGGGAAAATGATCTGCCAGCTCTTAAAATACATTTCCTAGAAAAATCAAATTCTCTGATTTGACCTCCTTTCCCAAGTATAAAAGTAGCTGTTTCAAAGCACCAATCCCTTACTAAAGAATTTCTGCTATGAAAACAGCACCCGGTGAAAACTGTTCTTGCTCTTAATGGTCAACATAAGGCAGAAGCAGGCCTGTGGTAAGCTGCTGAAGCTGATTATGGCATGTTTTGACATCAGTTTTCATTCTGAGTAATTTTGTAAGGTAATACGTTCATAGGAAGGACTAAGCCTCTCTAGTTTTAGCATCATTTTCTGCCCAGGGGTGTGTTTTAAGGAAGGGGAAAGAGGCAAGGGGGTGTGTGATTAAAATCAAAATACTTTTCTTCTCCTTAAAAACATTGCCATTTTTTGCTTTTGATGGCTCAGTCTAAAGGAAGGAAAAAACCAAGCGTGTGCCTGCTGTTGCGTTGCCTTTGTTATCACCACAGTCACTGCCGTAATTGCACTTCCAATGTCCATGCCTGCCTCCACTGCTGGCACTAGTAAGAGAATAATCATAGCACCGTTGACTCTACTGCCCTTTTTTTCCAGCTTTGTTTGTGACATGCATTTAAAGTGTTTTATTTTACCTGCTTCCAGGCAAGACCAGGCACTTCCGTGTAGGGGAATAAGAGGCTCAAACCCGCTCTTGCTTTCTTCGTAGGATGGCCAGCCAAAGTGAGGAGCAAGGCAAGGAAGAGGCATCACCTATAGACAAGAGGAAATGGGTTCAAGTTATGTCAGGGGAGGTTTAGATTGGATGTTAGGAAACATTTTTTCACTGAATGGGTTATTAAACATTGGAATAGGCTGCCCAGGGAGGTGGTGGATTCACCATCCCTGGAGGTGTTTAAAAAAAGGGTAGATGGGGTACTTAGGGACATGGTTTAGAAGTGGCTTTTGTCGGGGTAGGTTAATGGTTGGACTTAATGATCTTAAAGGTCTCTTCCAACCTCAGATATTCTATGATTCTATGATTCTATAAGCCTGTCTTCTTCTCTGCTTATGGACCAGGCAGGGCACAGCTGAGACAACTCATTCAGTCGCCAGTTACTGCTGATTGTGGTGGAGAAACTGCTCTGCAGAGCAAGGAGGAAGTCAAGGATTAATCTCAGATTCACCGTGTGATGAATTGCTCATCAAAGCGTAACACCATCACTTTTCACTTAGGTTATGCAACGTCAAAGGTCTGCTTGGCCACGTGTCGTGCAGAAATACAAATATCAGTAGCCAATGGCACCGTGGGGAATTATGTCACTGGAAATATATCCAGCTTTCTCTGGCTCCTCAGTACAGGTATGACTTCATCTCTGTGCCAGACAGTGATAGCCTTGGGTATACATCCTAAGAAAGATTAAAGTTGTATTTAACTCTTAAACAAGAGATCCCTAATCCTCTGTTAAGAACCTTCATGGAAAAAACAGGTATAACTCACTTACATTTACAATATGTAAGTATGAGTTACGTTTACTCTTCCAAAATTCACACCTCTTAGACTTCTTCCAGTATGACTGGAAACGCATACAAGAAAGAGTAACCTGTCAAACAAGGTGAAATTTCTCTACCTTGCCTTGTTTGAATTAATAGTAAGGGACCCATGAAACAGAACAACTTGGTTATTAGCATCACATAAACAGGTAATCATAAACTTGTGCCATTTTGCAGTCAGCGAAACGTGGAAATTAATGAAATTGGCAGTTTGATGTGAAAATACCTGAAAAGGCCTACTAATTTGTTAATGTTCTGACACTTGCTTAGAATGAAAACAGCAATTACCTAAGGTAATTTGGTGTGTTTTGAAGACTTTTTCACTTGATATTTGAAAGAGTTACATCTAAATAATATTAGCACACTTCAACATTTGCATAGGTCAGTTTTCACATTGCCCACAAAGAACAACAACAACAAAAAGAATAGTTTTGTATACAAAATCTTATAATTCTGAGATTGAGACGGTGATTTGACTTTTGATGTGTAGAGACCATTGGTTTTATGTTTGGTTTTCTTTGGGGTTTTTTGACAAAGCAAAGAAAAGGCATTTTTTTCCAAAAAATGGAAATGCAAAGTATTCCATGCAGTACATATGCCTGTAAATTTTAATTTACATATAAGTTTTAAGGAAGCCTCTATTCACATTTTTTTTTCTCCTGAGAAGAAGGCAAAGAAGTTATTGATGTATGTAAGCAACAGAAAAGATGGAAAGCTCAGGAAATTACACTCATCAATGCAAAAGTGAGGGAAGAGTTCTGGTTCCCGCACTCAGATTAATTCAAGGGTCAGTGACTTCTTCCAACTGCCTTTTGATTGTAGTTCTCCTTAAAGTGTCCAGGAAAAGTGGAACTGTGTAAAGCTGTCTCCCCAGGTATGAACCAGATGGTGGAGGTGGAGTACGAGCAAGCTGCCATCATGAGGGCTAGAAGTTTCCACAGTCCGCTTGAAAGCTGAAGCAAACATGGAAAGGTGACCTTTTGAGTGCCTCCAGCAGCTCTCATACGCTGCACTTCAGGGTGTTGCTAAAAGCCAGTGTAGGGTTTATAAAACTTGACTGATAACACTTTAAAGCCTGTGGATTAAAACTCTCAGACCTTCTGACAGTGGCATCTCTTATGACAGGATTAGGGCATCGAAAATGCAGAAAAAGCTATGCTTTCAAAGCTGTTCTCCTCTATTAAAAAAAAAAAAAAAAAAAATCAAAACCACTGTTATACTTCATGATGCTTCCAATAGTAGGCCTCCACTTCTTTTGCCACATTCACTGTTACTGCAATACCAACACATTACTGCCATTATTCCCACAGACATCTGGGGAACATTTAGGAAAAAATTTAGTTCACTGTTGTTCTCCTTTATGTCTGCCCAGGAGGTCCATTCCCGCTCATTTTAAAGGAATTATTCATGCTTCAAACATGGCTCAGTTAAAAATAATTCCCACATATATATAATGATTGAATCAAGCATTCTATCGATGAACAACATGTACAAATCCTTTTTTTTTTTCTTGTGCATTACCATTTTTTCTTGTGTGTTTCAACCTATACAGCCATCTATTTGTCTCTCAAGCTACATGTTTCTAGACAGAGTTTGTACCTTTCTATTTCATTCCAAGCATGTCTTCCAAGAGAAAATATCTCAACAGCACAGAGAAATTCTAACCCCTGCAAGAGCAGCACGTCTGTAAAGGTCATCATACACAAGTCATCATCTGCTAAGAAACAATAATCTTTGTACGTAATGTTACATGGGAGACCATTTATACTATTTTTCGTAAGAATAGCTAGTAGTAAAGATATACAAACCGTTCAGAAACATATGGCTGTGTTTTCTGCTCTTTCGCTCATTCTTTGCTCCAGTTTCTCAGGCACCAGCTCTTTTACTAACTTGCGCCAATAGGGACTGCCTGGTTGCTTAGATTGAGGGAGGCATGAGTCACGGTGTATTCAGCTTTACTACAAGTTCATAGAATAATATTTGAAATACATGAACATTTACAGCAAAGAACATAAACTACAGTGAGAAATGACATCTTCTTCCAAACTTCTCTGAGTATTTTACTTGCTTTTCCTTTTCTTTTTTTCCCCCAGACGTTAAAAGTACCTGTTAAGAATTTGCCATACCTCGTTGCTCTTAGCACTAGCCAGAATTTTCAGATCATCTCACTACTCATCGATTTCTGGGATATGGGCGCTCTCCTGATCAATGTTAAATAATAAAGGTTGCCATAGTTCCATCTCAGTTGACATGACAATGACTAATGCTTTCATTAATAAGATGGATTAAAGGTAGTGATAATCAGTGACAGCTTATTCTGTAGTGGCATCTGTATTGATGCATCTCTGGTGTCTGAAACACTAGACAATTTTCTTTTATTAAATGGACTTAAAAGAGATTGGCAATAGCCTCTTTCCTTGAATATGTTCCAGGGAGCTCCTTCTAACACTGTAAGTAGCAAGTCAAACCCAATTCTGTTTTCCTAATCAAATGCTATTAACACTAAGTGTTTCGGTGGTAGAGTACAGCAAGATGTCTGAAGGGCTATACTGTCTGGTTTAAGTTCAATTTCATTTGCCATTTATAATGATAACATAAAACATAGCCAGAAGCTTTTCTTTACCTTGAAGCTGATTACATCATTTGTATCTTCTAAGTATGAAATAATTCATTTTTACTTCCGAGTGAACCGCAGCAGTGACTGAGAGCCACACGTACACTCAGGCAGAGTGTGAAAATGAAATTAATCTGGGGAAATGAGTTCAAACGGTGCCTAGGCATCTGGGATCTCTGAGGTTGAGGGCAGCAAGCACACAGGGTAAAATCCCTGCTTTCAATGAGATACACAGGCAGAACACAATATTCATAAATTCTGAGTCTGATCCCTTGCAGCATCGGATCTGACCTTCTGCTTTGTCCACGGCGGCTGTGAGTCAGTGGATTGCCTGGGCACAAGCTGGGAGCTCTGCCTTACAACACTGCAACATTAAACAGACTTCCCTCGGCTTCTCTTCATAAATAAATGCAAATTGGAGATGTAATATACCTTGCAAAAAGAGTCAACTTAGTAATGGTAAGCACCATTCCCTTATGTTAACTGAATGTCAGGCTTTAAAAAAAGCGCAAGTCCTCTTGCAGTCAAATTTTAGATTAATTTTACCATTTAAAAGGCTTTGATATTCACGAGAGCCCTTACAAATGCAAACAAATTTACAGAAATTGTACACTGAGAACTACAATAATATAACCCAATCCCTAGCAGTTTTGCTAATTCAGGGCCACCTAATTAGTTATGGATGTAAACACACAGTATTATAGTGATGTCCACTGAACACATAACATCTTAAATTGTCATGTGTTCCTTTTATAGAACATTATTTGGCAAGAAAATTTTGGGTTCTGCTGAAATAGTACACGCTGTTTAATATTCAGTGTATCAGAAATGATTCAATATATCTAGTAAATAAATTGTGGCTAAAGTCATGGTGCACTTTGGTAGATACACGCTTAAGAATTGCTAGTAAAGACCAACTAGAAGCATTTAAAAAAATATGAATTATTTAACATTTACCTTTAAACTTCTAGCAAATTACTCAAGGCATGTCCATTTAGTTTTCATCTGTCTTTGCCAGTTACCACTGTAACAGAGCTATCCAGGCAAGGAGGGAAGGGCAGCAGGGAGGCTATGGGTAACCTACAACAGGTGAGAACGTTTTCCATTTTCTGATCCGACCTGACACTTTATGACGAGCCCCGGCTCTGCATCAGCATAGCCCAGTATTTTTTGTCATTAATGATTTTTGTCATTTTTGGTTTTAGGCACCAACTTTGCACTGACCTGTGCAGTGGTCAGTGACTGCTGCCAGACCTGCTTTAGCTCAAGTGATGAGAAACCGTTTGTGGGAAAGGCCAAAGAGCCCCAGGGAAGCAGAGTGCAACAAACAAGAGCCCCCTGGGATAACAGGGCTGGGGGACATCTTGCAAACTCCAGCTGGGAGGCAATGAGAACGAAGCAGACTGCGTTAAGAAAACGTATAAAAATAACCCCAGGCAGACCATATAGCCAGGAGGAAGAACCTCCACTCTCCATGACCTTCATACTCCCCCAGAAGGCCCTGGGATGCTGATGAGTCGTTGCGTTACTCAAAGAAAATCTAGATACAATTCAGATGTGGCTGGTCTGTCTCCAAAGAGATCAGAAGAGATGAGGGCGAGACATTCAGAGCATCGGGGACTGCAGGATGCAGCGCTGTGCACAAGAGATAAGCCCAGAAACAGCCAGACTGACTGAAAGAAGGAATTCACTCTATGTAAAGCTTTACCTGCCCTAATAAGATAAATTGTTTGGAAAGCAATTCCCTGCTTATTGAATGGAAAGAGGCAGGCGGGTAAATCTGACTTTGTCCACTATGCAACAGCATGAATACCTTGCCCAAGGTCACAAAAATAGGATGAACTGAACCCACCTCTTTGAAGTCCTGTATAACCACGTATCACTCAATGAACTTACCACCCGTGACACCACTATTCATCTTTCACTGATGCTGTAACTGCTGCTCAGAGCTGCTAGCCATCAGCTGGTGAAAATTTCCCGCTGCTTTTTTTCCTTCCTTTAGTTGAATACCGCTATGACAGTTGGTAAAACTCAGCCGTGCACAGCTGTGAAACCCTCGTCTCTGACTAAAATAGAGAATACTCAAATGAGCCGAAGCCTGTAGTAAAGTAATCCTTCATTCTGAATCTCTGCTGAAAGCTCTTCTCAGTTTCATCTTATTCGCGAAACAATCCCAGCCAACATATTGTACATGGGTTGGTTTTCTTAACGTCTCTGCATATGCGTGGTACAGCAGATTTAACAGGCTGGACTTATGTGATTTAATGGGGACTGTTCTCATGTAGCTAAAATAAAATAGCTTTGCTGGAAGTTGTGCTGGAAGTCCCTGAGGTCAGCCATACCCCGGGTCTAGATTTGTCTAAGGGACAGACGCGTAGCTGCCAAAAAGCAGCTAAATCCTCCTTGGCCCGAGGCTGCAATACTAGGACCATCAGGGCTGAAATTCCTCTTCCTTCGGGCTGTGGGACTGCTGGGAAAGCTCCTCTCTAGCAGCTGGGCTGAGGCAAGACATGTTGAGAAAGCTATACATACCATGCCTTTTTTAAAAACAGGTGATCATTTAGAGGAGACAGGGAGTGTCATAAAGCCCCAGGACACTCCTAGCACGAAAAACACAAAATAAAAGGTCAGGGTTTTAGACATTTTAGATGAGCTTTAGAGAAATAGCTGTTTGCACCATCCTATACCTTTACAACATACAGCTTAAAAAGCTTTTGTTTTTCCTCCCTCTGCATGCAGCATTTTGTGAATCTAAAAGATGTGTGGGCAGGAATCATGGTCATTTCAAAAAGTGGCAGAAGACACGGCTTGAAGGATACCGAGGAAAGGACAAAACCCAAAGTTTACATGGCTCTAACTTCGAACTTTAGGAAGCTTTACCTGCCCTAAGTAGGGCTCCACCTGCCCTAATTTGAAAACTTGTTTGGAAAGCAAAGAGACTGTATGAAACAAAGATCTGACAATAAATTTAAAGAATTGAGAATATTAATAGTGAAATAAAATTTGTACAAAAAGTCCTTTCAGCTGGGTACACTTCATGACAAGGGGAATCTGGACGTGGCCAGGGCTTTGTAGTCATACACGCTCTTTTTCAAGTAAAGTAAAAATTGGATGTAGCTGCAAAGGTACTTTTCACAGCTACCCAAATAACAAGTTTCACATATTGTCTCTACCACACGTATAACCCCACTCAGCATCAAGAATTAAAATAGAGAGCGAAGAGAGTTAAATGAGAACGTTGTGTCAAAAGGGGACTGCAGTAAAAGTAAGTCATTTCCTTTGGAATTCACACCTACTTGAATGTGTAATTTTACACAGATGGACATTTGCTCGAGTTTAATAAAGAACAGCTCCACAACAGTGATCTCATGAGGAACAAAAGAAAGCCAGTGCGGTTTACATGTACAGAAATTAAATCACTAAAATACCGAGCAATAAAAATCTGCATAAGCAGTGAGCTAGGACAGTTATTTTACCATTCCTTAGGCTTTTGCATGCTATTTCAAGTCTTCTAATCTTCCTCATTTAGACAGCCTCACATGGACAGGACATGTGAGCTTGTGGCATAAAGCATTAATGACACCAGCGAGAGCAGTTGTACAGAAGAGCAGAGGAATCGCGCTGAAGTTCTCTTGTCTTTGGCCCTGCTTCATGAAGCGACGTCTGCATATTCTTAGGCTCATCTCTATTCTGATCAGCATTTAAGAATGCGTTTAGCTTTAAGCATATGCTTGAGTAATACCGAATTTGCAAAATTTAATTTGCACGGTCCTAAATAGAGATGATTTCCCGACTCCAGTCCCAAGTCTTTAAAACAACAAACAGCTCACAGAGATGGGTCCGTGCAGAAGTCACGCACTGTTTGTAAATCACACCACAAAGCCCAAGTGCGCAGGACTGTAGAGATGCAAGTTCAGGTGCTGTAGGTAGCAATTTATTTTGTCTTGCTATGTTATCACCAGTACCTAAAACTTACTTAAGTTGTCTAAGGCTTTGTAAAGCCAGCCTTCCATGGACTATCCCTCTGACGCGGTTCTCTTCCACCAGCCCGATGCTGCGGTTTGACTACTATGAAACCAGAAACCATAGATAAAACGGATCAAAATATAGCTTGGCTATTTTATTCCAATTATTTTTCCATACTGTTTCTTTAGAAAGCAATCAGGAAATTTTACCTTTTGGCGATGCACTTTCATCCTGGAAGGAAGAGGGGTAAGTGATGAATGAGAAAAATAATTGCATTAAAAATCTGTAATTCCAACTATGAAATCAATTTAGGGGGAATTTACATGAAGAAAAAAGTGTTCTGTTTGTCCTGAAAAGGTTCCTGGAAGCCCAAAATTCAGTTCTTGTTGATGTACAAAAAATGTCTTTCCTTCAGACCTGATTTCCTCCACTTTTTTATATATTTATCTTGAATTCTTCAAAGTCATGCATGTTCACTTATGTTGCTATGTGACCAGTGTAATGTATATGGTTATTAAAGCAACAGGTAATAGCACTGTGTGTATTTGTAACTTGTTAATAGCATCAACAGTCTGAGAACAGCATTGGAATATAAACTATTAATTTACCTGGAAAAATTCTACATTTTTACTATTATTCGGCTTTTCAAATGACAGGTATTTTTTTTATGTTCAGGTGTTTTTGTAATCCCTTGACAGTGAATTATTCAATTCTACAAATTTATTATTGCAAATTGCCAGTGCCATTTCTGGGTTAGCTAGTTGCATTTTTCAGTAAGCATTGCTGTCGGTAATAGAAAACCAAGTGTTTGGTTCACAGTGCAAAGCACTGGTGGAAGATAAATTGTGACAGAGCTGAGCTAGGAGCACTTTATGAGACTAACTATTTACATATTATGTCCCTTGAAGGATTGTTAGTCCCTATAATCCGTATTTTGGAGAGAAGAAAAGCAATTGGTGAGAGCTGTTAATCTCACTATGACATTTTTCAGCCATTAAAACATTCCAAACAAACCTCTGTGCTAAAGAAACTTCAAACAAAAAGGTGAAGGTTGGTCACGATGCAAAATTTTCTCTTTCAAGGTTTTAAAAGTTGTAAGAATGCATTTCCCACATGTAAACTCCGTATCACGTAATACCAGCTTAGGTTATGACATCGTTACATCTCACACATGGTATTACCAACTAGGGTAGAAAATCAACGATGTCATTCAGTTGAAGGTGTGTATATAGAATATTATGTAGAACGGTAGTTTCATTACCCTGACTAACTAAATTCACTTTACAAATGTACCACTGCAATTTTAGTTTACTGGTCATAACCAATGATCCTGCCTTCAGGCAATGAAAGCAGAGATAACACGAGCGGGATTAAGCCTGAGAAACAGAAGCATCCCCCCACCAACTAGATTTAATTTGACCCAACACCAAAGATACTCATGATACTCTGATAGATGTTTGATTTCAGAGTATAGGAGAGTTAATCAGTCTAATAATCAGTCTCCGTTATGCCTCATCCTGTACCCAGATTAAAAAAATCTGTAGGACAGGTACAACACAGGTTATAATAAAGGACTTAGATGTGCTCATTAGCCAGGAAATTCTGTTACAACAATAATTTTTTAAAAAACCAAAACATTGAAAATATGAAGTTGATCAAGTTGTCTGTTCATACTTCAAAGATAATGACAAATAGTACCATCCTTATGTAGTTTGTTTGTTTGGTTTTTTTCACTAATAAGTACGGGCAGAACACATCTGAAATGCCGTAAATTCTAAAACGCCCAGAATTTTACCAAAAAAAAAGATAATTCAATGGATTGAGAAATCAGCCTTGGAATATGCTTAGATTATTTTTCCTTCACCTGATTCTCCTGACCACATGAAATATGTTATTTTAAAATGATAGCTAAAGTTAATGTTGGAGATCATCCAGTGAACACCAATGGACCGGTTTCCCCACAGAGCAACATGGGTAATACTGTGTTCTTTCAGAAATGGAAGATGTTTAATTTAGCACTTTCTCCCTTCTAGGCATAAACCACCCTGGCTCGTTTGCATCAGCATGTTGAGCCTTTGCCAGTAGGAAGAAAAGACACTGATGTTCCAATTTAACAATGCTTGTCACCAGCTCACATATCTGAGAGGTAACTAGGAAGTAGGACTGTCTTCTGGACATGGAAGGGCCCCACAAGAGGGATTAGGCCATCCACTAAACACATTTTTCCAGGTATAAAACATGACATTTCTGGAAATAAACAGCTCAAAACAATAGCAAAGTTTTGTGTTTGTACAAATAGGCATATGGGAGTGGCATAACTTGGAATCATAGAACCATAGCGTTGGAAAGGACCTCTGGAGATCATCTAGTCCAACCCCCTGCCAGAGCAGGTGGCACAGGAACACGTCCAGGTGGGTTTGGAACGTCTCCAGAGATGGAGACTCCACCTCTCCGGGCAGCCTGCGCCAGGGCTCTGCCACCCTCAGACATATGGATCTGTACATGCGTTATTGTCTCCTGTGGAATAATGATTGCCTTTCCTCTGGTTTAGAAAGAGAGGTTAATTAACAACTTTGTACAACTGCAAAATGACTGCCAGAGTCCTTGGGAAGATTCTTCAGATGCAGGAAAAGCAGAGCTGAAAGAACAGGGTGAAAACACCTTCCATCTCAAGGTAAACATGCAACGAGAGGATTGTGGAGACCCATCCAGTCGGCAGACTCTCACTAGAGGAAGTTTTAAGATAATGACTGGGGAACTACTGGCAGATCATTCAGAATTGCAAAATGAAATGGGAGAGGAGGAAGAATATGATGACAGTATGGAAAATCAAAGCTATAAATGTTCTAAACCGGTTGTTTATTCATTTGCAGGAGGGGCATAGCTCCAGTTCCCTCAACAAAAGTGTGGCCAGCAGGACTGTGGCAGTAACCGTCCCCCTGTACTCGGCTCTGCTGAGGCCCCACCTCAAATACTGTGTCCAGTTCTGGGCCCCTCACCACAAAAAAGACATTGAGGGGCTGGAGCGTGTCCAGAGAAGGGCAACGGAGCTGGTGAGGGGTCTGGAGCACAAGTCTGGTGAGGAGCGGCTGAGGGAGCTGGGGGTGTTCAGCCTGGAGAAAAGGAGGCTGAGGGGAGACCTTCTCGCTCTCTGCAACTCCCTGAAAGGAGGGGGTAGCCAGGGGGGCGGTCACTTCTCCCAGGTAACAGGCGATAGGACAAGGAAACAGCCTCAAGTTGCAACAGAGGAGGTGTAGATCAGGTAATAGGAAAAATTTCTTCACTGAAAGGGTTGTGAAGCATTGGAACAGGCTGCCCAGGGAAGTGGTGGAGTCACCATCCCTGGAGGTATTTAAAAGACGTGTAGATGTGTCACTGAAGGACATGGTTTAGTGGTGATTTTGGCAGTGCTGGGTCAATGGTTGGACTTGGTCTCTTCCAACCAAAACAATTCTATGATTCTATTACATCAGATCTCTTCGGTCTTATTTTTGAAAAGAGGAAAGGTATCTGACTTGGCCAGAAGTGTCTACAAGAAAGGACTCGTCACTGCAAATTTGGGTTATTTACACATTTCATTACATACTGACGATAAAGAGTACATTGACAGAACAGAATTATGGCAGAAATGGCTGTTTGGAAAAAACAGAGAATTCCAGGGAGAGATATGAATCCTCAGAATATCTCTGAATGATGAACTGTGTATTCAATTCTAAATTATACTGAAAGTTGTGTGAAAGCTCATCCAACCTCTATCTATAAATTTCATGATTGCCCACACAAAATTTGCTTAGGCTCCAAAATATTCCTTTTGACAAAGGTATGAAATAAATCACCATCCATAAATTGGTTGTTGATCCATCTGCTCGAGGAACATGGTTTGAGACAGCTGCACATTCTGCTCCCGGATGATATATGCCCTCTTATTTTGGAGACCGGTTTTCACGCACCTGAGAATCACGCAGATGTCTAAAGGATGGTAAAAATAGCATATCAACAGATAAGGACTGTTGTGAGCTCTGTCTGTAGCTCTGTGTCTGGCAGAAACCTAAATACGTGAGTAGCATTTGACTCATTAGCACTACTTTCATTAGGTACTTTAAATGCCACAGGTGGATTCAGTGCTTTCCAGTGAACATCTGAAAAATTAATACGTCTCCACAGAAACAAGCAAGCACTGGACTGTGTAATTTTACCCTCTAGATCAATTTGTGGAGATATATATATAAACAGATGGAAAGGAAGCTGTTTACAACAGTGTAGCAAAGGGATTATTATAATCAACATAACCGTCTGATGTGACATTTGCAAGAACATCTTACCGAGTTTCTTTAGTAATTTAAATAAATTCAGTGTTGCTTTAAATTAACCAGGTGGCAATCTTTAAGCTGTGCTTCCGACAGGGCACCACAGAGCTCACATCAAAAACAAGGATGAGTTTCAAGTCCAATTTCTTACCTTTGGATCCCGTTTCAGTTCAGCCAGCAGAGAATGATTTCAGAACGAATTAGCAGTGACTGCACTCGTTCTTTAGTTAAATAGGAAGTTACCAAGAGGACAATGTTTGAAAAGCTTTATGCGGGTTGACAGTCACCATTGCGTTTCTGAAACAAAGTCCTAGAATTTCCATCTAGCTTTGTTGATGTGCTACTTCATGGCATTCTGGGTCTTATAAATTTCTGTTCTAAAAATGTAAAATATCGTTGATTTTATCTACAGCAGTTTTACTACAAGTAGTGAACCCCCAAATGCTTTATCTTATGATTAAAGACTAGCATGAGCTGTTGATATGTGAGTGAACAAATATATGACTACAATTAAGTTACAAATTCAACTAAATTTTGGGATGAACTAGGTGGAAATGAACTTGTGTCCTAAAACTCACACAGTTTAATTTGTTTTACAGTAAGTGACCATAGATACACAGAACCGTTAAGCCCAGTTTTGCATTAACGTAGGTGAAACATGTTTTAAACTTCCTTTGCCCGCAGGCACATTCAGAAACTCCTCCTAAAACAATGGATGTGATTCCAGCTCTTCCAAGGTGGGATTTGGAAGCATAAGCGCATCACCTGAAAATGCGCTTATTTTTATTTGCTGCTCTGGGCTGCAGAGATGGTGGGGGAGGCTCCTTGGGGCATGAAATGGGGGCAAAGCCCCTTGGTGTGGTCAGGGCCCGGATTGTGCTTCCAAACCCCTAAAACTCACTGCTGCCTGGGTGTCCCTCCTCCATTTCATGGTCTTGCATAGAAAGAGCATCAGCAGTAAGTGGTACCCGACCCTGCTGGCAGTACAAAGCAGGGAGGGAGCAGCTGAAACACCTCCGCGTTTTCACCTCTTGAATGGTCTGTCGAGGTAAAGACAAAAGTTCCCTGGGGAAGGAAAAAAATTCTTCAGCGCAAAACCATACTTTCAAGGTCAGTCATGACGTTTCAGAATACTATTTTACGAAAAAAAAAAGTGAAAAAGAAAGATGTAGCAACATGCACAATTCACTCTGTGTCAACAAGGACAAAACTGCTATTGAAATCTCCCACAGGGGGGTTAATAAACTCTACCGAATGCTAAGTACTTTTGTGTTGAATGCACCAGTTGAACCTTTCAGGGTAAAATAGCATCCTGGAAGATGTGCCTGAAAAAGTCCCCTAAGCATGAAGCAAGGAGTAAACAAAATACTCTCCGATTGGTTACTTGATGCCCAGTTTGAACTACTGCAACCACCTTGTCTCCTCAAGGGTTACCCAAGCAGTAGCCAAGCACCACACAATTCTGGATGCTGGTCATTGCAGTCATATGGGGTACCTGGGTCCAACCTTATTTTGGATCCACAGCATAGGAAAAAATGCAATAAGGCACTTCAAGTGTGCTATAGATAAGCTTCGATCAATTTATCTGCAGCTAACCAGCACAAATGGCACAATTCAAGCTTTTAATCATAAATTAGGCAAATTATGCAGCTATACGTTGTGATGCACAAAGCGTTGGTAGGGTTATTTTTTTTCTCTGAGAATTTTAAAGTACCCTAACCATAATGCTTAAGAGTACAGGTGGTTTGGTTTTTTTCTTAGCGATTTTTTTGTTATTCAAAATATGAGAACAATCCGAGATTAAACAAGCATTCAGAGAGGTTAGAGAATTCACAACTAGCCATTGGAATAATCTCCCCAGGCAAGTGGTTGATTCCCCAACATTGGACACTTTCAAGGTGCAGCTGGACAGTGTACTGGGCCACCTTTAGAGCAGGGCAGGTTTAGATTAGACATGAGGAAGAAGTTCTTTACAATGAGGGTGGTGACACACTGGCCCAGGTTGCCTGGAGAGGTGGGGGAGGCCCCATCCCTGGAGACATTCAAGGCCAGGCTGGATGAGGCTCTAAGCAACTTGATCTAGTTGCAGATGTCCCTGCTTACTAGATGACCTTTAGTGGTCCCTTCCAACCCAACACATTCTATGATGATTCTATGGTCTTGTGTGCTTTTTCCAAGGAAGGTTGGACTGTACTTTTGCCAAGGAAGGTTGGACCACGTGATCCTTGAGGTCCCTTCCAACCTAGGATTCAATGCTTCTATGAACTTTTCCCATCTTCTGAGCCAGAATTACATCTTTTTCTTTTCAAGATCCTCCGATCAGACTTCTAAGTTTAGTTCATGTGAAACAAGAACAGCAAAACAACTACCATGACTATCTGCTTTGCTGTAAGGGGTTTTAAGGTTGCATTAGAGGTTGTAAAAGACACAACGAAGAAGAGAACAAAAATAGTCTGCATTTTTAAAATAAGCCAAGAATGGTCACAGAGCAATAAATGGCACAAAAAGCAATATGTCAAAAGGGGGACAGAAAAAGAAATGCCAACAGAAGCACGCTTACACGAAATGTCCCCTTAGCATAGAGAGAAAAAGCAAAGACTGAACTTGACAAGGCTGAAAATAAATTTGACAGCCTTAGACAAGAAATGTAAGATGACCTCGGCTACACTGATTTGAGTAAGCAGTTGTAGACAGATGGCCAAAAGAAAAAAACCTGGGTACTTTCAAGTATAAGATATTCTTGGGACTGTAGAGACGGTGTTGCTGATTATGAATGAGGCCTGAAGAGTTAAACTAGATGCTGCAACATAAAAAATGCCAAACATTTTCTTCATAAAACAATCTAAAATGTCTTCTGGTAGTCTAAACACAAAAATACCTGTCACTGAGCAGAAGATATCCAACCTTAATAACGGAAATTCAGAGAAAATAAAAAGTAAGAGAGGCACTGTAATTAAAATTCTTGGTCACCTTCGGTACAATAGTAAAAAAAATATATATTTAAATGACTGGAAATTTTATCATATGTTATATCTCTTTCTACAATTGCATTAATGCAGAAAAATCACACAGTAGGACTGGAAGTCATTATATATTCTTTTTTAAGTAAAAATATTGATTCAGAATAAAGCAGAGTAATTGCTAGCAATTTCCAGGGGAGGGGAGGGGAGGGTTTTGTCTCATGGAGCTCTGCTCTAGGTGTCCTCAGCTATGAGGTACATGAAATGTTTTTTCTAACCTCCCCGTAAAATCTCCTTACGCCCAGCGTCGCAATGAGTTCACCGGGCGGTTTTCTTAAGCAGCACCGTAAGCCGTGTTTTCTTTTGGAACCACAGGTGTACTTGAGTGTTGAGAGACTTTCGGTGACAGAGGTTTTCGTGTTCCTCAGGTTGTCAGCAGACAGTTAGATCAGGTTCAAGATAGATGGGGGTACAAACGCTACTATCGCAATGCCTGGAGGTGTGTAGACTTCAAATAAATTTGAAACCATGACTGCTGTTTTTCTACTGCTGTCTACCAAGAACGGCAAAGGGCTTTTTGTGCTGGAGAAATATTTGACTTCCAGCTTTCAATTATTAATTAGAAACCTGCAAAAATAAGATTTTTAACATCGGGTTTGCTGAATTTTCCTCCATAGTAGTGAGCCCTCAGATTTAACTATTCATTATACTCTGCTCATTCAGAGTCTGTGGTGATGTACCATTAGAGTTTTTTCCTCAAGTGACCTGCATTACTAAAAATGTGTAAAAGGGGGTAAAAAAAAAAAAAAATCAATATTTCATCTTGCATGTGATGCTTGTTATTTTGGGAGAAAAAAAAGACTGCAGAAGTTGTATGCTGTGCAAGTATTTTAAGCTTGATGAAAGCTCAACAGCACATCAGAAACAATTCTGCTCTTTCTTCGATAAAAACACATGAGAATTTGGTTTGGGTCCCTCTAAAAAAAACTGAAGTACTTTTCAGCACTAGACAATAACTGACTTTTTAGGTCTGCCTTAGCTTTACTTGTAAAGCAACTTTGCATAATTCACGTGTATCAAATGTATCGCCGGTTTAAGCTCTTGACCACTGTATCAGAGTTTGTTTTATTTGTTCAGTTTGGAACGAAAGCTAATTTCAATGTATTTTCCATTTAAAAAGCTATTTGTGGTGGTCTAAATAAACTTTCAATTGTATTTTACATTGTAATTCCAAAACTACATTAATCATGGTTGGAATGACGATGGCCAGCCTCAGCTTTCTGATTGCGAGCACTCAGATTGTGAGTGTGCTGAAAATCCATACCCGGCAGATGACTAAAAGACGACAGTGTTTTCAGATGTCACACTGATGAAGGGTCCTGGACAACCTCCTCCACAGCCCTACCAGACGGTACGTTTCAGTTTCTATTAAAAAATAAGTCCATCAAGCACATTAAAGCACCTGGATAGGAATTATTTGAACATAATAATGGCAAAATGGTAAATGACCCATACTTTTCCCATATCCGATGAGGCTATGGGAAAGGAACCGTGGAGGTAGACATGCATTCCTGCAGCAGCAAACAAGGCGGGTAAGGGCTAGTGGTAGTTTGATCATGAACAGAAATGAGAAGCACAGATAAATACCAATTATGGAGCCTATTCCAAAAAATAATTAAGTTAACGGAGAAAATCCTACAGTTTGCTGTGGGTTTGACATCTGACCCTGGTGGTAAGGTGTATGGTGATAACCATTCTGATGGAAATGGCTCAAACCAAGGCTTCGCTCTCATTTTCTCTCCAAGGGGATGAGGAGGAGAGGAAAATGGAGGATGGGAGGGGAAGGGGAGGAGACAGCTGCAATTTCAGCTCCACGTCTAGAGTGTCAAAGCATAAAAGACATCCTGTATTGATAACACAACATTTTCATTTTGAGAGGAAAAGTATCAGCGATAGAAGTCAAAAACAGAATGACACACATCTGTAAGTCATATTGGATTTTGCTGCTGTTAATTATGAATATTTGTCTTGTATGTATGTTCCGAACTAAAAATAAAAATCATATTTTGCTGTTCTGGCAAACTCTCAAGCTTCTTAGAGCAAAGGCTGTAGGGTTTGGCAGAGGGGTATCCCTATAATTCTTAACAGAAAATAAATAGCCATGTTTCTTAGGTCCAAGAGCTCTTTCCAAAACTCTATTTGCAATACATTTTACATATTGATAAACATATCCGTATTACAAATGGAATATTCTTGTAATTATTTCAGTGTTTCTTTTTTCTTTGGTACCAGCTGGGGCCAGAATTTCCACGTAAACATGCTTGTGCTTTGAATTTAGATTAGAGTCTCAGTACTGCTTGTTTTGAATCTCTGTTCCTGCTCATGTATTTGAAATTGCCTCTGCTCTAGAGAGGGGCTTTCCTACAGGTCAAAAAGCCTGAAGAAACGTGCAAGCGAGCTATTTTGGCTGTAACAATCTCCTACCCAGATGTCATTCTCCCTCCCTTGCATGTTTTTTAGCAAACCGAGACCAAAATGCACCCAACATCAGCAAATTTCTCTAAACATATAGCTGTTTCATAATGGCATCTGGGCATAAAAGTTGAATGCTGTAACCAATGGCATGATAGTACAGTGCAGCACCCAACCTCTCCGTGACTCACATTTCTGATGGCCGGGGCCAGTTTCTGTGTGTTGAGAGCTATGAGCAGTTACCGCCTGTTACAAGTTTTCATTTAAGAGAAAAAATTCTTTGCCTTGTACCTCATAAACTAGATTTTCACGGCACAAAACTTGGCTTGGCCACACTTTGTTTGAAGTTCTGCCGTCACGCGGGATATATTGGCAAGATAAAAAAAAAAAAAAAGACCTGTTAAAACCAATTATTGTTATCCAGTACAAACCATTGCTCTTCAGGGCATGAGCCAGCCAAGTCACTTTGAATAGGAATAAACGTTCACTGCTGGGTTTCTGTTTCCTTCATCTGAAAATGCAGACCCTGCACTTTGCTGGGGACTGTATCAAATGGAGAATTCCGTGTAAAACACCTGTCTCCTAAGCAGCGTGACTGACGCGGTAGTCAAAAGTCATGTTTGCTTTATATTGACTTCCTTCTAGCTCATCTGGGGCAATGAATTCTAAAGTGTAATTAATTTGTGGTTTTATTTGTTTTAAATTGCCACTTATTTTACTGATCTTTTCTTGTATTTTTTACCAGAATCTTTATCTTTATATAATCCATACCTTTGCAACAATTCAGATCTTAATTAGGAGATCACAGCTGCATATTGCTTTTTACTTGTTATATCAATGAAACAAGTGAAAAATCATGTTTGACTGCCCACGTTAATTCTGTTCTCTGTGATATTGCCTGGAACAGTTAGTGCACCTTATCTCCTTGATCCCACTGGGCCACTTGTACCTAAATCAACCCTCTTTTGATCTGCTTCAGATGACAAATTGAACACTCCATATCGTTAATTATACATAAATCTCCTGTCTAAAATAATAAAAGCATTACATAAATACAGACATTAAATTTAATAAATACATGCATTTATTTGCGTATTTCTCCATGTAGGCATGCCTCAAAACATGCTGCATGAAGATATGCGGATAGGTAGGAAACTTTTTATAAGAATAAAGATGTGCTTATTCTTGAATGTCAATTAGTACATCATTTTTTTAACATCACATTAAATAAGTAAAAACGACCTTTTAAACTTTTAGACTTTATACTTTAAAACTACCTCCTTAAGGGATATCCAGAATTTGGAGTTACAACTACAGTGCTACCCGCAATGTACGATATCTCCTCCAACAGCATTTGAAAGGCAAAAAAAAAAAATATATATATAAAAAAGTATAAATAAAATAGAAAGTTGAGCTTGAATTACAAAATTGGCTGCCTAACAACATTTTTCAGGCAGGCGCACGATGAATTAAACCGACTTGTTTGCCAGCTCTGGGAAACATGTGGCAATTAAGACCTACACTAATCAAGGGCGAGGACAGGGACCGCTTCACACATACGCAGAGCTCTTACACATGTGCACATGCTACTTACTCTCCATCATTTTCCACAGAAGAAACCGAGCTATTGAAAAGATCGGTTTTGCAGCGGGTATTTCCAACTCGACATAGAGGCTTTGTCTTAAGAATTTGGTTGACTCCATTGGCACCACCAGAGGCTTTACAGTCTCTGGTTTATATACTTTGCAAGCCTCTGAATGTATCAGAATATGATATTTACTTGAAATATCTAAGTGAAACTCCGATGAGTCATTCTGCAAGTGACTTTTTGCTTCGGCCTCTCTAGGATAACCCAGCCCTACGTTCCAGAAGGGAAATACATGGCAATAATCAATCAGAAGTGTTTGCTGTCATTTAAAGATGTTGGCTTTCATTGCACTTCCATGCAGATGTCTCAGTTGGTGACTACAGCTCTGTTCTTTACTGAGCATTCACCCACTGTAATACACTAAAATGTAGTTCCTCTCATTTTTCTCATAAGAAATTAGTCCTTTTTTTCATTACAAAGCTATTTACTTTTGCCTTTTTAACATGTAATGTAAAACCAAAGGGAAAACAAACAGCTCGGTGCTACCGAGGACTGAAGCATCTCCATCCACTCAGGAAATACAGTGGATGTACTCTGTTGTCATTCTTTGCCTTGCAAGACATGACCTCACTTACTCATTCTCCAGGATTAAGGGCTATTAATCTCTTTTTTTGCATTATCTGTATCTTACTGCATAAAAATATTCCTCTGAACCTAGAATAAAGTTTCCTCTGTGTGGTCAGAGCCATGCAATTATATATATCTAATGTCTAAATTCTTATAGTCATGTTCATTTCGAATTCCCCAGAAAACAGGATAAATATCCGTGGCATTAATATCCTGTTACCCACCTTTAGAGAATTTTTTTTCCCATTGTTTACCTCCATTCAAGCACTGACTGAAAATTACAGCAAGACTTATCTTAAAAGAACAACTCCAAAACATGTTTAAAGAAATACTCTTTTCTCTTGGAATCTTTTACGAAGTATCTTTCTGTTTCCCAAATAAGCATTTACAAAACCCACCTGCCCACCCCCCCTTTGCCCCTTCACTCTCTTTATATTTGTCTTTTCCTCTTCCCGGTCCTTTCTCTTTCCTTTCTTTTCTGCACTTTTCGGGTTAACTGTCAGTGATCAGATTCTGCCCTGATTTAAACTTCAGGTGGCCCTGCCACTCTTCAATGTGGATACAGAGCACGAGCATCGCAATCCCACAAAACCTGCAGGCAAGAGCCTGCACTGCAAAGTACTTGCACTGAATAAAATCCAGCTGCTGGGGTAAGGGGAGAGCTTGCAAAAATGGCCCCTCTTTTTCTTCCTGCAGCAAAGGTTACTTTCTCAGATTCTACACTGAAGATCAGCACCAAATACCTCCTTATGTCCTTTTGGTCTGGATGCAGCAAAGGTTTAGGTACCTGCTTAACCTCAAGCACACAGTTATTCAGCAGTTCTTTACTTAAAATCATTCCTCACTGTCCTACTCTCGCGTAAATATACTTAATTACTTGAGGTGAATTACAAGTGGATGTAACTGGCTGAGATCCCATGTACTCCCCTTTTTGGGATCTGCCATTTCTTACAACAATTAATTTAATGGAAAATTACAAAATGAAACAACTTGCCGTATTATATCGCGGCCTATGAATTATTAAACTTCAATCGAAGTTCCTTTAAGTTTTTTTTTTAATCAGTCTTAAGCGCTGCACAGATTTTGAATATTTCATCTATTGATGGTTCAAATTAGCACTGAGCCAAAGCCTTCCCCAGCACTTTAGGAATTTTAGAGCATTCCTGCCAGAAATGACCCAGAGGGCTAAAAGTGTCACAGCTAAATCCTTCATGCATTGTGCCTATAACTGAGAGAACAGCATGATGCTTCTTCACGGGGAAGGTTTCGGAAGATTCTCATGTAGGGAAGAGAGATGGTACCACAAAATTTTCCATTCTTTTTCCCTCTGATGCAGGGACATAAAAAGTCCTGGCTAGAAAGTGATGCATTCTGCCAGCTTTTGTCAGCGTTGGATTATATGCTGAACGTGCTTTGATCTTCGCAGCAAAATGTCACCTTTGCTTTCCTTCCTAATATCCAGCAAGTAGCACTCTGTCCACCCTGGGGATCAAACCAAGAAGCTTCTTTCTCCAGGAAAGTCAACCAAAGCTAATTTTAGACCATGCAAGGCTTAAAAATAGTCAGATAAAACAAGAATTTCAAAACCTCAAACTCAAGGTTCTCTCTTGATCCTGGTTTTGTGTCAGCTTTATCTGCTAGAACCTGTCCGTCTCTGTTGCAAATCCTTCCCGTTTCCTTTGATCCGCACCTTTCTCTGCCCAGCTGGAAGCCAGAGCTCCGCTTGACCTGGTGTTAAAAAGAGAGCAAGCCGCGACACAGAGAGCTCTTTTTCCTCTGGTAAAGTCCTGACTCAAACTCCTGTCTCCAGTAGAAGGCAGGATTTCACCTCTACCGTGACAACCTTCTCCCTTGTCACAGAAGAAATCCTGTAAATGTTAATGGTTCAATATCTTCAAGTCAATGACCCCCACAGCTTAAGTACCTGCTAGTAATTCAAACCATGTACAAACTGTGTACTTTATGACTTTTTGTGTAATATTATTTCCAGTCAGTGACCAGCAATCCAGACTCAATATGCCATTTCGCAATACTTAACATACATTTTATTAACACCACATAGTAGCACAAAGGTGTCCTCAAAGGCCAGGACTCTCTTTTATGAAGCAGACAGAGAAGTAGCAAGGAATAAAATAAAACAGAAAGTTGCTGAATCTGGAGCCTTGGAGAGGAGGTGGGATGGGGTATTTAATGCAACAAGGAAAAGTTCCGAGGTCTTTGTGCTATGCTGCTAAACAAAGGTCTAAGCTACACCCTCTTTGAAACTCAACTGTGCGGTCAGTCCTGGAAGCAACTAGAAAAGTAGGAGGTTAGTCCAGACAATTTTAGATTTGCTGGGCTGAGTGGTGGAGAGTCTTAGCATTTTCTTTTCCTAAATTCTCCAGGCCACAGCTCCTCAACAGCTAAACATGAGGAGGAACTTCTTTCCTGTGAGGGTGGCAGAGCCCTGGCACAGGCTGCCCAGAGAGGTGGGGGAGTCTCCATCTCTGGGGACATTCCAAACCCGCCTGGACGCGTTCCTGTGCCACCTGCTCTGGGTGACCCTGCTCTGGAGGGGAGTTGGACAAGACGATCTCCAGAGGTCCCTTCCAGCCCTGTGATTCTATGATTTTGTGATTTCTTTTTATTTTAGAATCTAATTTCATTATGAGCTGACAAAAGTTAGAAAAGTACCTGTGATTTGACTGGCAATTCTACACTTATTTTTCTGCCTTTTCCTTGGTTTCAACGTGTGGGAAGATGAAGTCCAGAGGTCCCTTGCAACCCCTACCATTCTGTGACTCTGTGGAGACTGCTAAAGTAAGAGCTGTGGTATTCATTTTTTCCCTTCTTGTGCTTTGGTGTGAGAAAACCGAAAGATGCAACGTGGCACAGAATCTGGAGCTCCACCTAAAATCCAAGAAAGGAGTCAACATAGATTTTTACATTCACCTTTCCTCTCCAAAAAAGCTCTGCTGTAAAACTAGTGCTTAAAGCCTTTCCTTCCTGATTTTCAAAAATGGAGCAGTTCATTACCCAAACTACTGCGATTGCTTGAGAAAGCGAGTTACTTGCTCAGTCCCAACACAACCCATCCAAGCGGCAGCACTTCACATCCCTGCTATAGCAGTTGAGACAGGCCAAGTCCAGCCGAATAAGATGTTAGCTCCCCTGGCCTTAACACTTCAGCTGTGCCTGTGAGGTATGAAATAAATCTGAAGCTGTTTCACCAGACTGTGAACAGAAACAGGATTTCCAGGATTAACGGGACATTGGATTTTTTCCCCACAAAGTAAGTGAAAATGCCTAGTACAAAACGAAATGCTTTCTTTCTCTTCAAACATTAACTAAAGACTTCACAAATGACAAAACTTGGTGTTATACTGAATGCACGATTCACGGGGAATTTAAATTGGACATAAAATAAATTTGAAGAATACGGCACAGTTTAAGGTGAACGTATCTATAACAGTTATATGCTTTTGAAAAATAACACCATGTTTCTTTCACTTCAGGAAAACACTGAAAAAAATCCTCTGAGACTATAGTAACAATATTTCCTTGGTTTCATTAGAAGAAATCATAAATGCTACAGATTTAGGAGTTCAAATGCCTGTAGAAATGCTTAAAACTTTATTAAAGCTGAACTAAAAAGCAAGCAGCAACACCGTAAGCCAGAAATGCCGTAAAACAGAAAAAAAGCTCTTCTCCTAAACTCCTCCCCTGCTTATATTTCATGTCTCTCTAAGCTTCATTGACCAGAATAAGACACTTGGACAAAAGCCAATCGGGGATAATGATGTTAACACAAGATTTGAATATAGTGTTATTATCTGTTTAAACTCGGAGAAAAGAATATAAAAAGCGTAAGCAGGTCAGGCCACAGAGAAGTGCCATAATCAGGTTTTCCGACTCCTCCTTTAAGTGCCCTTATTTATATCATGTAGCGTATGTTCGAGGTGACCGAGACAGCCCTGCCCTGCTGATGTTTAATGATACAGGAGTCCTTCCAAGAAGGTCACGTCTCTGCTCCTCCCTGTTCTATGAAAGGTCAGCAGCGTCCCTCAGCGACTTATCCTTTCCGGTCCAACTGGCTTTTTTCCATATTTGGTTAAAAATGGACATCATGAAAATGAAACATATTTGCTTTACCAAAGAAACTTGCTAAATTTGCACTGAAGTTTGACCCGAATATTCTTTTTAAGTTTGGTTCATCTGCCAAGGGATAAAACCAATTATTCATACAGCTTTACTGAAAGCAGTTCTGTTGTCACCCTAATGCATGATTAACTTTCCAAAAATAAAAAATGAGCATTTTTTCTTTCGGTTCCAAAAGCCTGACATAACCCCCACATTTCATGAGAAACACGCACATCTTTGATTCCTGAGTAATTCCTGGGATAATAAGATACATCTCTTTTACACAGTGACTAAGTACTATAAAAGAATTTCAGCCCAGTGAAGCAACTGAAGTAACAGCCAGTTAACAGAAGAACAATCTTCAGACAATAATCACCCCACCTCTGATGTCTCAGATCTCTGTTGCCCACTTACACAACCCCAAACCCACCCAGACCCCCCGCTACCTTATCTTTTCCCACTTCTTTCCTTTTGTTTCCACCTCAGCACTATCCCTTGATGCCGCTCACAGCCTCCACCATGGAGATGGGACTGCACAGCCTGAGCAGGACCTCAAACCGGAGCCGCAGAACTGTACTTCCACAGAGGTTTACCAGAACTTTATAAAGACAAGTCTAGGAGCAAAAATATCTAACTAAATACATTAACTAGAAGTGTTTAGTCTGGTACTAATGTATAATGCAGTTAAGGAAGATCCCTAGATTCAAAGAGTTTAAAGACCAATAATTTATGCATCAGGTCTTTTTACTGAGGTCATAATTTCCAAGGCACCTACCAAAGGAACATTTTAAACAAGACATCACAGCAGTGCTAAGAACACTCTTCAAAACGCAGTCTTTAAGAATATAGAATGAGAACGCCTGTGTGATGAGTTTTTCCAGGCTAAGCCACTGTTCCAGTGAAGTTTAAAAAGGAATCACCCAATAACGTACAGTCTTGTAACCAAATAAATCTTTAGGATTTCCGTCTAATACTATAAATGTTTCATTTCTGAATTTTATTATTAATTCTCCTTAAAAGCATGCGCAGTGAAATGAGTTCACCAAAAAGCCCTCAAAAAAATCCCTGTTTCACAATCTTATGCTCTAAAACTAATTTCAGTGATACTAAATCTCATGAAATTATCACAAGTCTCATAATTATTTTTTTGTTTCTCTTCAACACACAAGCTTCTTTAAGCATAACAATAGGTAAAGGGTAAGCCTGTGAAGTAAATATTTCATCAAAGCTGAGGGACCCCCAAGCACTTCCAAGCTCCTACATTCAGGAAGCACAGCCCAGGTTCAGCCTTTGTCACGGTGAGACCTGGGGACCAACCATTCTCCCCCTACCTACTCAAGACCTGGTCCTAGAATCAAGTAAAGGACTTTCTGTTTTTCTTATTCAACCTTTCTTCATGCTTTTGAAGATGAGGTAGTCTTGATGTATGCATCGCTACTTTTAATGATGTATTAATGATGCTCAGAAAAGTTTTTAACAGTCATCCCATGCACAAAGGAAAATTTCTGAAGTTAGGTTTTCAGAGAAGGTGTCTGTCCTAGGTCAGATATCTAAAATACCTTCCTAGGTCAGATATCTAAAATACTTTGGGAGATGTGGAGACTTTGAGCTAATACCCTTTAGATAAAAGTTATACCATATCTAGTGAAGTGTATACTTCATCACAGACTTTTAAAGCTTACTTTCATAGAATCTTCATGGTTGGAAAGGACCTTT
>VXBH01001825.1:294539-306188 GCA_013400035.1 Rynchops niger
GTACAGAGGGGCCCAGAACCGAACACAGCACTTGAGGTGAGGCCTCACCAGTGCCAAGTACAGAGGCACGATCTCTTCCCTGCTCCTGCTGGCCACGCTGTTCCTGATACAAGCCAGAATGCTGTTGGCCTTCTTGGCCACCTGGGCACACACACAGTTTGGTGTCATCTGCAAACTTACTGAGGGTGCACTCAATCCCCTCATCCCAATCATCGATAAAGATATTAAACAAAACTGAGCCCCGAGGGACACCACTGGTGGCCGGCCGCCAAGATTTCACCCCATTAATCACAACTCTCTGGGCACGGCCATCCAGTCAGTTTTTAACCCAGCGAAGAGTACACTTGTCTGTGCCATGATTCACCAGCTTCTCCAGGAGAATGCTGTGGGGGACGGTGTCAAAGGCCTTACCAAAGTCCAGATAGACAACGTCCACAGCCTTCCCCACATCCAGAAGGCAGGTCATGTCACAGGGTCATAGGAGATCAGGTTGGTTAAGCAGGACTTCGCTTTCCTAAACCCATGGTGGGCAAGGGGTACCCATGGGATCAAAGCCCTCGTAGGGTGAGACACAATGAGCTTGTGAAACACCAAAGTAACTGCTGGGCTATAGCCCAGTAATTAATAGTACTTTAGAGTACTATTAATCTATCCTGGTGAAATAGAGCTAGTTCCTCTGTAGTCAGGTACTTGGCCATTGATACACATTCCTTAATTTCCAAAGGCAAGTTAGGCTATCAAGAACAGAAGTTATAAAAAATGTGTATCTGAGGACATATGCTATATCACCCAGGAACAGATTTAATTTATGTCTCTCTGAATTCTTCAAAATGTTTCTTGCACTTAAACGTACTGTAACAGCTAACAAATGCTCATTCAGCTAAATGAACATCCAACGTCCTTAGCCAACACAGACAAGGTCAGACAAAACACAGAAGCTCTGCTGAATAAGTGATGAAAGTTCACGTGCTGAGAAAGACAGCTGATAAAACCACTGAGGAATGACGAGAGACACTTACCAAGCGTAGATCCTGGCTACTTGTGGAGGCAGTGGGGAAGGTTCTGCTTTGTAGGTAATGCTCATACGGTGCAACTTAGCACCATGAATAAGCAGCCAAGCTCTGAATAAGCACACACACACGAAAAAAAAATAATAAAAAGAGCAAGAACTCTGTTGCATCAGGACTATGCTGAATCCAGGCGAATTACCCTTGCTAGTCAGCAAAGCCAGTTTACTCTGGAAGAGCACTAAATTGCTCCCGGATCCCAGGGTGGTCTGCACAGACCTGGCTCAAGGACCACAGCCCGCAGCCCTCTTCAGTGATACAGCAGAGTGATACAAGTCATTCTGTTGATGCCACTTTGCAGCCCTGAAGGTGCAGCACAGAGAGGATATAGGATGAAATCCTGCAGAGAGAAGCTCTGGCCTCACTAAAGGGAGTGGTGAATTACTCGTAAACTTGACTAGAGCCAGAATTTCCCTTTCCTTGAAGTGAGCCCCAAGCTGTTCAACTCAGAATCAGCTACCTTTATAGTCATAAGACTTTACCTCTGAGCTCACTCCGGCTGGACTTTTTTTGCTTAATGTGTACGGACCACCTCAGCCACGTCTGAAATGCTCTGACCCTCAGGGTCGCACGGCCACGCCATCCATTTCATTCCTGTGACACCTCAAGGCTGTTTTTCAGACAGGAAAGAAAAGGAAAATTCTTCAAAAGAAACTGCGAGTAAAAGGCAGATGAGGAGAATGTAAATGTTGCCGTGGCTGAAATATAGCTGGGACAGTGCAAGTTGGCATCTGTGTATTTCGAAAAAGTGCCAGAGTAATCACAAAGGGCAACGCTCCTTACTGCACTGCCCTGAACTTTGAACATCCATCAGCAAAGTATAATTTGTACTGCTCCTCTCTCATTTTCTCTGGGTGTTATATATTTATAATATTGCCTTATAGTGCTGATAGACAGAACCAGACCTTTGTATTCTCTCTCTTTTTAAAGTATTGCTTTTTCTTGTGCTTATGGAATAGTTCAAAGTCGGCAAGTCAGCAGTACTTCATTTTCTCCTCTTGCTTGCCTTATCGTCTGGCTTCAACTGCCAAAGTCTATTTAGGTCTCCCAGTCTATCCCCGTTCTTTTTCCTCATCAGTAATTTTTTTGTGTAAGCTCTTTAATCAATCTTCCCTCAAGCCATAAATTTTAATCTTTTCTACATTTTAGAATTGCACTGGGAGGGCCAATCTTTCTACGTGTACTGCTTAGCACCAGCACATCCTCCAGTTTCTTTTAACTCCTTTCCTGATGTAAAAAAGGCCTGACAACCTCCCATTTTATCTTTAACAAATAATTATTTTGGCAGATACTTATTTAATCCTCTCACACAAAGATTTTTGCTATGCTGTTTACTTTCTCTGTAAACTCATACAGTAGGGGGAAAGCAACTTAGCCTTTCTGGTATAAAGAACATTTCTGATAACCCAAAAAATGGTCTTTGCGGTGAGGTGGTTGGTGCCAGGAGGCAAAGGGATGATAAATAAAAGAGTAGAAGATTGAAAGGTTTTTTAATGTGGTTACTTAGGCTTGTATTCTTACAACTGCATGTGATAGAGGGTGAAGGAGGAGTTTATCAGACACCACAATGGCTTAAGGATCCTATTTACCAAATAAAAACTATGTAGTCAAAGCTGAGACTTGACAGACACACTGAGAATCTTTATCGAGAGAACCAACTTCATATCCAATGAATACTTTCTTAATATACTTAATGAAAATGTCACAATCTTCATTAGAAATGTTTGTAGCCTAAAAATGAACATCCAAAAATCTGCTTTGTTTTATGTTTGTTTACTTTCTGCCTTACTCGCATGACTACAGAACACAACAGCACAAGGTCCTACAACGCCATATCTAGAAGAGTTATCAGGTACGCCAATTTGACTAACATCTCTCCGGGTACCTAGTCTTAGAGATTGTTTTCTTTGTATATCTCATGTGGTTATAAATTCAGTAGGTAGTCTCTCAAAGCAAAATTGGTCCACAGCTGTTATAAAGCCGTCTGGGCTGTGCATTCGTTCTACGTATTGCCGTAACCCCTTGTGCTGTCTCTGCCATGCTTAGGAAAACCTTTGATTCATGGGGAATGTTTCGTGCACTAGACATTAATGATATGGGAAATGGAATGATCCCAACCAGCCAAAAACACCTGTTTACTGTACGTTACAAAGAAGATGCATGAGCAGCATTGAACAAAACAGCAGACCTATTATTTACAAAACTGGTCATGGCACCTGAAACACAAGTCCACTATCCATCTCAGCGTTACACTTCAGTAAAACGCCACCAGCTGATTTTAATAGTGATACTTTACTGTGCATTCTTATCCTATTTCCTAAAAAAAAATAATATATATGGATGAGTTATTTTACTTTCTGAAAAAGGATCCAACACATACATATGAAAAACTTTTTCATTTATTCTCCCCATTCATCTGTCATTTCCTTTTCCTCTACATCGAAATAATTCATTTCACTTTAGAATTGCCTATTTTACAATGGTCTCAATAATTTACTTGATTCTTTTGTTCCCGCAATCTATCTTAAGGAAATATAATTGCACCTCTATTTGAAACACCATTTTTGCCTCATCAAAAGCCCTTCACTGCCCATCCAGCGGGCCTTAAAACATTTTGCAATGCTGTGACTTGAGACAAACAAAACAAGAATCAAAATAAGAGGAGTTGGTGAAGTGAGCTTTACTCACGGAGTGCCCAAGCCAGGTCCAGATACAGATTTCTTCAGATATGGGAATGTCCCTCATATGTGCTCAAGTCCAACAGTTAAACTTAGTCTATTCATAATGACTCGTTATCCTGTAACACTTAGTACTATCGAGAAATTACATTAACACCATATTGAACCAATCCCATTAAGTTCATAGGGTATAATCTAGGTTTTGGTTGAATAAATTTAACAACATGTGTTAGATGTGTTATAAAGTAACCTTTTGCACTGCATCAAAACATACACCAAAAAAATAGGCTGGTTTGATGGCACATAAAAGTAATGCAAGTAATAAGGTTCTGAGAGCAATTCACTGAAAAATAAGTGTCTCTCTCACCAGGCAGGCGTGAGCCATTTCGCCATGGGTATCCCTTGTGTTCAGACAATGCATTTTGGAAACATGAGTTATCTCTCTACAGTCTTGTCTGCCCTGAAGTATTGTAGATGGTCATCACAGTGTTGTAAGTGCACCCGTGAAACAGCCCAGCTGAGAGTCTCCCCATCAATCAAAGCACAGAAACAGCAGCTGAAAATATTGTTATAATTTCCGAATGATAAACCAGTATTATTATTATTTACCTTGGAGACTTCCCCCAGTCAGGCCAGAGCAAAGAAGCATAGAGAGGCATCATAAGTGATACTCTTGAAGCAAAGAAAGAATAAGTGACATGCTCCAAATAATCAGCTCTTTCAGATTCCAGATTTAATTGCAAGATTATCCTATCCCTCTCATTTCCAAGTGTGCTTTTCCCAGGGTAATTTTATCTATATCCTTAGGCCTGGCTAGTGTTGATACAGAGAGGTCACTACTGGAAAGGAAAAGTAACACCAAGTCCTGGCATATCATCTGTGGCCAGTCAGTGACATTCAGGGTGCTGGGCCATCTTGTCTAGACCATGTTTTTGACAAGAAAGATTGGACCAGATGATCCTCAAGGTCCCATGCAACCTGGTATTCTATGGTTCTATGACTTAAATCTTTTACAAAATCCTGTGGTATAGATAAAAGGGAGCGCGAGAAGATCAGGTCAGATTTTGCGGAATTTAAGTTCTGCTGGAACATTTGGCCTACATTTTTAGTTCAGGAGATTTACCCTTCGTCTTGTCTGAAGGTTTACATAATATTGTCAACACCACACACGTGACAGCTGTGAGTCAGATCTCTGAAAATAATGAAAAAAGCTTTAATATCAGGAGAATTTTTGTTGAGAAAAACTGCTTACAAATACTAATGGTAGCTTGTAAGCCTCTAGGATGGCCATAGGTCATGTTTTTCAGCTTTTTTGCCTGCAACCACAAGAGACAAAAATGTACTTTCTATGTATAAAGGTGACCTTCCTACCCTGTCTTATGAATCTCGCAGCTGCAGCTTTAAAAGGAATATCAAATACAGAACAGCCTGTAGAAAATTAAAAAATAATCAATATCAACCGAGTACAAAATCTTTATGTGTTGATATCGACTGTATTTATGAGGACACTATGACTTATTTATTTTACCATGTTTTTGTGTTAAGTAGCGCCTGGAGGCTAAATGAGATGAGTTTCCATCACATTATGCAGAGTGATATAAGAGGTCAGAAGCAACAGAAAGAGTTGCAAAAGGAGTGGTTTTCTTGGTTTTCAGTCAATGGCTGGCAATACTCCAAACTGAAGTTCTGTTATCACCTTGAGATGTTGTTCTACTTTTTCCTTGCATGCCTCCATAACCCAAGGTAAATCTCCATTTACTTTATGTCACGCTGAAAAAAAAATATTCTTGTGGACAGAAGAGAATGCACCACACATGCACATTCAAAATGTATTGCCAGTCCAGCTAATGTTTTAACACCTTAATAACCCATGTCATCCAGTTAACACAGAAAAGCTTCATTAACAATACAGGGAAAATTGCTATAGAAAGAAAATAGTCCTTCCTGCTACGTACCCCTTTTCTTTGGTGTGTACTTGCCCTTCCAACATCCCCTTGAGTCCTAAGGTCAATGGTTTCAGGCTTCCTTGAGAGGCTCATGGGGGGAGGTGGGGTGGAAGGGTGTTGTGTGTACAGCACCCATCATCATCCTCATCCTGCACTGGGAGGACTATGATGTTCATGGTGGGAATACCAAAGATCCATTTGAAATTATCTTTTTATTATTTTTATCACAGTCTGCTTCTTTCTCATTGCTGCCCAGCTGAAGTCTGAAAGATGCCCCCCCTGCCCTGTTACCCCCAGGGGCTGTTGTTTGTTGCACACTGGTTCTCCGGGCTCTTTGGCCTTTACCACATACGGTTTCCCATCGCTCAAGCTAACACAGGTCAGGCAGCAGCCTCTGAGCACTGCACAACTGCTAAACCAAGCTACACCCAGCTCCGGCTGAGGCACAGAGAAGTGCTGGGTCCCCGCACAGCCCAGTCAGTGCAAAGTCGGTGATTTCTCCTGGTGATGGCAAAAATCGCCTTTACCAGTCTAGCACAACTAACTCATGTCTTTATATTAGTCACATCTAGGCCTATTTTTGTCTTCTCATTTTTCTTTATTCCTTTCACTTTGATTTGATTTTAAATAGAGTTGAGCTTCCAAAGCATACAAAACTACAGGGAAGGAAAAGAAGTCCGTAATAAAAAATTCTACTGTTTGCAGTAGAATGAAAGGGCTGAACCAGCTAAAGAATGGTACGAAAATACAAACAAGTAAATATTCTCCTGAAGATATTTCAAGTTCAAAAAGCCACATGTATTATAGAAGAAAAAAAAAAATTTGGTATTGCTGTTGGTGATCACAGGCAGCAGCTGGAGGAAGACTGTCCAGCCCATCTGCCCTGTGCAAGGCAGGGCCAGTTACACCACAGTGTAACCTAGCCCTAAACACTTCCAGTGATGGAAGCTCCACAACATCCTTGACTGTCCCCTACTCACTATATCTTTACCCCAGACAGTTATTTTCAGCATCCTTCTTACTGTAACATAAGGCCATTAATTTTTCTTTAATCCACAAATATCTATGAAACGCTGTTTTCTTCACTGATGCACATAAAAAACATCTCTCTCCTCCTACCTGACTGGTGCAAGTTTTACTATGATTAATGACCAATTTGAAATTATACAGTTCTAGTAGAAAGACAAGATATTATTTTCCCTTCTGCTTCTTGAGAACCTGTACCTGGGACATCGTTCCGCCTGGTCCCCTTGGGTTATGACCAGAGCAAATGCTGGAGACTAACAAATCACATTTTAATTTCTGCCCAATCCTGAGCAAATTATTCATTTCAGACAATCTCAGTATTGTTTTTTCACAGAAACACAGAATGGTCGGGCTTGGAAGGGACCTTCAGAGATCATCTAGTCCAACCCCCTGTCAAAGCAGGGTCACACAAAGCAGGCTGGACAGGAACATCTCCAGGTGGGTTTTGAATCTCTCCAGTGAAGGAGACCCCACCACCTCTCTGGGCAGCCTGTTCCAGTGCTCTGCTACCCTCAAAGTAAAGCTTTTCCTCATGTTCAGATGGAATTTCCTGTGTTCCAGCTCACGTCCGTTGCCCCTTGTCCGGTCACTGGGCACCACTGAGAAGAGCTCGACCCCACCCTTCTGACACCCACCCTTTAGATATTTATAATCATTGATAAGATCCCCTCTCAGTTTTGTCTTCTCTGGGCTAAACAGCCCCAGGTCTCTCAGCCTTTCCTCATAAGAGAGATGCTGCAGATCATCTTTGTAGCCCTCTGCTGGACTCTTTCCAGTAGTTCCTTGTCTTTCTTGAACTGAGGAGCCCAGAACTGGACACGGTACTCCAGATGTGGCCTCACCAGGGCAGAGTAGAGGGGGAGGATGACCTGCCTCGATCTGCTTTTACAGACATGAAAATCTGACAAAGAAATTCTGAACAGCTAGGTATACTTTTGGTGGTAAGAACCAGTCATATATTGTTAGAGTACGGCCTAAGTTTGCTTTAAGATTATAATATGCAGTAGTGTGTGAGTGCCAGGCTCTCACATAGCCCCCCAAGCTGAGGTTTCCCCCAGCTCTGTCTCCCCCGGCTCCCTGACGCAGGGCCAGACAACTGCACTGTGCCCAGGCCGGCCTCAAGCCAAGCTCCCCGGAGAGAGCAGGTGTGCTCGGGGCCTTGACTCTGGCTTTCAACGGGTTTGATGCCTATTTATTAAAATGTGAAATACTATGGAGCTCCATAGGCAGGGGGGCTGTGGGCAAATAGCACTTGCTTGGCTTGATTTGGTCAGCCTCCGTGTCCTACTGTCTCTTAATTGGAGATAAGCCTATCCAGTCTTTCAACTCCCCGAGTTCCACCAATGAGGATGCTAATTTAATTATTTACTGTTATTTATCAACTATAGGAATGAAAATCTTTTCGATCTACTTTTTAGATCTTATTTTAGGTCCTTTTTAGATCTACTAATAATACTTACTCTAACCAAAGCTATACTAGAACAAGTGCATTTTGTTGCCTTAGCTATTAAACACAAAACAAATTAGAGCAAAAGTGCCACCTAGCGACAAAAATATTGAAAGTTGTTTTAGAATGCGTGAAAACGCTTTGCTTTTCCCCTGAAATTTTCCCTGAACATGCAGTGAGTGTTAAAGAAATCAGAGGCTTACTGAGAGCCATAAAAGCCTACATAAAGCTTTACTGGAAAGAAATATACAACCTCTTTATTCCACTCCTTTTTCATGTTTATAGTTATTTCAGTGCTCCCACCAGCCCATTCTGCCCATCTTAAAGTTTTGGAGTCTTTGAAGTCCAAAGTTGTGGATTATGTGGACTCATTCAATATGAATCATCCAAATGTTTTATTAACTGTTCACCACAGCTCCTCCAACAAAAGAATTCCGAAAATTAGCTGTAGTCAGTGCTGTTTATGGCATCAAGTCATCTGTCAAAACAGCCAAATCCCAGCAAGCCCGGAGGAGAGAAGCAGCTCTAAAGCTGACATACCTTTGTCTTCCTTCCCCCTGTCCCCCATGGGATGCCGCTGCTCCTCCCTCCTTCCCCAGTCACATTGGGTGATCTGTTGAGCATGTCTTCTTCCCTATGCGACGTGTGTGGCACAAGTTCAAAACCAAAATGCTCATTGCTTAAAGTTCTTAAGTGGTGAACCACAAGACAAGGCAATCACTCACAGTGAAGAAACACAAGAGCTTCAGGAGTGATATAGATGGTTCTTTCCATAAACATGCCGCTGTTCCATGAGCAGCATTCAACCAACAGGAACAGCTGAAAAAGCGATGCTGTACTAGGGACGTGCAATGCAATAAACCTCAGGGAGGCTGCATCCCCCATTAACACCCTAGAATAGCGATTTCTCCAGATCTCCTATGATAATTAAAATCATAGCGTTCTTCACATGACCTTTGGGGGCAAAAATGAGCAAAGGGGTAATTGGGAGACAAAATCTACCAGGTGGTAAAATCAGTGGAAAAAAGCGTGGAAGCACGGACATGAGGCTGACAATCCAGACTGATAGGTCGGTGTAGAGCAGCAAATCGTAGCAGAGGTGTGTGGCGTTAAGCTCAGGGCTGGATGCAGCACAGTCAGTCATGTTAGGGCAGCACTGCACTTCAGATGACTCTACAACTTCCTAGCATACAAAGAGTATACAAAGAGCTAATAATTCCATTTCTGCACCATACCTCATTAGTCTTCAGGTCCTGGGGTACAGTTGCATGGGACTGGAAGGGACGTCTACGTGCTCCATCATGCCTTCAGTTCCAGGTGCCCAGATGAGTACCTGCTCTTTGAGGTGGGCTGTCTTCAGCTTGCACTGATTCTTATTTTGTTCAAACACTTCTCTCAATGACTTCACTTCAGCTTTAGCTCCCATCAGCTCCTTTCAATCTCTTCGTGCATGCCCGGTGCATACATTCCTCTTCCTTCAGTGTGTTCATCCCCCTTTCCTGGTCTTCACAAACAAACCAGCTAACAGAAATGTGGGAACTGACTCAACATTGGACAACATAACATTGTGATGTGAAAATAGTATAAAGTATATAAAGGGTGACTACAGAAAATGAAAAAAAAAAACCAACCAACCAACCAACAACAAAACCCCAACTTCCCCTCTCCCCATTTTCCATTTCCATGGCAGGTAGAACAAGAAGTAGTAGAACTGAATAGTGGGAAATACTGTTGAGTTCATTGAGAAGCAAAAACTTTGCACCAGGAATACCTTGTGCAAGGTGAGTGTAGAACCTCTGTTGCTAGAGAAACTCTGGTCATGAATGGTGTAGGGGTTCTCAATTGTGCATGAGGGTAGGATGGTGCAGTAGTTAATCTCTTAAGACCTTTCTCCAGATCTCTTTTCTGAGATCATATGAAAATTAAGAAACGTTAAGGTGCAAAACAACTGGTTTACATCTCCAGTGCATAACTCTCACGCAAAAATTTCTTGTAACATACAATAAATACTCCACAGTAACTCTAATACATCTATAAATATCAATATCATCATTTACAATACAAAGACTACAGGAAAAACAATTAATTTACTATTCCAGGAAATGTTTGACTGTCAATATGTGATATTTCATACCTGCTATTATTGTTCAAGGAGGCAAATTACTGTTGCCCTCTATTTGAAGTGGAAATGCATTTTTAATATATTGTAATGTAGATATTTCATTTTAAAAGAAATGAGCTAGCAATAATTTTCCAAAGAATCCTCCATATATACTAGAAATTAGACAGAGAATAAGAATCCACATTTTAATTTAACTGAGTGAGTTCTACTATGAAGAGCACCACCACAAACTATTTTCATTTCATCCAGTTTCTTATTTTTCATCATTTGAGATGCGTATTTCGTCACAGCAGAATAACATTTTTTCACAAAACAAATAAAACTTATGCTAAAAGTTTATATCAAATTGTCCCCTGGTCCTTTTCTGGGGAAGCAGAGGAAACGGGCATACTCAGTGATCTCTGTGCACCTTCACTGCAAGACTTTTTAGTTCTCCCAGGGAGCAGAAAAGAGACTTCATTTTGTCTGATTCCCAGCTCAGATCACTTTAAAGAAGATATACTTCAGCCTCAGACATTAGGCAAAGCACCAGCAGTGGTAGGAAACACCATGCAATGCCAGTTTAATGGAAGCTGGGTTTGTTTGTTTGTGATTCTATTAAAATGACCACAGAGAAGGCTATTACAAGGTAAAGAGTCCACTTGAGCAGCACCACAGTCTGCCTTACTTTATGACCAACTAATTGCTCTCCAGACAATCACGGCACATAGAAAGCGTTTCATCTGTGCCTGAACGAGACTGTAAATTTCTGGGATGAGGAACCTTATTTGTGCAAACACTCGGGACAGGCTAATGCTGCCATTCCACACATCAACAGCAGTGAATGCCCCTTGCAAGATTTCTGCCCACCTAGCGTAAGTGAGATTATGGGCTTTACTGATTTTCAGTGTAATTAAAAGAGCTGAACATAAGACACCGGCAGAGACACTTGCCATTAATCAAAATAACAGCTAAAGCACTGGTGTTTATGTTCTGTACCAACGTAAACAGAGGCAGATTTAAAGCAAAAGGCCAGGCTTTTCTTTAATGAGACTGAGATAGGTTTTGTGGCTGTTGGCTTTTTAAAATTATTTTTCCCCAGGGAGGCAGAGGAGAAGGGAGAATAAATAAAAGTCATAAACTGCCTCTCATTTAGTGCAAGTTGCTTATTGATACCAGAGAGCTTAAGCAACATTACACTTAATAACACCAATGTGTTTCTATCTATGAGTCTAAAGGTCTCAGTGAATTACATATTATGCCGGTGTATAAATCACAGATTCACAGAATCTTCATGGTTGGAAAGGACCTTTAAGATCATCATGTCCAACCAAACCCCTACAATCTCTGCCACTAGAGCATGCCCTGAAGTGCCACATTTAGA
>VXBH01001825.1:306203-326830 GCA_013400035.1 Rynchops niger
CTTGTACAGAGGGGCCCAGAACTGAACACAGCACTCGAGGTGAGGCCTCACCAGTGCTGAGTACAGAGGCACCATCACTTCCCTGCTCCTGCTGGCCACGCTGTTCCTGATACAAGCCAGAATGCTGTTGGCCTTCTTGGCCACCTGGGCACACTGCTGGCTCCTGTTAAGCTGGCCGTCCACCAGCACCCCCAGGTCCTTTTCTGCCGGGCAGCTTTCCAGCCACTCTTCCCCAAGCCTGTAGCGTTGCTTGGGGTTGTTGTGACCGAAATGCAGGACCCAGCACTTGGCCTTATTAAACCTCCTACAGTTGGCCTTGGCCCATCAATCCAGCCTGTCCAGGTCCCTCTGGAGAGCCTTCCTACCCTCAAGCAGATCAACCCTCCCACCTAGTTTGGTGTCATCTGCAAACTTACTGAGGGTGCACTCAATCCCCTCATCCAGATCCACGGAAAGGTCAGAGGTTCCCTCACTTAGTTCTTCTTAAGTGAAGCTATAAGGACTTCATAAAGTTTCCAGGAACTCCTGCATTCTCCACATAATATCTATTCCTGTTGCTCACTTCTAGCTATCAGGAATTTGTGATTGATGAACAGGCAGCTAATGCAAAACTTCACTGAAGCGTGTCTGCTCTAAGTGAAAACATACTGGAATAAGATATTTTATCTGGTCAACAGCTGCTCATGAAGGAGGTATGCGGCCACTGAGATCCCTTATCCTTTCCACAGGAACAGCTAAATTACCTTTGACGTGTTGCTGTCACCGGGTGTGCCACTGAGAATGAAGACACGGTGCTCCAGAGTTCTACAGAGCCCTGCTGAGCTGCCATTCCTCTTCGTTACTCCGGCAGCCACAAACCCAAAAGTCTCATAGCAGACAACAGAATGAAACGCACACCAAGAAAGAAAGAAAGAAAGAAAGCAAAGCACATGCATTTTGTATGCATTTGAAAAAGCAACTGATGATAGCATTATTATGAGAAAGCATTAAAGGTTACCAGTTCGATGTTGCACCTGCTCTTCAGCAAACACGTAGCCTGAGTATTGGCAGATGGGTGTTTCGGATGGTCTCCTGATGATTCTTCTTCAGAGAGTTTCAGTCTCTGTTTTTGTACCGAAGCAATTCCTTTTTTTCTTTAGTAGCTCTTTTCCAGCTGTTTTCATTCTTTCCCCATGAGGACAGAACCATATTCGAATGCTAGGAATCTTTCTTTTTTTTTTGCGCCGTGTTTTCTATTTTTTCCTACTCTTTCTCAGTCCCTTGTTTCAGTCTCTAGGTTTTTGACAGCATGTCTGAGGTTTGCTGATATTTTACACCAGTTGTGGATTAAACAGAGCATGAAAAGGACATCAGCCCCCACCTTTATCTCCCATTCTGCTTCTGCATGTCGGCTTTCTGAACATCCACAGCCACCACGGGGATTCCCAAAGCAAGAGACCTCCAGCACCGCGCACCACAGGTGCTGCAAGCCCCTGCTTTGATTTTTGATTCATTAAAAAAACAACCAACCAACCAACCAAACCCCCTCAGCCTTTGAATACAGCTTTTGGAACTCTTTGCAACCTTGTAGTTGTGGAATCACATTTTTCCTTAGCGTTAGCTGGAAATAAAGCCTCAAAAAATTAAATGCAGAAGTCATTTTCAGCAGCTTGATTGTTTTCCTCCATAAATTCGACACGTTTAATTTCTAATCTCCGCGCCCTCATTTACTTGTAAAGCCGCTCCTGCTGTTTACTTCCAAAACATCCCCACTGTGTGTGTCTAGCAATTATGAGTAGCACTCTAGAACACGTTTTCAGCAATAAAAATAATGTAGATGATTAGGAAACAAGCTCACGTGGTTCCGCAAAGACAAAGGCTAAGTCCTGTGCCTTCGTTTCTGATTCAGTGTGAAATGCTGCCTCTTAAAATGGGAAAATAATACATTTTTGGCTGCTGTTTATCACACTAGTGTCAATTTTGGCCACAAAGCATATTTTCTACCAGACCAAAAATAAGGAGAAAAGATAAAAGGAAAGAAGGAGAAAAAGGAAGAGAAAGCTGTTTCTTTAATCAAGGGGAGTTAGGGATCTGGAAAATAAAAATAGATTGTGCTACAGACCAATGACATATGATGCCTCTAAAGGGGGTGATTCTTTAATCGACTTTCAGGATGTTCTGCTTCAAGGGAAGTAGATCCACATGATCATTCTTATCACAAAACTGTCTACAGAAATTAGAATAATGTAAGGGAAAGACAGCGCTGTTAACACACTTGCAAAATTTTTACTGAAAAGCTTTCCAAGGCCCTAGGTTTGTTTTCTTGGTTAGTATTGCGTCCTTTTTGGCTAATACTGTGCGGAAACAAGGTTTACGCAACCATAGAGGCTTCTCCCTGCCTCAGCTTCCCTTCCCCAAGCCCCTTAGTAAGTTTGTAACTGGTTGGCCCATTTCAACCAAATTCGGGCAGGGGAGGAAATCTCCGTTTCTTGTCCCCATCTCAGAACTCAGGAGCAGTTCCCAGCTCCATGCGCACCCTGCAACCTCATCCATTCCCAGAAGAAATCAATAGCTCAGACTTACTCTTTTTTTTTTTTTTCCTGTCCAATCAGTGACCACAGAGTTTATTTTTATTACCGTTTTTTTATTTATTAATGGCAAAGTTCATTCCTTCCTGCTTTTCTACTTTTTTCAATCAAGCCTCTTACGTTCCAGGCTAACGAGAAATACCGCGTAAACAAACCTTCACACACTTCATCACATCGCTCCCAGGGTTGTGATTCCACGACGTCCCTTTGAGCCAGGCAGGCAACGCTCAACGCTACGTCACGTCGTTTTTTCTAGAATCCAGTCTGAATACTCAGCAACGTTTGTGTAGACCCCCGGCTGCCGGGGGCGAGCGCAGCCCTCGCCCCAGCTGGTGATGCCCACCAGATACCAGACCTCCTCGTGCCTGCAGGACAGCGGCCCTCCCGAGTCTCCCTGTGCCACAGGAGAAAGACAGAGCAGGCAACAGAACAGCCGGGGTCAGCCTTGATTAAAAGCAGAAGTGCCGAGATTTCAATCACTTTCGCCCCAGTACTGAAGCAGGTCTTTTGTGGTTTTGTAGCAAATTGACTTCTAAATACTTTCCAGTCATTGCAAATAATTTCCACTTCCTGCTAAGGTGTAAAACTACTATGATTTGCATTGTTTTGGGGTTTTTTTTGTTTTTGTTTTGTTTTTTAATTTATCTACATAGGCATCATGTAAAACCTAATGAACACTACATGTGCAAGTGAGACAAAACAGTAAATTTGCCAATGTTTTCCCTTATGACCTTGGTGGTTTTAGTACACAAACCTCGGTTCTCTTCATGGCTTATCGTGTTTGAGTGACAGTGTCCTCCCCTGGATAAAACACATCTCTGTTTTCTTTTCCTGTTCTTAATTGATCTTTCTGAACATAAGGTTCATTAGCATAGCTGTTGTGAGTTGTTGAGACAATAGCAATTGTGTTATTTTTATAAACCAGCATCTTCCATGTTCTGGTACAATGTATCAGATAAAGCTTAATTGGCATAGAGTTAAAATTACTTCCCAGCTCCAAGTATTTTTTGGCCCTAAGTACTCAATACTACTGTTATTCATGGCAACAGTAACACATTGATATAAAAATGTTAACTGTTAAATGCTTAAAGTGAAAATACTGTATTTGGTAGATAATCTTACTAATTAGACCATTTTCTTCTTGCATAAATTACCTCAGAACAGTTAAATTGATGGAAGTGCATGAGTTTACACTCGAGCAGAGAATTTGGCACTGAAGTCACGCTGCTGTGACATTTTCAGTTCTAAGGAAGAACAGAGCAGTCTGCTCAAGTTGTCTTTAGCCCTCCATTCCCGTGCATTTGAATAGCGTTGCTTGCACCCTCCTTTCTGGTTTGTACAGAGTGGGTGCTTTAAAATAAGCTTTCACATACTGTATTTCATGTCAAGAAATAAACACGTAGCATAGGAAACCTGCTTTTATTGGAGAAATGCTTTGAGATACTTTCTCCCTTTGGATTTCTGATACTTGGAATACTGTTTTATTCCCTAAATGGATGAGACCATAGAATCACAGAATGTGTTGGGTTGGAAGGGACCTCTAAAGGTCATCTAGTCCAACCCCCCTGCAGTAAGCAGGGACACCTGTAACTAGATCAGATACATATGTATATACAAACACACACACATACTCAAGAGTTTCTTACCATGGAATCTGTCCCTACTGATTCCAATGTCACCTAAGAAACTCTTTGCTTGAGTTTCTTGCTTGCAGAAGTGAAACGTTAATCATCAGCTCTATTGATAACCATACTTTTCTAATGACAATTAAAAAATAATTACAGTATTCAATTATATACTGGAACAAAATGGTTGGCATATATATAACTGTATACTACTACTGTTCATTACCTTACAAGCATCCCTTCCACCTTCATCATAGCCAGCGCAGATCACTTTGTCACCTATTCTGCGCTCCCGGTACCTTGCCTGGCATTCCTCTTTCGACATCAGGGGAACAGTAGCCTTCTGAAGGATATCTTCTACACGACCTATGTAATAGGCGGTATCAACAGAGAAACTTTTACTTCTAGCAAAATAAAAGTTAAAAACTGGAAATCCCTATACAGCGATACTGCAAAGCTGGAGGCCGCTGCTTTTAGAGCGTTGTTAGATGTTTATGACATTGATTGTCCTCTTTTTATGTTAGTAAACAATGTGAGTTGACTGCTAATTTGAATGTTTTTTTATAATGCCATTTTGTGTCTCATGCCTGGGCAAGCAAGCTTCAGAACTCCCTTGTGATTTGCAATAAATCCTCATCTAAGTAACAGCTTTCGGGACATTGGCCCTTGGAACCCATCCTCCCATGGAGAGCATTGCTTTGTCTTTTAAACAACCATTTCTTAGTTGTGTATTACACCAGGTTTGGAACCTCCCAGCTGCCAAATCTATGCTGTGCCATGCCCTAGCAGTTTACAGGACAGAGAAATTTGCACATAGAGTAAATAAGAGCATTTGAGAGCAGTCTTTTCTTAGAAATTAACAGAAGAAATTAGCCTATACAATATCTGTCTAGATTTGTTAGATTTCGCATTGAACTCTAACCTTCAAATAGGAAGGTGTATAAAGGAAAGGACACTATTTAAATAGACGTGTGTATACACATATACACACACAGAGTGTGTATACATATATACAAACACACAGAGAGAAATATCATACACATAAAAATATAAATAAATATAAAACCAGACTTTGATAACTAACAGCTATTTGGCCTACCTCCGCATAAAATCGGAGGAGTTCAAACCCCACCTACTGTCAAAACCCAAAGGTCGTTGGCATTGTTTATAATCAGCCTTCAGAGTCATAAAAGTGACATACTTCAATCTTCAACTTCTAAAGTCATGAATACAAACGCGTAAAAAAAAAAAAAAAAAAAAAGCATGGAATTTGTGCCAACTGTCATTCAGAACCTCACAGTTCAGTGATCAGTCTGGTGGCTTTTTTCAGCTGGGAGCATGAAAAGGAGTGTGCGTTCCAGATACATCCTGGGTTTTGCAGGTAGAATAAGCTAGAATCTAAGGAAATGAATTTGAGAGCCGTACAGGATATATTTAGGCTTTCATTCTTATATATTTCAAATTACTGAATCAAACAAGTTACGAAATCTAAATTTTGTGTCAGAGCACAGAGTTATTTAATGATAATTTCATACATCTTTCATATATGTTTTATGATGTCTTAATGAAGTAGATTCTATATTCGCTATATTACAGTGCTGGCCAAATAGCAATAATGGTAACCAAGATCATAGAATTTTCTTTTTAAAAAGAAGAGGGGTTTCTTTTCTTTTTTTCCCCCCCCCCCCCAAAGGAGGCGCTGAGTTTTTTTAACCACATGAATTTTGCAAATACAAGAACTTGCTGTTTAAATATTTATCTGTACCTTTTTCTTTTCTGTAGCCCCATCCAACTACCCAACAGTCGGTATAAAGTATGTTAGCATCTTCTTTTGACGGCAGGCAAATAGGTAGTTGAAGATCTAAAATATGATGAAAAATATTAGTATGACCAGAGACAACTTCAGCGTAAAGGGTTTTGTGGGCACCTACACAACCCCTGATGATAGCCTCCATGTTATGCTTTGTCCCGTATAGTATATATTGCTCCAGTCATGTAAATAAAAGCCACCCATTCTCTTGTTGGAGCCAATGGAATGCAATTCTCCTCAAACCCCAGTAACCGCATGCGAAAGGAAGCCAGCCCCGGTGTCATGCACTGCCATACCAACGCCAGCCCTATGTCATCCTGCACATTTCAGAATTCCTCTGCGATACACTACATACCAGTAAAATTCATGGGCTTATCAAGTTTCATTAAAGCAATGTCATATCCAGTCTGTGCGTATTTATACTGAGGGTGAACAATAATCTCTTCCACTTTGAAGAAGGGCGTATCCTCATTTATTTCTGATTGTTTTAAAATACCGGCATAAACACGCCAAATGTTGGGATTCTCAAGACTGAGGGAAAAAGACAAACAGTCAGTCCGTGGCAAAAGATTTGCACTGATTTAGAGCTTGTGCGCAGGTGCCAACATCTTCTCTTACTCCTGAGTGTACAGTGAACAGCACTGAGGTCATTCTTTCAATTTTATTTTTTTTTTTTATTTCCACACTTAAAACGAAAAAGAGGTTCGTTTTATCCATTCCCTCCATCCTCCTTCCTTCTGTTCTTCTTCCTATCCATATTTTCATCCCCACCTCAGTTTGCTCTCTCCTTTTGTCCTGATCATCCTCCTTCCCCTTCTGTTGCCTTTATTTTCTCATTTTGTCTTCTCCTATTTTATTTTTTTTTTAATCTTCAAGCACCAAATGTGAGCCCTGAAGAAATACATGAGGTTCTTTCCATTCATTCCAACACAACAATGTTTCTAGTAACAAAAATAGGGTTGGAAATATAAATTCAAGACGTGTCTATGAAGACACTTATCAAAATGAAACTACTCACCGAAATAAATGTAAATAGAGATTAGAAAGTGTAATATCACAGACCTATATGAAAAGTTCCAGTTAATCTTTATGATTTCAACTTTACTTTGAGTAAGTTTAAGGGATATTTCATTGTGCTGTTGTGCCATCAAGGCAACCTAAAAATCGTAGTGCATGCAATGAAGGAGATACAAAACTTGTCCTGAAAAAAAATTTCTGACAATTTTAAATATTTTATATACAATTTCTAAAACGTCAGTTGGGCTTAATAATTTTCAATGAACACAGTCTTTTTTTATTTACTTATTTTTCAAGCATTTTCCCTTTGCATTTTAGAATACTGGTAACTTTTTACATTTCATAGCAGGTAGAGAATGATATTCTTTATATAGGGGTTTTAGAGGGTTTAACCACCTTTATAAGGCTTGTCACTGGAGCCAAATATTGCCAATATTTGGCAACGCTAAAATAATAATGGGTAATGTAGTACACTGCTTGAGTAAAAGTGCCTGATTTCATACCACGGTACTGGGTCAACGCCCTCTTTGAAGCATTTTATTTGTTATCTGTCCCTTCTCTCCCATCAGGCTGAATAACAGCCTTACAATTTTCACTCTGTAAATGACAGGATAACCTGCTTTACGGGTGGTGACAATCTCACGTGGGAAATTAATCACCTGCATGACAATTAAATCAGCTCTTCACAACACAGGCGTTTTCAGGACCCAAATCTCATGATATTTCAAGGGCCATTAACACTATGGACCATATGTGTCGGTGCAAATGAGAAATGCCTTGGGTATTGGTTGCTCTAAATTTTGTTCTTACAGATGAAATCTGCATTAAAAATAGGGTATTAATTGACTGATTGATAAAGTTTGTAAAAAAACCGCCCCAAGACTATCAAAGGAAAACCAGGACAACTGGGATTTGGATCTCAGGTAGCAGAAGCAGCCTAAGGGGACCCCCCCGCGCCCCCCCAACCCAGAGGTTTACTTTCTCTTCTGGTCAAATAAATTGCAAATAAATCAGCAAACAATTTACTGAGCACCCTGCTGCTGAAGCTATTAGATTAGTACCATTTCTTAAGTGCCATGGAGGAAATCTCTGAGATAAGTCATTTCAAGTTTATGAAATAGAATGACCTAGCAACAGATTTTCCTTGATAGAGGATATGGTATTACAGTTAGAAAAAGCTTATATCGCATGAGAATGTCTAAGTTTCTGTAGGTATCTGGTGTCTGCTTTAGAGTTTCATCTTCTAGATGCATTAAAGCAATTTAGCATCAGTATTACAATACTATGTTACAAAGGGACAAAGTAAGGAGTTCCAGCTACGTTAAGAATATGAATTGTCTACCTTAAAAGCTCACCTTTTGGTTACATTAAACCAGTTTATTTTATTCTAGCCCTCATTTTCATTTTTCTGAAAGGTAGATCTCAACTTCTCTCACAGGCTGGAGGAAATTTTTGCTTTCATTTGTACATTGACATTTCGGCCTCACCTCATGACGCAGTGAGCAGCTGTAAGAATCCAGCGGTTGCTGATGATGGAGCCCCCGCAGAGGTGTCTCTGACGAGACAACCTCACGTGCAAGCTGACTTGCCACGGCCACTCACCAGGGGAAGAGTCTGTCCCTCCCACGATCCTAATCGTCCTCGCAGAATGCTGCATACACACTACAGAAATAATTGAAAACCGTGCTTAAAGATAATTTGCACCCACCGATGAAAAATCACGCAGAATCAGAGAGTGGTCAGGGCTGGAAGGGACTTTTGGAGATCATCTAGTCCAACCCCCCTGCCAAAGTAGGTACACCTGGAGAAGGAGACTCCACAAGCTCCCTGGGCAGCCTTCACCAAATGAAGATGAGACAACTGCGGAGCCCTGAATAGGAACCAATCTATTGCGAAGAAGGGGACACACGACACATTCTTATCCCTCTAAGATTTATGATCATGAACTCTTTTACAACCAAGTTCACAACATTCCTGGTGGTGTTTTCAGTGTGCGGACCTGGCCGACTTCATTTTTTCAGAGCAGCCTTTAAACTCCACAAGGTGTTCCATTTGGACAATGCAACCAATTCAATGCAAAAAATTTTATTTTTTATTAAAAAAAAAAAAAAAAAAATTAATCAAGTTTTGGCTTCCTGTACTGAAACCAGCCAAGCGCTGCCTCTTTTACATGAAAGTTTTACTTACCAGTACTGGCTCTTTTTTTGCATAATCTCAGTGAGTATCCCGAGATCCTTCCTGGCCCATGTACGATTTCCACTGGAGATCCATTTGAGGACATTCTTAGGTGACACTCACACTTTCTGCCAATGAATTAATGCAAAGATTCAGTTTGTACTTTTTATGCAGAACACGTCCATTATCCCCTCCCCAAGTCTGCAGGATGATTATTTCAGCAATCTTGAAACAGTGTAAAAAATATATCTCACCTTTCCTCATTGCACGAATCTTGGAGGGGAAAGTAGGTAAAAAACTGGCAGCGGATCACGTCAGTGCAAACCTGCTGACAGGCTCGGTGTCCTCTAGTATAAGTGACATTGAGTTCCTCTCCCAAAAAATTCATATGCGTGTAAGTGCGAGAATTGCAGGCTGTGAGAATGAGTGCATTCCAAGCACCAGAAATTAATTAATTAGTCTATTCATTTGATTAATTCAAAATTAGTATTTTTATTGGAATTTGGTTTTTACCAGGAAAGGATCTTCTGCAATTTAGGAGGCTAAAGCCTGATACAGCATTTTCTCGTGATACAAGTGCCTCTGGTATCCCACTTGTCGATGTCTTCAGAAGGCAAAGATTTCTAAAATGAAAATTTTTTTTACAATAACTAAATCTGTTCTCACAACCTAGAATTGATTTTTTTTTTTTTGGTACTGGTAAGGGAACGTTCTTCCTTAAATGTCTCTCCCAAGTCTCTATCTGTAAAAGTATTTCATATGAAAATGCATTCTTGAGATTCATTATTTCACACTGAATTCATAGAGAGGGCTTTAGTAATTTTATGAAATAACATACCACTGTCCTACTAGAGTTTGTACAGTACTTAGACATTTGTAGAAGAGGTGACTTTAGATGATGTATGCCATTTCAGTTTTGCTTCTCTCCAAAATTCCTTTGAAATTTTATTCTTCTGATTTGCGTGGAATGTAGATTTTTAATTATTCTCACTACTAAGTATGAAAGAAAGAAGCTCAACAGAAACATTTTTAAAGCTGTTAACTTTATCGAAAAATCTTTTCAAGTAAATAACTCAATACTGCTAGGAAACCAGACGCCTCTTTTGATAATTTCATAAAATCCAGCTTTAAGGAATTTAAGCAATCTGGAGGCTCACCGTCTCTTTGATGCTTATAACTCTCTTCAGATTAACACCAGACAGGCAGCTGCAATACTAAACCCTTGATCACACTGGAGAACAGATGAAATGGCCATAGGAAATTATAAACTTATGGATACAAAACATATAAAGCTGTGCTTTACTGAAAATAAGCTTTTAACAGAAAAATCCAGAATTATAAGAAAATAGTGGTTACAAAAAGACAGAGTGCTTTTTTTAAAAAAAAAAAAATCTACTTAGAGAATTAAATCTAGTTGCCATATTCACCTTTGGGATTCTATTTGCCATTCCCTGGTAAAGAATGTAAAGAACAAGCACTTTGGAAAATATGTACAAATAGTTTGGCAGACAGAAATATCGGGAGTGAAAAAACTTGTAATATTCATTCCTGAAAATTCTTGATCGTCAAAAATATCCATTTGGCAATCTGTAGAAAACAAGAACAAAATATCAAAATTCCAGAGATTTTATTATGTCATCAGAATATTAAGGTTTACAGATTATTCATTTCTATCCTCATTCATGTTTTCCTTCCTTTGTGACTGATAAACTGGGAAGATAACACCACATTTGAACCAAAAACTATTTCTCAAGAACATTTTTGAGTGTGTAAACTCATGGAGAGGACTGCTGAGGAAGGATAAGGTTGGCATAGAGAAGAAGAGAAATTACATGTTAGAATCCAGATTTGCTAATCTAATAGGGAAGGCTTTAAATTAGGAACAGTGGAGATCAGTGTACAAATCCACAGCCAGGAATAAATCATGGTAATCTAGGCAAAGACTAAAATAATTAAGGTAATGGGTATATCTAAGAGGATCATGGGAAGACTAGAAGAAAAATAATGGGATGCTATTTGAAAAACAGGCAGAATAAGCCAGGGTAATGCACAGTCTGCCCTCTGATATGACCAAAATAATGTAACAGAGGCTTGGCAGGATAATTCACACCACCAGACCATGGATAGAGAAGCTACAGGAAGCACCAGCATGTTTAGAAAGAGGAGAATGAGTTGCCTTCGCCAAAGATATACTTGAAGTCCAAGTTAAAATCCCAATGCAACAATAAAAAGAGTAAAAAAGGAAGCAGCAGCATGGAGGATGTTCCTTGAAACTATCAATCTGTAAAGGCAGTAAAAATGGTGAAATGATCCAAAACACAGGTCTTGGTGGCAGCAGAGAGCTTCAGCTGTTGAGAAAGCACAGCACCCAAGTAGATACTACCCAATGACTTAAAGAAACGCATTGGGAACACCTTACAGAAAGTGAAAAACGGTTTTCAAAAAACATAAGCATGAAAGGACAACAATACTGGACAGCAATTACACGACAGTGACAGCAGAAAAAGAAGTAATCAGGAGACTAGAAAGTAAGGGTCAATTAACTCTGACAATTAGTAGGTAAGATCTCATGTTAAGGGGAAAGAGAGTTCAGGAGAATGGATAGTTTCTAAAGGAGATCATATTTAAAGCACAATTTGTGGATCTAGAAGTTTAGGGAAGATAACCCATGATCTCAGTGATCCTGTTCAGCGATCGTTTGTTCAATATTCAATGACTTTGCAAAAGGGCAGAAAGACAGACAACTTGCTGTGGGCGTGCAATAGCACGTCTGCATAAGGACAAGATCAGAAAGGCAAAGGCACAAAATGAAAGGCCAAACAGGAAGGAACAAACTCTTGAAAGAAAAATACGCAGTGCCATTCAATTAGCATTAAGAAAGGAGCTCAGGCTCCGCTCAGGGAAGAAGGAAAACTAATGGTAAAAGACACAAGAAAGGCTAAAGAGCTACTTTTTTTATGCCTCTCTTCATGAAAAACCAACTGCAGTTAAAAGGTCAACATTAACATTACTGAGCAGAGGGAAGAGGGCATGGTAGAACAGGAAACAGAGAAATCCCATAATATTGATGATTTCGACGGTCTTAGAATCTGACTGGAGCAATCTCAAAGTTTCTTGCTACAGTTTAGCTTTTTAGTGTTCACAGAGGGTTGCTGTGATTTCAAAAGCTTTGAAAGGGGAAGCGTCTATTTTTAAAATGACACTGGAACATTCACAATAGGACTAGTCAACCTAAATACAGCCGGAAAAAAACTAGAATAAATATTCAAATACACCCATTTCAGATATTTACAATGCAACAGTGCAGAAGGTGGTACTGAGATTTTATGACTACATTTGACAAATCTCTGTCTGGCCAGGTACAGCTGATCTTTCTTGGATTAGGGCAGATGACCTCCTTAGATAAGCTCTTGATGCAATAAGCACTGTCTATGATACCATGATTTATCTCTCTCCACTCTTGCCTTTCTCACCAGACACAGAAAGCAAGGAAAGATGGGCAGGAATAAGATTGACCTTCACAAGCTTTCAGAAATTCTGATTTAATTTGTGATGGATCATTACAACCATGTCATCAATGTCATAAACCATAAATGTATTTGATAAAGTCTCAAATGGCTTTTGATTTTTTTTTTTTTGTTTAACCTAAACTCATATTGTTTGTGCATATGCCGCAGTCCACGGATTGTTCTCAATGTCTGTGAGCAGGAACCTCCTGAGTAGCGCGATTTTTCTTGTAGTCATGAATATGTGTCTTTCTAGTATACCTTAATGCAACAATTTTGAAAAAAAAATATTCTTGCCTCCATTCTCTCTCATACACATAGTGAGGAAGAGCTAAATTGATTTCTTCTCCTTACAAAACTTCTTCTTTCTTTTTTTTTATCCTTCAGACTTCATTTTCCTTTAAGTATCTTTATTGTTAAGAGCTGAACAAAACTACAATTTCAATAGTTTCCGAAGTTTATTCCTACATTAGGACTAGCAGAGTCTGAAGAGAAAGTACTGATATAGAATAAAAAGATGCCGAGTCTCTACAAAATGTGATTTATACAGGTAAAATAGATTATCTTAAAATAAGGTTATATGGAAGCATAAAAACATCATTACCATTAAGAAGGGAGAATAACAGTCATTAAGACAAGGTGGAGGTAGATTATTTTTTTTTAAAAGAAAGAAAAGAAAAACCAAACGCAATGAAAGATGGTTAAATTGAGACTAAGAAGGTATAATACACACGGATTGATCTTGCATTCTTGAGAGTTTTGCCTGAGTAATGATTGCAGGAACAAGCACAGACACTGCTTGCAATCACAAATCACCCACAAAACACAGAATCCATCCCTTCATATTAGCCAGTTGTATTAGAAAGATGCAGACCTTCATTAAAAATTTCAAAGTGCACACAAAATACCCAAACAGAACTCGAAAGCTTTATATTCCTCCTGATCTTTGACTTTGATGGGATTTTGTCTTTCATTTTTGTATCCACGGTACAAAGATAACATGCAATTTCGTCAAGCTAATCTTACAAAAGAATTCCTTAGATCTTCAAAGTCAGCAACTGCTTTTGTAAGACAAATAATAAAATGGAAAATTAAAAAGATCTGAACCTCCTTTGTGCCCGAGAGTACTAACCATATTTGCAAGAATAAACTTATACTGGAATTCTTTTACATAGTGAAACATTTAAACATGTCAGAGATGCGCCTCATCATCCATAACCCTTAAATCTAAACGGAATCAACAGAGATTTTAAATAGTTACCTTTTTCAGAAAGCTGGCACGGCTTTAAAGAGAATCCAGACACAACCTCATCAAGCACCTTTATGCTGGTTGGAGTTCCTACACTGGTATGTTTCAAGAAGCATTTTTTACTGAGTGACGAAGAATAAAGAAAGCGGTAAGACAACAGGCCCTCTTCCTTGGACTACATCATCCTCCTGGCCCCATAAATCCCACCATGGTGTGTGTTCTGGCCAGAGCAACCTCCAATTTCCAGAACAATCTTCAAATGAGGAACAGAGCTAGCTGAACAATGTTTAACTGGTAAAATTGAGTAGATTAATGGCTGAAAAATAGTCCTATTACAAATGAAAGAATTTCTCCAGCTGCTCTGATGAGCAATAAGCAGAGTAACATTTAACAGAGCAATATGTTGCACACCTGCCAAAATATTTTGCATTTCAGTATCTCCACAGGTTTTTTAATAATCTTTTTTCAAGTGCTGTGATAATCAAATTTGTCTTTCTGACGGATGGACAAATGAAAGCTAATCTACTACAGACCTTTCCCCACCTGTAAGTTCGAATAAACATTGCAAGGATGACAAATCAAGGAAAAATTATTTTCTTGAACAATTTCTCCCACCAGAGATTGCTCTGAGGTTTACTCTACTAAAGCACAGCACTGTCCAAGGAGAGAGATCAAACCTGTATTTACCGAAAGCTTGCATTGTGAAACGTTTCTGAGGCATACGTGAAGAAATGACAATGGTTGTCATTGGTACATCTTTTTTGACACTGTTGATAGCTGTCAGCCACAGCAACATCATAAATTTTCCCTTCCATATCCAGTCCTATGTGAACATCTGGGCTGCAAGCTGTGAAAAACAGAGTCATCAAGTTTTGAAAACACGCTTCTACTCTTTTCTCCACCCTGCACCCCAAACTGCCCAAAAGACAGCGGTTCATATAACACAGCCCTCACAATCCAGGCTCCACATCCCACACTCACTTCAGTTACATCATCCTTCACATGTACTTCTAGGAACAAGGTCAGAAGTGTAGGTGTAGTAGAGTGCTGTGGAAGAAAAAACTGGCAGACTTTGACAGTGCCTACACGAGAGAGGAGATCTAACCCCCATGGCTGAGCTGCTGATGACATTAATCAAAGCAAGAACTAATGGATTAAAGCTAAAACATACTTTCCCATTTCTAAATTCATAGAGCAGTTTCAAAAGGCAAATTCTGTCTTCATAAGCATCATAGAATCATTTAGGTTGAAAAAGACCCTTGGGATCATCAAGTACAACCATCAATCACAGAACTACAGAATGGCAGGGGCTGGAAGGGACCTTCAGAGATCATCTCGTCCAACCCTCTGCCAGAGAAGGGTCACCCAGAGCAGGCTGGACAGGAACGCGTCCAGGTGGGTTTTGAACCTCTCCAGAGAAGGAGACTCCACCACTTCCCTGGGCAGCCTGTTCAGTGCTCTGGAATTCTCAAAGTAAAGAAGTTTTTCCCCATGTTCAGATGGAATTTCCCATGTTCCAGTTTGTGCCCTTTGCCCCTTGTCCTGTCACTGGGCACCACTGAAAAGAGCCTGGCACCATCATCTAGACACCTGCCCTTTAGATACTGATAAGGATCAATGAGATCCCCTCTCAGTCTTCTCTTCTCCAGGCTGAACAGCCCCAGGTCTCTCAGCCTTTCCTCATCAGAGAGGTGCTCCAGTCCCTTGATCATCTTCATAGCCCTCCACTGGACTCTCTCTTGCACTTCCTCATCTTTCTTGAACTGGGGAGCCCAGAACTGGACACAGTACTGGACACAGTCATCTCCCATTTGAGTCAGAAGATTGGATTCATGCTCCACAGAGGGAGAATGGGGACTGTGGGGTGGTAACAGCTTTCCCCCATGCAGTTTCCTCACAGAACACAAGTCAGCCAACAATTGGTGGGTTTTTTAAACACCTACGGGTAGACTTTCATTTTAGTGACATTTGTCTTATCCTAGAGTAACTCCAGTGATATCAATTAGTCTATATAACATAAAGAATAACATCCCACTGAAATCTGATTTGCTGGGCCAAAGCTACTCCAATATAACTGCGACAGGATGTTGGCAGGAAAGGGCTTTTAAAAGTCCTGACTGCTCTGAAAGGCAAGTGTCAACCAAAAGCAAGCACAACTTTTTTGTCAGTAGCTGCAATGGAGAACTGGCATAAATTAAGACCCGTTTAGCCCTGGCATATGGAAGTGTTATACCAATAAAACTAAAGAATTAGCCTGACATCCATAAGACACTATTTGGCCACAAAGTCAGGGACTGAATAAATATATTCCTCCCTATTCTGTTTTTCCGCAGTACCAGGCTATGCTAAAAGGTGTTCTCCTCTTAATAAAATCATTATGATGGCGCAAGTTTAAAACATATTTAAAACAACACATTTAGTGGCCTTTAAACATGCCTGCTGATAACTCCCAGGTATGGCACGCTGACATTAAGACTCTGTGCATCATGGGCACACACAAAAAGCTGGTAAAAATTATTAAAGAGAATCTTGAAGGGAACAACATCACCGTGACTATGCACTTCTGCTTTGCTGGGCATCTGCTCTACACAGTTATAAAGCAGGGTCACACACGCCTTACGAGCAGTTTGCTGGAGGGGAACTGTAGTAGTAAATTAATCTTTGGAACGGGAGCTATCAGTTAAAACAAGTGTTCCCATCTGCCTCTAGCAAATGAAGGAGTGGAGGAGCATAATTTCCGTGTTGCCTCGTCTGAGGAGCCTCGGCGGTGAATAGTTGGGGCTGAAGTGGAAGATTTTGTCAGCTGTGATTGAAAGAGATGCGACAAAGATCATACAAATCACTGCTCGGCTGCTTCCCTATTTCTATTCCTGTTTTCAAAATGCCAATTTTCTAACATCTGCGTCATGATACGGAGCCTAACATTCATACATGTCAATAACCGTATCTTACCACTAATTTGGATGTTGCACTGTTTTAAGGAATGTCCAGAGATGGCTCCTTCCATATCCACTTTCGGCAGCATTTCTGTATCGCTGTCTTTTAAGTAGCAGGAAAACCTGTGTTTCAAAAAGCAGCAGTTCACAGCTTTTGCAGTACAGCACAGTCCTTCCTAACCATTTCTCAGGTGAAATGCAGGCTGTCCAATATCCCTCAATGTTTAAATTTAGACAAGAAGTGCAATTCAGAGAACGATAGGGTAGAGGTGCGTCTGGTGGCAGATGAGAATAGACAGTGGGATCTCCAAGAGGTGTCTCTAAAGCGAGAAGCACAGCCCAGGATTTGGAGGACAGAAATGTACTGGGCATGGAGAGGGAGGACAGCCTCGTCCTCTCATGTTACCAGTGTCCTTAATTGGGGGAAAAATATGCTGGGAATGGGGGAGTGGCCAGTAGAGGGGACAGTTGGAGATGTGAGATTGCTTCCATTGTCCCTCAGCGATAAATACGTGGTACAGAGGATGGATGCACAGTTGGTTCCGTTCCCTTAGACAGGTTGTTACGTGAGTGTGAAAGATTGGGCATTGCCAAATTTAATCTTTCAAATTCAAGCAAGTATTTTTTTAGATAACCAGTTTTAAAGATACAAGACATTGTTTTACACGTCAACACTGGAGCCTTTCCTGTGTGCCTGTTTTCTGTCAAACTGAGTTCCTAAAATTATCACGGGTGAGCAGCAAAGGCCACCCGAACATGAACATTTTACCTTTTTGCAGGTTCTTTAGTCCATGCTGCTGGCAAATAGGTGAAGAGCAGACAAGTAGGATGGTAAGTACACACTACTTGGCAATAATTGGCACTCGGTGTAAAAAACGTAGCGAGGTCTCCTCCTTGGAAATATGTATTTTCATAGATCTGAGTCACACATTCTGATAAGGAATAACAAAACGCATAAATTATTAGAGATGGGAGCGCTCACGGTTCACCAGGAAAGGGTGAAGCCACCTCTCCTCTTTGGCATTGACCTTGCTTTTAAGGCAGGCCTTTGGCAGAAGAAGGTGAGCAGCCCAGTTCCTCTGAGAGTCTCATCTTTGGTCTCCAGCGGAAATCAAACTTTCTGTGGTGTCTCGCCCTGTTCCCTGCCTCGTACCCAAGGGCAGCTTGAGAGGAGGCAGAAGCCCGAGCAGCAGGATGGGCCCCAAGGCAGATCTGCAGGGCAGAGAGGGAAGGGACCTACTCGTGGCAGGTCTCAGGAGCGGCAGAAGCGTCTTCTGAGGCAGACCAATATGGTGAACCAGTAAGAGGAAAACCAAAAGAAGGAAGTGCAGAAACCAAAAAGAGTTAGAAACTTCTACGTGAAGACAGTCCTATTTTGTTTAGGGATGCTCTGAGGACAGATTCACCGGTGGTGCCACTATCCATAGTTCCATAGCATTTTATAAACCTTCTGGTCCCTCACAACCCACCTCGAACCCCATTTGACTTACTTCACAACAAAGAAAATAGTGTTACAGGAGTAGTGTCTCAGGAACTGTCCAGAATAAAAAGGAGCTCGACTACCGCCCTCGCACCTGCAGGAATTCATCATCAACCCCACACCAGACTCTCTGGAACAAAACCCGCTCACCCTGCAGAGCCATGCAATCAAGATACCCAAGCAGCAACCCCTTCCCATCTTTCAAAGCAAAGGCATTTGGAAGATCTCCATGTTAAAACACACAAGAGGGATGGCTTGGCAGAGGAGCCCACTATCTTCTCGTATTTTACCCTCCAAACGGGTAGAAAATCAGTAAATATGCCAACTTTTGTTCCTGTGTCTACAAAAGTGCTTCTTCTTAGACAAAAGATAAAGAGAAAATACTGTATTTTTACGGAACAGTGTGAAACCCAACAGAAAACATTTTATCTGGCTGCCTTATCTGTTACTAGAGAGCTATCATGCTGTATCAAAAGCTATTTAAAATGAAAACAAACGGAACTGTCATAGTGGATTTCACAGTCTTAAAATATCACAAGTACTTAAGGAATTCTATGTCCCCTGCACAAAGGCAAAACATATAATTTACAACAAAAAAGGAAAAAGTTAGGAACTATTAGACACGTGTGCGAGATATGCTCATATCTGAAGTTAATTTCTTGTTAATATAAAATTTATACTTCATAAACTGACGGAATATTCCGGCGTATATACTTTCATGAGCTTTCTCTAAAAAATTGGTATTTCTTGTTCTCAGTAGAGTTTCTTTGCCCAACTTTGTCTTTACCAAAAAAGCCTTTTCTATTACTTAGAACATTCTAAGTGAATTCTAGAGGCAAAGTGAAAGATATGCTGTATCTGAAATTTTTGATCTTATTTACTTTCTTCTAGCGTCAATTAAGACGCACAAAGAATTTGATTTATTCTGTATAACTACATACCACTACTATGCCAGTTCTGAATATTTTAATTTAATGAAAATATGTTTCCAAGGGCTCAGAAGTGTTCCGAGATTTTAATGTAGCTGAAATTGTGATCCATGTAAAACATTTGTTAAATAATACTACATTTATCAAACAGATTTTGCTAAAAAGCTGAGTTACCTAATTGTCCTCCAGGAGAACAGTTAATATATTACTGAACATAAACCTGCCTTAGGCCTCAGTTATAATTTATCAGCTCAGGGAACTTCAGGGAAATGCAATGCAATTTTTGTAGTTTGACTTTCACAAGCTGAACAAAGTAAATCATTAACACAGATTTGACACTGGAAAACATGCACAACCCCTAATTTTCCGGCGTATCGAGAGAATTCTAAAAAACACCTTTACAATAAAACAATTGGTTCTGGGGTTATTCACGCTTATTGCAATAGTCTTTCGAGCCCCTGTGAGTTACCCAAACTTAACTGAGCAAAACCCACAGCATCGAGGGAGAGCTCTTGGGACCGGACTGCGGTGACTCATCATCTCCCCTTCTAGGAGAGCTCCGTTACTGCTTGTCTATCTTAGGAATTATACATTCACTTACCACTGTAAACAGAAGCAAGTAAGAAAATGAAATAAAAAGTCCAACAAATCCACATCCTAAAAAAAAACATAAAAAAAACCCCAACAACATTCTTTAGGATATGTTTAATAAAGGGTGTATAATTAGTTTTATAAAGTACCGCAAGGCATATTGCTGGATGATTTACACATGCACCGTTACACCATAAACTCAAAATGCCGCAGAGAGTTACAAATTACAGCTGTGATGTACAGTTACGCCATGTATAAAATAACATGAAAGAGCAACAAAAATTTTGGCCTTATTGTTGCAAGAAGCAATAAAGCTTATAAGCACTTAGAGAATTTATACTTCGTTTTACAGAAGAATGTTTATTCTTGCTTAGACTAGGAGGAATATTCCATCAAAATGTCATTAATCCTGACTCCTGGTAGTTAAATGGATACTATTAGCATCGTAGCAAACAAACGACTGGCACTCACACTTGCTTCTGGTATATGTTATATAAATTTTTAAAAATTTATTTTTATCTTTTTTATATGCTACAACTTAAGCATTGAAAGAATCAAATAAATTAACCACGCAACACAATCCGTAAATAGATCGATACTGTCTTGTTGCTATGAGAACCTTTCACTGAATATCAATTGCAATAATGATTACATACCTGAACATACAGTAGGTCTGGATGAATGGATAAGGTTTATGCTCTACAAAAAAAAAAAAAAAAAAAAAAAAAAAAAAAAAAAAAAA